>CM040189.1:66338289-66748289 GCA_022606455.1 Callitettix versicolor
CAAACTTATTCGTCCTATCTAGATGCATGTCGTAGTTCCAGCATAAGCAACGAGTAACGAGCACCCATCCTTCACCAGATTTCCCACGATCCAGTCGGCCACACTAAAGGTGATGAAGGCACGACACGGCGTAGCCACATTGCTGTCACAGAAGTAAACCCTACAGCTGCAATATCCTATACATTGATATATTTACAATCATGTGTGTGTATATATTTATATATATATATATATATATATATATATATATATATATATATATATATATATATGATATCCCAGTTCACTTTATTTCGGTCTGTTGTGTGTATAACTTTACAGTTGGCAGTTAAGCAGTTTTTGTGAAATTGTAGAACATATTTCTTGTCATATGTTCAATTTTTTTATTTTTCGCAGTCGAGATTACACTTAAAAAATTTTAAGCTGTCCGCCCTCCCACGATTCACCCGCATTACTTCCGTGACCAATAGTTTTGGAACCGCTGATTTAAAATATAGGAACATCACATCAATTGTGGTCATTCATCGTTTTTTGTTTTTTTTATATTTGAATAATCAATAGTTCTGTAAATTCAGAAGCCAAATTCGTCTGTTTTATTTATTTTTTTTTTAAATAAAGACCCAACGTAGGTGTATGTGTTGGAAGTTAGCTATTTTAGCAGTGTTATTTGAATTCATAACCTTACCTTATTAAATAAAAAATTTTAAATTAAAATTTAAAAGAAAAGAAAATTAAAACTTTACAAGCAAGATGATTGTCCTGTGTTAGTTAAGATAAATGTTTAGAAGTAAGAATTTAACAAATAGATTTTTTTAAGATTTATAAATAGAAGATTGTAAGAATACGGAATATGAAAATGGCAGAAAATAATTTAACGAATAAGAGAAATTAGTTCTGATGAATTCGCAATTAAATATCCCTTAAATAGGTCAGATAGTACTAACTTGAGATTATCATGGATGGGATAATTCTAATACGGCAAAATAATAATGGAAATTTTCAATAACTTTTTGAGAATAAAAATGAAAATTTTGACAAAAAATTGATTTTAATGTTTTTATTTAAATAAACAAATAGAAAAATTTGTAATAAAATTAAAAGCTAAAAACAAATGCATGGAATTGATACATAACAAAAAGTGGATATTACAGTAAATTATAAGATTTGAAATCAAGAAATTTAAACAATACAACGTAAAATAACAAACAGTTAAAAAACGCAAAACTTTAACATAATAATAATAAGTGTTGAAACTCTTTACAAAAAAACTGAAACACTATCAGGCACAATAAGAAAAAGGAGAATTGATTTTTATGAGCACATCCTCCGAATGGACAAAAATAGACTAACCAAAAAAATATTTGACTACTTTCACAATAAAAGAGCCAAACCACTTTGGTTTAGAGAAACTGAGAAAGACATGACAAAACTACAAATCACTGACACTATGCTCATGGACAGAACAGCCAAAACTATAACCAGGTACAAGAAACAACCGTTCCAAGGCAAAGTCAAATCCAAGCGAACGATCCAAATCTCTGACGAAGAAAGAAAAGCAAGATCACAACGAATGAAGCAATACTGGGCTACGAGGAAGACACAGAACATTAAAAAGTGATTGATTTAGTGTACCCCAAAGTTGGGTGAAACAAATAAAGAGAAGAATAATAAGTGTAATCAATTTAATTGTTTGATCAATAAAATTCCGGATCAATTAAAAAGTGATAGAAGTTGTCAAATCTGTGTGATAGACTCGGTTAAACATACCCAAGAAATTTAAATCATGAAAGTAATAATCACTTCAGTATCCAGAATAAATAAATTTAAAAAATAATGAAACCTATTAACAATGCAAAATATATCAGGATATAAAAATTAGACATTAATGAAAACGCAGACCGGTATAAATAAGAAAAAACATTGAAATATCGAAGGATGGGACGTAGAGATAAAACCATTAAATTTCAACGGAAACGAAAATAATCCGATAACATTTTAAACGAATTTAGCATAATTCATAATAAATATTTTCAAAGGGACAGCTTAGAATGGATTAACCGACACTTTCGTGATAACACGTAACGGTTATTTGACAACAATTAAATTTATTTAATTAATAAACAAATAAATTTTGAAACGGTCAGCGTGTTTGAAATGTTGAAAGCACCGAGTGAAGAAAGCTTTTCCTTGTCTTTTTCACCAATTTCTCATCCCCATTAGTCTCACCTGGTATGATGTTAACAAAATTCCATACAACACTGTTCGTCAGTAAGATGCTTATATTGTACAGTATAGCGTAGGAGTCAATTAATAATAGGTTATTTCTCTGCATTAGTAGTAGTGAGATACTGAAATCTTATACTGTTGGAGTTTTCAGTGACAATTACATAAAACTATTGGTAAATTATTCTACTGACTTACCATTGTTGTGAAGATCAGTGACAAAGTTATTGGAAATGAATACCTTAATGAAATTATTATTTAATCACCATATTAATCAGTTCCTTACTCCTAGTAATATTCCTCGACTATATCTACAACCAATGTAATATTCACCGTTTATCAATTTAAAAGAAAACAACATTGAGTGAATGAGTATCACTCTTTTTGACTACAAATGTGTATTTTACATAGAAAAAGTTAGAAATAGAATTATAAGGAGTCATGAATAACTAATAAAAATAATAGTACTTTTAGAAATGTTTAACAAATAATATATCATTTATAAAAACAAATTCTACGAATCTATGAAAGCTATAAATAATAATTAAATAATGATGTCATCGTTACAGACGTTTTTAAATAGCTAATTTATACCAAAAATAAAAGTACGAATCCAAGAAAAAACTCCCGTTTTTAGTGATACTGTCATCATTAACTAAAGGTCTGTCTTTAAAATCACTGTTACATATTTTTCCTTATCAGTCACAGGTGAAAAGAAAATATGGGTAACAAAAATTGCAGTGATAAAAATATCAAACATATCTTTTTGTTTTGTTTGAAATTTTTCGAGCATTTTTCCTTCCATAAAGTTTTTCACCTTTATAAATTTGTATAAAATGAACTTATAAAGGCGAGAACTTAAAAAAAATTAATTACAATTACTTATTTAGTCTAGAAAATGTACTGCAACAGTCTTGTTAAAAACCGGTTGAAATTTATCAGTAAAGAAAAGAACGATTTGTAAGAAAGTTTTCATTTACTAACTGTTCAGCCGGAAAGTACCTGTGTTACAAAACTGTACTACAATAGTTGGAACTGTTCAGCCGGAAAGTACCTGTGTTACAAAACTGTACTACAATAGTTGGAACTGTTCAGCCGGAAAGTACCTGTGTTACAAAACTGTACTACAATAGTTGGAACTGTTCAGCCGGAAAGTACCTGTGTTACAAAACTGTACTACAATAGTTGGAACTGTTCAGCCGGAAAGTACCTGTGTTACAAAACTGTACTACAATAGTTGGAACTGTTCAGCCGGAAAGTACCTGTGTTACAAAACTGTACTACAATAGTTGGAACTGTTCAGCCGGAAAGTACCTGTGTTACAAAACTGTACTACAATAGTTGGAACTGTTCAGCCGGAAAGTAGCTGTGTTACAAAACTGTACTACAATAGTTGGAACTGTTCAGCCGGAAAGTACCTGTGTTACAAAACTGTACTACAATAGTTGGAACTGTTCAGCCGGAAAGTACCTGTGTTACAAAACTGTACTACAATAGTTGGAACTGTTCAGCCGGAAAGTAGCTGTGTTACAAAACTGTACTACAATAGTTGGAACTGTTCAGCCGGAAAGTACCTGTGTTACAAAACTGTACTACAATAGTTGGAACTGTTCAGCCGGAAAGTACCTGTGTTACAAAACTGTACTACAATAGTTGGAACTGTTCAGCCGGAAAGTACCTGTGTTACAAAACTGTACTACAATAGTTGGAACTGTTCAGCCGGAAAGTACCTGTGTTACAAAACTGTACTACAATAGTTGGAACTGTTCAGCCGGAAAGTACCTGTGTTACAAAACTGTCTCGATTTAAATCAAGTCAATAAAAGAAACACTCGCCATTTGTGAATACAATCAAACTGAAATATGCAAACACCGTGAGCAGTTTGTTTACAAAGCTGTAACAAGACATTGGAAATAAAACAGAAAGAGTTTTAGCTGCATGATTTATAAGTAACGTTACCGTATTTCCACACAGCTGTTCCTGGAGCCATTTTGTTTGTTGCGCGATATGTTACTCCGGATCCGTTATTCTACGGGAATAATAATAACTTAATTATTAAATGTTTAAAACAATGGGCGTCTGAAACTGACTTACTGACATGAAAGAAGTAAATTTTTTTAACAACATAACAAAATGAATATTTTTTTTATTTTACAAAAATATACGAAAATAAAACTTGACCGTCGTAAAATTACTATTTTTTTTGTAACTGAATCACCATTGTAATCAGCGTTATAATCTGAATAAATTAACTAGTATTTAAAACTTCATATATTCAATTGAATATAAAAATTAAACAACTAATTTAGGCCCTGAGCAATTTTTAATTTTGATCGCGATAATGAAGTCAGATTGTCAACACAGTGTAGAGTTAAAATGTTACAATTTTTGTACGTTCAAAAACTATTTTTCTGTAAATGCAGATTTATTCTATCAGTGCATCACGGTCTCTGGTCTGTTTTATCATACGTTCTGGTCTAATAACTCATTTCCCAAAGAGAATTCGCTGATAAATATGTTTAACAGTTTTTGATACACTATTTTTTGTTTAAAAGTATTTTGTATTTTACTGATACGTCCAAACAGAAATTTCAAACAAATATGTGAGAATATAACGTATTTTCTATTTTATTATCAGATTTAATGGCTGCCACGTTTTAAAGCTTTTTTGAAAAGTAATTTATGTTTTTAAGGCAACTACCATTGTGATACGCAAATAAAAATTTACACAAATTTTTCACAAAAAACTATCGATTCATCTGCAGTCTGTTTAATTTCTCCGTATCGATTAATCAGGTCGCCCGTATTTAATTGAAGTAATTGATTTGTAACTTACTTTGGTTGTACGAAATTTGGTCTACATTTGAACAAAATTTGATTGAAATCGCTTGAATAGTTTTTGAGAAAAATTTATGTAATTAGGATTAATTTCAACAAAAAGAACGTTAAGACACAAACTTTTCTAAATTTAAAAACATAAGACATAGACCAACTACATATACATAACAAATTTCATAAAAATCTGTCAATTGGTTTAGTATGCACAGGACTCTGTACACATATTGGTCTTAAAATATATTCAAGATATACAATTTTTCAATTCAGGAGAAACAAAACACCGACAGATAAATAAAAATCTTAAAATCGATTTTTCCACGATCACTACACCTCCTTAAAATTTACATATTGAGAAAGTAAAATTATAAAATACAAATTGTTTTTTCTCAAGGAATACATTTAAATGGCCCGTTTCAAGTGTTTTGTTTTAATTGAATCCATTTCGAAGTTAAACAGAGAAGTTCTCTTACATTTCCATGTTTACAGATTCACCTTAACAGATCTGGCGCTCAGCCAGGCAAAAAGAAAACTCCTCCAAGAAACAACAGACCTGGCTTTATTTTCAGCAAAGGGAGAGCCAAAAAAAAAGAACATAAACCCTAAAAGAATGTTTTCGAATACTTCTAAATATCTTTTTACAAAAGTGGGAAGTAACAATTAAGTAATTTTACTCACATTTTAGTTTTTAAGTTATGAAAAATTCCGAAAAAGTCATAATGTCAAATGATAAAAGCATAAGTCAAACGAGTTGTTTTTGCCATTATGCTTATACTAAATGCGTGTGTGGAACCGCGCGCAAATTTTATTTTAAAATCAAAAATATTACTTTCCATGCATTATTTGACTAAAAAGCTTTAATTAATTAATTATTAGAAAACATTATGATTTCCAAACAATCAGTTTTTTAACAATTTTATCAAACATCTCTCAAATGCAGTCTGTTATTGATTACAAACGCAATCACCCGGAACATGGAAGACAAGTTTTAAAATTCGGTGAATACTGCTAATATTTTGCTCATATATCGTCGAAAATCTATATAAACAAAAATTTTTTAAAATATAAGACAATTACATACGAGTAAATAGAAAGAATATAAACCAAAATTGTTACTTTTTTATTTAAATACAATTTGAAAACCAGTATGAAAATTTTACCTCCCAATTATCGATTATCGATTTTCGCCCATTGTCTTCAAAACAAGTTCTTTATAACAATAAAGACTAAGGTAAGTTATATGAAGATGTACCTAAATGATAATTATATTTGTACAATTTGTGTGCAATATTAATTGTTTTATTAACTACTTGCCCGTTGAAAATGTGCTAATGAGCGGTCATGAAGATAAGACACATGGGACCTTAAAATAAGAGCCGATTCTATAATTGTGAGCTCTTAGTCACTTTTTGTTAGTTCATTAAAATGTTTGTGTGTGTGTGTGTGTTTCGCCCACTTCAGCGCGTTCGCTGTTATTTTAAACTAGACACAAAAATCGATTTTGGAAATAACGTGGACAAAATTCGTTATACAAAATAATCCGTTAAACAGTGCCGAAAACTTTTCATCTTAACTTTTTTGAAAGTATGTTTTCATCATCATAATCAGCAATTAAGTCTGAATTAGCATTTTAAATTTTCAAATTCTATTATTGAAATTACAAAAAAATCTATCAGAATTGGTGTTATAGATTAATTTCTATTAATTAATATGGTATTAATTTCTAAATTTAAAATTATATTATTTGTGCAGGTTTTAACGTTAGTTATCACGACATAGTGAGATTTTCAAAATAATATAAGATACACTTATTATACTTCTTTTAAAACTGTTAATTAACGATGGAGTATTTAAGTTATTAGAAACGTTTATTCGGATATTTTCCATCATTTTTGTATATAAATCAACTCTACGTTTCAAGTGCATGGATCAACTGGACCTCAACTGCCTAACTTAAAATCTAAAGATGCAACTAGAACATAAAACATAGATACCTAGGCGTATGTTGGTATACTTAAATACTAAGAAAAACATATCCCAATTGTCAAATCAGAAATAAAACTAAGACTTGCATGTGATCAGGAAACGATAAATCATAAAGAAATTGAAACAATTGAATACAAAATTACTAGAAATCCAGCCACCATTATTAAAAACGTGCTCGATATTAGCAGCTGAAGTCCAAGTAATTGGATTATCTGCCGTTACGAACGTTGCAAGCTGCAAGGACGGGAGTTGACATTTAAGAAAATAAACAGTACTATTATCTATTTAACTGTAGTTGAACACTCTGCCGCAAGATTCCACCAGCAGCTAGAGCTGAAATAAGAATGATCATTCTAGTATGTATATCTACAGGGCTAAAACTAAAACGCTGCACAAGAGCTGATAAATATCGTGTCAGATAAAGTGTAGAAGGCAACATCTAATAACCGACGACTGTGAATATCTGTTAAAAGTTTACCTGATCAATGTTATTGTCACCGGTCGTTCCCCATTCTCGTAGACTGGGATCTAGTAATGGCCTCTACTTCTTTACCTCTAAAACCCTTCAGCCTTTTTATATTTAAAATTATGGTTATTTTTATTTAGGGTTAGTTACAGTGAACTTATTTCTACACTTCGGCTGATAGCGTTGTCCTTTATTTAAATGTTTAACATTATTATTATTGTGGCGTCACTTTTCAGAAATTCACTTCCATCGAGTCAGCGAGAAAGCACAGAATATGCACATTCGAGGTTATTATCGCCTACCTAAATGTAAGTGTGAGTGTAAAGTCGTAAGTGTAGTGTTGTAAGTGTAAGTGTTTGTTAGACTCGGGTACCGCGAGGGACACCTAAATCCTCTCAATAGGTACAGCTAGTCTGCACTCCCCTGCGGGGTGATTTTAATGAATACGTATATGTTTTGCCAGTATGATTGTGAAGACGTAAAGTATAGACAGGCTTTAGTGCTCAAAAGCGACTTATGTTGTAAATTATGTTGTAATTGCAAGTCCTGAAAACAGACTTTGGATCAATAAAAGTGTAACAGTTGAGAACTAAACAGTATAAGATCCGGCTTTAGGCTTATAATGTTAGAACTGAAAATTGATTATATTTTTTATGAAAAAAAATATATGTTTGTTTTTAGTGAAAATATAATTTTTTTATTACCGTATTTCACCGATTCTAAGACGCCATAAATTCTAAGATGCCATTGATTCTAAGACGCCATCGATTCTTAGATGCCATCGATTCTAAGACGCCATCGATTCTAAGATGCCATTGATTCTAAGATGCCATCGATTCTAAGACGCCATCGATTCTTAGATGCCATCGATTCTAAGACGCCATCGATTCTTAGATGCCATCGATTCTAAGATGCCATTGATTCTAAGACGCCATCGATTCTTAGATGCCATCGATTCTAAGATGCCATTGATTCTAAGATGCCATCGATTCTAAGATGCCATCGATTCTAAGACGCCATCGATTCTAAGATGCCATTGATTCTAAGACGCCATCGATTCTTAGATGCCATCGATTCTAAGATGCCATTGATTCTAAGACGCCATCGATTCTTAGATGCCATCGATTCTAAGATGCCATCGATTCTAAGATGCCATCGATTCTAAGATGCCATCGATTCTAAGATGCCATCGATTCTAAGATGCCATCGATTCTAAGATGCCATCGATTCTAAGATGCCATCGATTCTAAGATGCCATCGATTCTAAGATGCCATCGATTCTAAGACGCCATCGATTCTAAGATGCCATCGATTCTAAGATACCATCGATTCTAAGATGCCATCGATTCTAAGACGCCATCGATTCTAAGATGCCATCGATTCTAAGATGCCATCGATTCTAAGATGCCATCGATTCTAAGATGCCATCGATTCTAAGATAGCATAGATTCTAAGATACCATCGATTCTAAGATGCCATCGATTCTAAGATGCCATCGATTCTAAGATGCCATCGATTCTAAGATAACCATCGATTCTAAGATGCCATCGATTCTAAGACGCCATCGATTCTAAGATGCCATCGATTCTAAGTCGCACTGTATTTTACAAGCAATTTTCAAGGAACATTAAAAAGTGACAAACATTTAAAAAAAATAAAATTTAATAAATATATCCTACTGTATTTACTTGAAAATACATGGTCAGGCACTGAACTAACTTCGCAATTACGATACGTAGTACATTACACAATGAAATGAAAACACTCGTTGGCTACTGAGTGGTATTGGAAACAAAATGACAATTTGTAGAGAGGAAAGGTTATCATAGTGAATGACCTTGCAGCTGTGTGGGTTTGTTTTATTGTTCAGTGACAAAAAATCATTTATCAGAATATGAAAATAGAATTATTTTTAGATTACCGTTTTGACATCAAATGTAAGACGCCATCGATTATAAGACGGATCTCGTTTTTCTGAGTATCAAAATAGGAAAAAATGTGCGTCTTAGAAACGATGAAATACGATGTGCACTATTAGTACTACCTTATTTTTAAATTCCATCTGATTTATGTGAAATTTAAAATTTAAATTAATAATGTCATAACAAACAGAATAATCTGACCGGAGTGTTAAGCACTAGATTATAAAACTATTAATAATCCCCGTCACATAGCTGTCTCGCTGACGTGATGGAAGGGAATTTCCATCACAATAACAATAATTTAACAATAATTTAATGTTGTTTTTACCTTACAATTTTTTGCAGCTCTGGTTTTTCACCATCATTGTTACATTAAAATTTGCATAAATTATTATTATTATTATTATAAATAATTTTTAATGGAATTAAAATTTTTCTAAATTCATTAGTATTTTATAATTCTTACAAAAATGCAATGTTTCTCTTTTTAAAACTTCCAAATTGGCAATTACTTGTATACCGTTTTCTCTGCAGTCACTGTTTATTTGGATATATTCGGATGTTTATTTATGTGTCTTAACTGGAACAATTCAAACAATTAAGCTTTTAGCTTCTTTTGTTTGTTGTGCAGTTTATTTGCGGCAGCTGATTCGAAACTGAAAACAATTTATGTCTTTAAAATGTTTTGTCAGGCGTCCTTCTAGTTAAAAGTTGCCAAACGTCTTAAATAATTACAACAAAGTTAAATCAAACATTTAGTGGTGACACATTGTTGCTGGTTTTTACTTTAGAAGTTATACAGACTATGTTGAACTGAAAATATATATTGCACAAACTTTCCTAGAAACAATAAATTACTTGAAATACTCAAGTATTGCCCAAATATAGCCTATGTGTTTTTTACTATTTTCTAAGAAAATCCGGTTCAGTGCTAAACAAAAAAAATTAATTTCTCAAAATTGGTTAGTCATATTTCGATAAACTTTGTGTAACGTTTTGAGATTCATAATTCGAATAAACGACCAGAATTCTAAGCTTAAGATTAAATCGAAAACCGGTTAGCGGTTAGAATTTGTATTATTTTTTTATCTACTCCTGAACTGTAAATTTCTGTCAATTCAAATATTAAACACCCAATTATCTTATATGCAAAATTCTAATAACTCTTGCTGATATTTGGCGATCCCATTTTAACACTTTTATCAGTAGCCTTCTGAACCGTATTTTTCGGTGAAAATAGCATAATACGATTTGTCATGTGTAATGGGTTAAAAATTAAACCAAAACGAATGACTGTTTGCTGGGTTTAGGTTAGGCAGTAAACCTAAGGTTAGGCAGTAAACATTACAAAGGTCAGTTGGCGATTGTAGCCTAAGGCGAGGCAGTGAACATTAAAAGGTCAGTTGGCGATTGTAGCCTAAGGCGAGGCAGTGAACATTAAAAGGTCAGTTGGCGATTGTAGCCTAAGGCGAAGTAGTAAACATTACAAAGGTCAGTTGGCGATTGTAGCCTAAGGCGAAGTAGTAAACATTACAAAGGTCAGTTGGCGATTGTAGCCTAAGGCGAGGCAGTAAACATTACAAAGGTCAGTTGGCGAGTGCAGCCTTAGGCGAGTATAATAGCAGACCGCTGTGGCAAATTGGGCAGTCTCTCGTCGACTACACCTGAGAACTTTGGTCAGTCTCTAGCCGATTTCGCTCGAAAACATTGGTCAGTCTACGGCAAACTATCGAAAACACGCACATTACCAGGAAGCAGGTGATGTAAAGCGAGGTAAGAATTACAAGCATTCAGAAGCCTTAGAAACTGGGCATTCCGAATCCTTAGATTATTTAGGATTCCGAGATCTGAAGAACACCTTAAATCATAAAACATCCTTACGCTCGAGAATATTGAACATCTAAACATCCTTATTCTCGAGAATATTGAGCATCTAAAACTTTTTTACGCTCGGGAATATTGAGCACCTAAAACTTTCTTACGCTCGAGAATATTGAGCACCTAAAACTTTCTTACGCTCGAGAATATTGAGCGCCTAAAACTTTCTTACGCTCGAGAATATTGAGCACCTAAAACTTCCTTACGCTTGTAACGTAAAAACGCTTCACTCTCGGCGTTCGTTATCATTAATGCCAGATAGCCATCCGCATTCATAGGCTTTGTCCAGGATTCAACTTTATGTAAGGTTTTTGGCTCAGTTATAAATTGGGCTCATTGACAAAAATCAGTCATGATTTTGCTCATCCATGTTTTAAGTCATCATCGTAAAAAGGGACTTTGAATTTTAAAATTGAATAGCTGCGCAAATTTATGGGAGCAAGGATTCGGGTGCTCAATATTCTCGAGCGTAAGGAGTTTTTAGGTGCTCAATATTCTCGAGCGTAAGGAAGTTTTAGTTGCTCAATATTCTAGAGCGTAAGGAAGGTTTAGGAGCTCAATATTCTCGAGCGTAAGGAAGGTTTAGGAGCTCAATATTCTCGAGCGTAAGGAAGGTTTAGGTGCTCAATATTCTCGAGCGTAAGGAAGGTTTAGGAGCTCAATATTCTTGAGCGTAAGGAAGGTTTAGGAGCTCAATATTCTCGAGCGTAAGGAAGGTTTAGGTGCTCAATATTTTAGAGCGTAAGGAAGTTTTAGGCGCTCAATATTCTCGAGTGTAAGGAAGTTTTAGGTGCTCTATATTCTCGAGCGTAAGGAAGTTTTAGGTGCTCAATATTCTCGAGCGTAAGGAAGCTTTAGGTTTCCAGGTGTTCGCTATTCTCGAGCTCTCGGAATCCTAAATACTCTACGGATTCGGAATGCCCAATTATAAGATTTATAAATGCTTCTACGGTAATTTTTAGCTCGGTATACGACACCTGTTTCCTGCCAGTATGCGTTTTCTTTCGATGATTTGTCGTAGACTGCCCAAAGTTATCGCAGGCGGTCGGTGGAAGATTGACCCAAGTTATCGAGTGGTCGGCGAAAGACTGACCCTTTTGCACTCTTGGCGAGTGGCAGGAGAGAATCAATCTCCCCAGATAGCAATCTTGTTTCTGTTTATAACATTTACAATGTATGATTTATGTAGTGGCTTTATTGCGTCCTGTCTAGGTGAGGGATGAATTAACCTGTCTAGGTCAGCCAGGAACATTAATATCATAAGCAGAGTGCAACTCAGAGAAACTATGGGCCTCATTACAGGACACAGTGGTCTGAGGATGCACGTGAACAGGATAAGAGTATACCTACCATGAAGAAATTGAGAGGACTGTCAGACCAATTATGATTGTGAAAGACTAGTCAGCAGGATCGGGCTTTCAAGGCCCTGAAGACTTCCGCAGAATGAGCTAGGCAGTGGACTGCTAAAATCCATTTGAGGACACTAGCCTACTGAACTAGAATTAAAGAAACTTTGTTGTACAATAAGATCTTTGATTGTTGTGCCAGGGGTCATCAAATCGTATAACCTCAAAAACACAATCTAAAAAAAGAGAACATATCGAAGCAAAAATTAAGCAGATTTTGCTCAAATTCAGTCCTATTCATAATTCAATACAGTACAAAGTACACAATTTAGTAAATTCACTGTCTGATTTGTGTTAAGCTTTCCCTTTAATTTCTGAACCATATTGTTTGTTATTTAAATTTTTTACGCCGACTGGAGTTACGAATCTTTATAAATCCAATAACATAATGTTGGCACAATATGAAACACTTAATTTGAAGAATACATCGATAATCGGTTTTTATTTTGTCGATAATGTTCAAACAGAGTGTTTTGGAGAAACAATAACAATGTGTTGTACACAGTTTATGCTCCATTTATTTATATAGTGTGTCTATATTTTTGTTTGTTTTGTTTCATAAATTACAAAAGTTATATTAAATAATGTTATAACTGTTGGGAGGACATTTCCTGGAAGGATTAATGAACACAAAGCGGGGGAATTGCATT
Source organism: Callitettix versicolor (assembly GCA_022606455.1). Taxonomy (NCBI): domain Eukaryota; kingdom Metazoa; phylum Arthropoda; class Insecta; order Hemiptera; family Cercopidae; genus Callitettix; species Callitettix versicolor. The sequence continues at coordinate 66,351,656 of CM040189.1, forward strand.
ACCCACGCCATTTAACAATTTCAGAAAACAGTTCTGTTGGCCCGACCTACATTTTTATATTAGGCTACTGTTTACTAGTTTATATACAGCAGTCAAACTTAGCGCGCAAAAATACGTTTTATTATATTACGTTACAAGTTGTAATGTTATTGTAATTTTAATTAAGAAAAATTTATTTTAAATTTCGATAGAAATATTCCTTTTTATGTTCCCTGAATTCAAAGAAAAGGTTTTGACCTGTATGTTCGTTTGTTATATTTCTGAAAACCAATTTCAATGAAATTAGGCATGTAGGTCTAGTTTGTGTATACCGCAACACCATTTCTTTTCAAAATAAAGTCATTGACCAGATCTCAACAATCCTACATTCTTAGAATCGTTTCAAACGACTTTTCTCGGCTGTACCATAAGCAGACAAACAAAAAGTAGGCTTGTGGTTCGCCGAAAATTAAATCGCTAAAAAATCGGTCAGCGAGCTGTCGGTAAAACTATAAAGCAGTCCATCAGATTTTGTCATAATTTGAATCTGCGTATTCTATGCGGATGTAAGGCCTACTTAACGCAGTAATATTAATTAGCCCAAAACAACGTTTTCGTTTTTTTTTTACAAAACGCTTAATTTTATGCCCATAAGTAATACGTAATCGAAAATATAACCGGAACACAGAACAAAATTAAATAAAATTACCTCCATAACTTAGCCATTAGTATTGCATGAAAGTTACTAACTCTTTTCTCATGAAAAAGCTGTATTTAATGCCTATAATTAAAAGTATATAAACGATGAAATTACTGAAAGATCGAAAAGACGAAAATAATTACCAACGTAACCATTACTTCTGCGTCAAAATAGGTAAAGTGCACAAATAACAGCTGACATACTTCAATTTGACGTTACAAAGTTACTTATATAGGACTGAGAATTAACAATGTACTGACAATGTGATAACGCGGATTAATACAACTTCAATAACCATGGCGTGTGAAATCCTGCACACTCTATGCAATGTAAACGGCAATTATTTACAAAAGTAGTTCCGTTAAAAATTGCATAAAACCGTAACTTACAGTAAGAAAATTAATCTTGCGCGTATTATTGTCATTTAATTTATTAATACAATAGGTAATACAAGAAAAAACTTTGAACTCATGAAAATAAGTAGTGTCCAGTTATTGCATAAATACCCATAATGCGTTACTATAACAAACTTCAATAACAGAAATTTACAGTTTATGATTAAACACAAAGCACTTAACTACTTCACTGTCGTGATAGAATCAAATTTCCTAATATCACAAATTTTGATACTTTCAATTTTTATAAATCATATTTCATTATGAATGAATACGTCTGTAAGATTACTATGCACTGCGACCTATTGTGTCCCCCTTACTACAATCCTGAGATGCTCAGCTACAGCCAATTCTCCAGTCCTAATCTCTTCATAACGACTATCGACTAGGATTTGGGGGCGATTCAAGGTGGGTAGATCCCTCTTCTAACTAACTGGTGACTTCCCAGTTCGTTATTAAGGTGTTTTGCTCCACTAATTCCCTTTCAATACCTTTATTACGTACATTCTGCTTCATTTGGCCAAGCTTTTTGTTGTGCAATGAGATCCCGCTCATTTTATTTTACATTATTAATTATGAGAATATCCACTAGTAGCTAGGGATAACGTCAGCCTACACAGAGCCCTGTATGGAATCGGTAAGGCTGGGAGGTCGCTAGGTCTTCCAGGAGGACTCTGATACACCATTAGACCAGTGTCATTCAATCTATCAGTACAAATGGTTTTACATTGTAGAGTTAACCAAGCTAAGTAGAGTAGTTTGTGTGTGTGTGTGTGTGCGCGCGCGCGCGCCCGTGCGTATGCGTCTTGAGTATACGAGTGAGAGTAGTATGAGCTAGAGGTACGATGGGATTGCTAAATCCATCAGCTACTCACTTCAGCTAGCTTTGACGGTCAGGTTTTATTATTATAATCAGCGTTAAAACCTACATAAATAAACATTTAAAATTTTCAAATTACAGTGAAAATACGGTCATTGACCACTGTTAGTTTATTTTAGAGTTTTCAATTAAAGTTACGCATATTTTAATGTTGATTATGTTGGTGGAAAACAGATTTTCAAAAAGTTTACTTGATATAAAAATAGTTTGTTATTATTACTTTTTTGAATATTCGTTTCCATCAGCAAGACAGCTGTGTAATGTTATATTGTATTTATATTTATATTTATCAAAAAACTCATAGCCTATAAAAGACAACATGAGTAAATACAAATAATTACAATATTCAGAGAAAACAACAAAAAGTCAAAAGTAAATACTGCAGTAACAGAAATATTTACAGTATTTCAGCTTGTTGGTAAAACTTTATAAAAACAAATATTCCAGCTGTTTGATTTATGTTCCCGCGTTATACGGTACAACTGCTCAGGTTATCATTTTGTTGTTTTTGTTCTAGATCGTTACGTCGAACTGATTCTAACGAGATCCATTCAAAAACTTAATTTTTTTAATTTTCTGCTAAGTAGGCTACTTATTTTTAAATGACTTCCCAAGTTTATTTTTGTTTTATTTGTAAGTGTTATTTAAAATTAATCAGTGTTAAGTATGAAAATATGAACACGTCCGAGATAGAAGAAATATTTGAGAATCACAATTTTAATAATTTTGAATCACAATTTTAATAATTTTGAAAATTATTATCATTTGGGAGGGAATTAAAAATGTCTGACAAACAGAAAACTAAGCGTTTCCGAGTCTGTCTTAATGAACATTCCATATATTTAGCTTTAGCATAATCTCCTTAGAATTTTGAATCACCATGCATTTATATTTTTTTCAGCGAATTCTAAAGGTCTAGTTGTTTTATGTGTTTATTTCATGGTGCCCGAGTCTGGATGTAATCATGACTGCCGTCCCTAAAACTAATTGTCCAATAAAAATTTGCTAAATTGTTAACTCACAATTACTTTACTGTATATTTTTTCCGCAAATGTTATTCATTAAAATGCAATTGACTGTTTTTGAAAGCATATATTATTTTACGAAATTGTTCTATCCATTTTATTAAAGGTAGTTTGTGTAAGAGAATTTTACTTACGAGTAAGTTAAACAGGAGAAAGGCTACGTTAAGACTAGAACTTTCAAAATAACTTCTAGACTTAATGTTTAAAAAAAAATAACCTTATCTTTTCCTCTACAAATATATGTTTTGGCTTCGGTCCAAAATGGAAAATTTTGCCAAGTTTAAGTTGCAAAACTGTTGGAACATACAGTCTGGCTGCCTTTGTACATAACTGTACGTAATGTATACATACTCTGATATTATACACTCAAGACTCTCTGCACTTTATACATTCTTAGTATTCCACTATAAAATACAGTACATTGTGGAAATTTAAGGAAGTTGTATGTTGGAAATAATTTTCTTTTAATAACAGTATAAAAATATATTTTCTGTTTCACGAAAATAAAATCTTTAAATAAATTAAATGTTAATATTAATCTTACATTGTAACAAAAGGTAAATAAACCTTTAACTGTCGAGAGCCTGTATTGAGTGGTATTGAATTTTTAATATTAAGAGGCCTCTACAGGATAACAAATTGCACTTGGTTTTCGTTGGTGGTTAATTAAAAAATTCGTTTATATTTCCTTATAAAAAATGTTTACTCTCTTCTTGTAATCTGATTGCGAGGGAAGTACAATGTAGATTATGTCTTGATGTCAATTTTTTAGCCCTGTAGCTTAGGTCACATTTAATTGAAAACCAGCAAAATCATTTCAAAAGTTTCAAAATATCGAGAAAAACGTTTAGAAAATTATATAACTTTTTGTACCTTAATTTTTCTTTGAAATTTTATTTCACAATAATCAGCGGTAAAAACTGCATAAATTAGCATTTTAAAATTTTCAATGAAATACAAAAAATTAAAATGCTACTTAATGCACGCATGTTACGATTGTGAAATCCGATTTTATTAAAAGTGCAATACAAAAAAAATACTATTTTTTAAAGATTTGTAGTGACTTTCATTCAGAAAATAATAAACGGGTTTTGCAGATAAACGAAGAACGGGTTTTGCAGATAAAAGAATGAACGGATTTTCCAGATAAATTAATTTGTTCGTTATTTCGTTACAATTCAATTTTTTCTTTTTTTTACTTAAAGTTCAGGATATGTACTAGTTTCAAGATCCTGAGTCTGTATTTTACCACGATGGTAGCTCTAACAGCTGTTTTTACACGTTTTTATTTAACTTACTCTGTGTGTCGTAGGTCAGCGTACAAGCTGAAACTTTGCATGAAGATTGTACTTGCGGTGACAATGCCATTTTCAACCGTAAAAATTATACACTTATCAACTATTTACAGTAAAACGTGTTATGCACTGAGACCACTCGCGTGGATAGAACCCAATCCCTAACATACATGTCGTATACATCTTAAAGTCTTATAAAGTTATTCATATAAACCTCACCGACATATTCAAAATAATTTTGTGGCAGACCTAATAGAATTTACGAAATACTAAAAATAAATTAAAATATATTAAACAAATATTAATTAAAAATATTAAACAAACGCAGAATATTTGGTTCAAACAGATCCAGAGTGATTTAGAAGAGTTAAATTTGACGGTGCCTCGAATTGAAGGTAGAGTAGAGAAGAGCATTCTAAGAAATAAATATCCGCGATTCAAGCTAAGAACATTTGAACGAAAGACCTACACCATAACTGAGGAACAAAGGGCAGCCAGGTCGGACAGGATGAAGAAATTTTGGGAACGGAAGAAGAGGCTGAAACGCTAGTCTCTCAATAGCGATGTTGGACTTGGTTGAAGTGCTCCAATGAGGGCGTAAACTAAGGAAAAAAATATTTTCTAAACAAGTTTATTTTATCTTTTAAAATGAACAAAAAAGTAGAAAATAATAAAACAAAGGCAATTTTTTATTAAACACGCTTTTTTAAATAGGCTAAGAAGTATAAAAGATAAAGTATTTTTTCTAACCAGTTTTTTTTTTGAACGTTTATACTTTTTACCAGTTTTAGACTAATGGTGAGGATGAGGGATCAATGTTAACGTGATAACGGTAAGGGAAAAGCAACTGGGAGCAACTGCGGCTAGAACTAAGAACATTTAGGTGCGCAGTTGAGTGTAACAGTAGACAGTCCGATGCTTTAGCCACTTCGACCACCGAGCCCCTTTATTTCTTAGATATGAGTGTACATGCTGAGCACCACAAGCTTTTATTTTTCTAGTATTTATAATTTTATATTTACCAGGCCCTCATATCGTGGTTAGAACAAAATAGTTTTCTCCCTTTTAGTGCATTTTAAAGTGTCAGCTTATTTTATAATTTTCAGTCCATTTAAATAAAAGCTTATTTTTTAAAAGTTTTATATATAATTAGCAAAAACGCTTGCGTTCTGTTGCACGAAAAATTATAAATTAAGCTACTTAAATTGGCATGTGACTGCCATTTTTAATCCATTCTCTATAAGATTAGTGTTAATTAACGTTACAGAGTTCTCAGATATTTTATGTTTGATATCTATCTTATTTCAAAGTCTTGTATTTGAAAATGTAGTCAGATTTAAAATATATAGAAAATGTAATGACATTCTTTTAATACAAAATCTTTAAATTGCTATATCAAATATAATTTTATCTTAACAAATAGCGTAATAAACTTTATTTAATTAACATAAGCTATATAGAGAATAGATTCAATATGGCCGATAGCGTCCTCAGACTATTAAGCATATGTTTTGTGTATTCTATCACCTGTTATCAAGGGTAAATACATTAAGGTGTGAATTTAAATTTCAAACTAAGATAGGATGCTGCTTTGCACAAATACGTTAGATTTCCTCACCCAAAGCCTTATTCAATAATGTATAGGTGCTTGCTCACCTTAATCGATTATGCAACTGTAAACAGAAAGAAATAACATGATTTAGTTTCAAAAATGCTAATGTATGCAGACGTATTGACGATTATGATGGTGATATCTCAAATAATTGGGTGAACAAGTTACGATTTTATTAAGATGGTTGCCATTTGGAAAAGTAAGTTGTGGAAATTTTGATATGCCACAAACATAGTTAAGTTATTAGGCTACCGACATCAATTTTTATGCCAACAAGTTACGATTTTATTAAGATGGTTGCCATTTGGAAAAGTAAGTTGTGGAAATTTTGATATGCCACAAACATAGTTAAGTTATTAGGCTACCGACATCAATTTTATGCCAACAAGTTACGATTTTATTAAGATGGTTGCCATTTGGAAAAGTAAGTTGTGGAAATTTTGATATGCCACAAACATAGTTAAGTTATTAGGCTACCGACATTAATTTTTATGCCAACAAGTTACGATTTTATTAAGATGGTTGCCATTTGGAAAAGTAAGTTGTGGAAATTTTGATATGCCACAAACATAGTTAAGTTATTAGGCTACCGACATCAATTTTATGCCAACAAGTTACGATTTTATTAAGATGGTTGCCATTTGGAAAAGTAAGTTGTGGAAATTTTGATATGCCACAAACATAGTTAAGTTATTAGGCTACCGACATCAATTTTTATGCCAACAAGTTACGATTTTATTAAGATGGTTTCCATTTGGAAAAGTAAGTTGTGGAAATTTTGATATGCCACAAACATAGTTAAGTTATTAGGCTACCGACATCAATTTTTATGCCAACAAATTACGATTTTATTAAGATGGTTGCCTTTTGGAAAAGTAAGTTGTGGAAATTTTGATATGCCACAAACATAGTTAAGTTATTAGGCTACCGACATCAATTTTTATGCCAACAAGTTACGATTTTATTAAGATGGTTGCCATTTGGAAAAGTAAGTTGTGGAAATTTTGATATGCCACAAACATAGTTAAGTTATTAGGCTACCGACATCAATTTTTATGCCAACAAGTTACGATTTTATTAAGATGGTTGCCATTTGGAAAAGTAAGTTGTGGAAATTTTGATATGCCACAAACATAGTTAAGTTATTAGGCTACCGACATCAATTTTTATGCCAACAAGTTACGATTTTATTAAGATGGTTGCCATTTGGAAAAGTAAGTTGTGGAAATTTTGATATGCCACAAACATAGTTAAGTTATTAGGCTACCGACATCAATTTTTATGCCAACAAGTTACGATTTTATTAAGATGGTTTCCATTTGGAAAAGTAAGTTGTGGAAATTTTGATATGCCACAAACATAGTTAAGTTATTAGGCTACCGACATCAATTTTTATGCCAACAAATTACGATTTTATTAAGATGGTTGCCTTTTGGAAAAGTAAGTTGTGGAAATTTTGATATGCCACAAACATAGTTAAGTTATTAGGCTACCGACATCAATTTTTATGCCAACAAGTTACGATTTTATTAAGATGGTTGCCATTTGGAAAAGTAAGTTGTGGAAATTTTGATATGCCACAAACATAGTTAAGTTATTAGGCTACCGACATCAATTTTTATGCCAACAAGTTACGATTTTATTAAGATGGTTGCCATTTGGAAAAGTAAGTTGTGGAAATTTTGATATGCCACAAACATAGTTAAGTTATTAGGCTACCGACATCAATTTTTATGCCAACAAGTTACGATTTTATTAAGATGGTTGCCATTTGGAAAAGTAAGTTGTGGAAATTTTGATATGCCACAAACATAGTTAAGTTATTAGGCTACCGACATCAATTTTTATGCCAACAAGTTACGATTTTATTAAGATGGTTTCCATTTGGAAAAGTAAGTTGTGGAAATTTTGATATGCCACAAACATAGTTAAGTTATTAGGCTACCGACATCAATTTTTATGCCAACAAATTACGATTTTATTAAGATGGTTGCCTTTTGGAAAAGTAAGTTGTGGAAATTTTGATATGCCACAAACATAGTTAAGTTATTAGGCTACCGACATCAATTTTTATGCCAACAAGTTACGATTTTATTAAGATGGTTGCCATTTGGAAAAGTAAGTTGTGGAAATTTTGATATGCCACAAACATAGTTAAGTTATTAGGCTACCGACATCAATTTTTATGCCAACAAGTTACGATTTTATTAAGATGGTTGCCATTTGGAAAAGTAAGTTGTGGAAATTTTGATATGCCACAAACATAGTTAAGTTATTAGGCTACCGACATCAATTTTTATGCCAACAAGTTACGATTTTATTAAGATGGTTGCCATTTGGAAAAAGTAAGTTGTGGAAATTTTGATATGCCACAAACATAGTTAAGTTATTAGGCTACCGACATCAATTTTTATGCCAACAAATTACTATTTTATTTAGATGGTTGCCTTTTGGAAAAGTAAGTTGTGGAAATTTTGATATGCCACAAACATAGTTAAGTTATTAGGCTAACGACATCAATTTTTATGTCAAGTTTGAATTAAATTGGACTAAAATTTTAAATTCACTAGTGTTTACATATACATAGGCATATATATATATATATATATATATATATATATATATATATGTGTGTGTGTGTGTGTGTGTGTGTGTGTGTGTGTGTGTGTGTGTTTTAAAAAGCTGTATAATACATGCCTATCTGTTTAGAAACCTAATTAACGAATTTTGATTGAGAAATCCAAGTGGATATCATGGTAAAATAAAAACCCGAATTAGAACCGATCCAAACCTACAGAATCAGTGTTATCATCATGGTTCCGCATCTGGATTTTACCATCGTAGTTCCATTAGCTCGTAGTTCATTTATTAGTTCAATTAATTCAGCAAGTTTTCTAAGAGATGAAGAATTTATCGTGAGATATGGCAAACTACAAATTCATGTCAAACTTCATCAAAATCGATTACTACGTTTAGTCTGAAACGATAAAATCTTTCACTAAATAAAATTTCACTAAAATCTTTAGATCGATTTTTTAATTACCACCTTATTGTATAGTGTATACTTATATTTTACGTTTTGTGCAGTAAGAATAGAAAAAGAAAAATCCAAATATGAATCATGAATATATCTTAGTTAACCTTGTGGCAGGACGCGCTCTGGTTTCAGATATAAATTATTATGATTTGTCTCTCTGTGTGATTGTTAGGTCCTGACAGTATGAATATTTATAACACGGCTCTTTAATTAAGTAATGCAGACTACTTTTACAAATGTTCTCTGAGCGTGAGGAAAAAATATGATGTGTGTATTATTGCCGTATAAATGTCACAAAGGAATTTACTATTTAATTATATTTATTTCAAGAGAGAGTGTTAACGAAGTCACGCTACCAATATGTAATAAACTGTTTTCCACGTAACTGTACTGTACCAGTATAACATAAGTGTAACCAAAATTTATTAATTTGAAACAAATACGGTAGACATAAATGTAAAAACCTAAAGGAATAACTTACAATTAATTGTTCAAATTTTGTCGATGGTAGATAGAGAAGGACTAGTAGAAGATGAATTGACAGTTGAAATATACAAACTACCAATAAAAATAATTACTTAAAAAAATAAATAACACGACTGCTAAACACAAAATACAAAAAAATATATACACAAATTTTATATTTCATAATTAAAAGAAATGAAAATCTGAAATACAATTGATTTAAAAAGATTAAAACAAGGAATTAGAACAAATGCTGACAAATATTTTCCGAGTATTTAGTTTAATAAATTAAGAATTTACATGTTACGTTCATACAATAAATGCAGTCGGGGCTGCATCTCAATATATTTGCACTAAATAGCCTCCGACTGCATTTATTGTACAACTTAACATGTAAATTCGTAATTTATTAACTAAATACTAGGCAAATATTTTTCAGCATTTATTATCCCCGAGCCTTTAGGTTCCCGAGCCTAACCTTTGGACAAAGCCTATCGCTAGATTATCTACCATTCCTTCCGATTTTTATAACATCGATTTGGCTCGGTCGATTTTTGTGTTCAGGGTGTATTTTTCCCCAGATGAATGCCCTGAATCAGCTGAAACTTGAGTGGTAATTGTAGACCTATTGGTTCCGAAGTGAGTGTTTTTCTATTGCTTTCCATGGTTAAATCTGAGTGATTCTTATTGTATAGTCTCCAGTAATTGTGTTTTACACTTATACATTAGTTATTTAAGAATTTATGATTACATCCTAGTATTTACGATTATTTATCCTATATGAAATTAGTTATAAGTTCATTTTATCTATTTCACCCCAATTTTACCCCATTGGGGTAGGTTTGGTAAAAGTTATGTAGCCTATGACACTCCTGGTGAAGTGAAGAATCCAACGAGCTAAGGTAGATCAAAATCGGACAGGCCGTTAAGAAGTTATGATGGAACAAACATACATAGATCTTCTTTTTTTTGGCAGTCGTGTAAAAATGACAGAGTAATAAAACGTTCTCAGCCAAGTCTACAGTTAAATAGTTGTTAAATCATATATATATATATATATATATATATATATATATATATATATATAACCTATTTTATGTGAATTACTAAGAAACGGATAGTTCTTCACTCGAATTCAAATAAGAGCGTAGATCAAGATTAGTAATCTGATGCTTTTTCATGTGCACAAATACATTTGTCAATACGCTACGCATAGGGAACAACATGGAAGACATCGTCAGACATGGGGAACAACATTGTCACTATAGTGCCCCGCAGGGGGGGAGCAGACCTATTGAGAGGATTTAGACGTCTCTCGCGGTACCCGAGTCTAACACACACTTACATTTACAACACTACACTCACGACTTTAACACTTTACACACACACACACACACACACACACACACACACACACACACACACACACACACACACACACACACACACACACACACACACACACACACACACACACACACACACACACACACACACACACACACACACACTTACATTTAGGAAGGCGATAATAGCCTCAATGTGCTTTTCACCTTAAAATAACAACAACAAAAAGTCGCTATAGTGGTAAAGGCACGCGAGTATTGTATTGTTCAGTAAACTGCGCTTAAGCATGTGACTGGTTCTTGGCGGGTTTAAAAACTGATTTAACATTTTTCACTGTAGACTTTTTACTATTTGGTATTTTACTTTAAACTAAAATCATTTTCGTATAAGAACGCCAGTGTTACTGAATATTGTGAAAATTTTAATAATTACATACAATTGTATTTGACAAATGGTGGGAAACTGTAAACGTGTGTTGGCAACAACTTGTGATGGCAAATACAGTACTTCTTACAATCAGCTGGTATTAACCATACTTCCGTGAAGCAGGTCAGATAGCTCTGATTACTAATCCTATTATTAACACTATAAGTAAAATTACTGACTTTATTTCTCCTGAAATGCTGAAAAAGAACTATAAAAATGAATAACTGTATTAATCCGTTTTTGACAATTTTAATTGTATCATGATCTAATATTTTATTTTCATCAAACAATAATAAAATTGCGTTTTGATTCAGTATTAGTATCATAGACGTTACTGAATAATGGTTCAGTAATAGTATCATAGACGTAATAGTATCATAATATGTTTGAATGAGGGAAAAATTAAAAATCTGTAGATTAAAAACGTATTATTTACGTTAAAAACATTTTGAATGAAAACATATTAAATTTTCATTTTTCTAATAGCTACAGTAGTATTTTTAAATAATAATTTTGAAATAATTTATTGAAAATAGCGTTTCACTTTTGTGTACACAATACATAAGTACGTAATTTAAAATAGTTTTGAGTTTATATACTAAATTATCCTTACCAAAACACACACACACACACACACACACACACACACACACACACACACACACACACACACACACACACACACACACACACACACACACACACACACACACACACACACACACACACACACACACACACACACACACACACACACACACACACACACACACACACACACACACATATATATATATATATATATATATATATATATATATATATATATATATATATATATATATAACGCCTAGTGTATAAATTAGGTCCTAAAGCAAATGGGCTTTTCATAATTCATCCAACAGATTGGACTGTACTATATTGTCCAAAGAAAAACAAACAAAACTCATAAAAGAAAATTGTCCACTGTTTATGACCGTGTTAGCTCATAAAATCTTTGACAAGGGTATATAGCTTAGGGTGTTCGATTTAGCTTATATACTAATACGAGGTTTGAAAACTTCTGCTATAAAATGAAATTTCTTTTGACTGAAAATAATGTGATGTTTTAAAGGGGCTAGTATATTCTTATGATCAGAATTTAACAAGAATAACATAGATTATGCAGAAGAAAAAATATATGTTAAGCCCGTCAGGTCTAAGAAACAGAATAGGCCTATATTATGGATTAATTGGCTAATCTTTAATTCAGTACTTGTATTTCAAGATCGCTATACATACCTTCCCAAATAAAATCGCTGCAAAATCACGTAGCCTACTGTTTCTTGACAGTAGGAATTTTTGTTAAAATAGAAGTTATATTTAATACCTGTAAAACACGTTAACAAATTAATGTCATTTAAGTTATTAATATTATTATATAATAATAATAATAATATAATATTATATTAAAATTAATATATTGAAGTTATTTATTACAATAGACCTTACTTTGTTCTACTTTCGTATTTAAAACTATAACCTATAAAAATTTAATAACTGGATCTAACATTGCACTTTAATTGAAATATTTACAAATGAAACTTACTATAACCGGATTTTATATTATATATTTAAATTAGGTTACAGACGTACTGTTTATTAAAATCAGAGTCTTTTCTTCTTCTTTTCGTTTCACCCTCTTTGGGGTACGCTGAATCAATCATTTCTTGCGCGCTGTACTTTTCTTTGTTCCCAGTAGCTCTTCATTCTTTCCGATCTTCTCTTCCTCTCCTCTTCCGAAATGACAGGTTTAGGTCTTATTTTGGCTTTATCTTGGAATCTTATTCTTTCGTCTTTGGTAATTATCTTAGCAGTTTGGTCAAACAATGAATCTTCTGTAATTTTTAATTCTATTAGGTCTTTTTCAATTTCTTTAAACCAGTTCGGTTTTGTTTTACGATTATGGAAAAAATCGAACACCTGTTTCGTCAATCTATTGGAGTTCATTCTAAGAAGATGGCCGTAAAAATTTATTCTCCTTTTTCCCATAGTATCTGACAGTTTTTCAATTTTCTTATAGAGAGCTTCATTTCTTATATATACAACCTTATTATCCTGAAATTTTGTTCCTATAATTTTTCTTAAGATTTTCCTTTCCGTTATTTCAAGTTTTTCTATCTGGCCTATGCGATTCATGGTTAATGTTTCTGCTGCGTACAGTGCTTCCGGCTTGATCACTGTTTTATAATGTTTAATTTTGGACCCCATGAAAGGGATTTCTTATTGTATGTTTCTTTCGTCAATTGGAAGGCCAATTCAAGTTTGTTTCTCCTGGATTCCATTGCCTTGCCCTCATCTGCATTCCAACTAATCCATTCACCAAGATATTTGAACTCTTTTACAATTTCTATTTTCTGTTCTTGGATTTTAAGGTATTTATTTGGGTATTTGTTGTTTGTCATGATTTTGGTCTTTTCAAAAGATATGTTTAGACCTATTTTAGCTGCTTGTTTCTTCAATTCAAGAATCTGCTCCCTTGCTTCCTCCATTGTTTCAGCAAACAAGGCCATATCATCTGCAAATGCAATACAGCTAATTCTGAGATTCTTCTTTTTGTAACCCAATCCTATTACACTTTTTATATTTTTTTTCCATTCCCTGACTACTTTCTCAAGTGCACAATTAAACAATAAAGGGGAGAGCCCATCCCCCTGCCTGACTCCCGTTTTTACTTCAAATGAATTCGATAGTTCACCCATAAATTTAACTTTCGAAACTGTATTTGTTATAGTTGCTTTTATGATATTAGTTGTTTTCTTATCCAAATTTAGTTCTTCTAGTACGGATATAAGAGACTCTCTATCAGAGTCTTTTATTTAATAACATTTACATATTATAACTGACTTAGATTGTCTTACCGATTCTACTTTCAAAACTAATTCGGTTATAATTATTTAAGTGTTGCATACATTAAAAATTTAAATATTACTTTCAACAATGCTTTTTTTTAGCAATCTGCCGTTCTGATACACAAAATTAATTACTGTATTTGTCGCGTATGTCTGCATTGTGCTGTGCTCCTTACGGGGAATTACTCCTGGAATTTTGTGAGAGGTTTAATATAATATAGGTTTTACAAATATTTTATAGGTTTTATTTTATAGTTAAAGCTTTAAAATGGAAAATTATGAGGCGAGAGTTCCCTGGTATTCTGACGAACCTGTGGATACCCCATATATGTAGTTTCAATAACGCAGGTCCTTATTTTTGGTATAAAACCTTTCGTAATACTTAGCGTAAAAAAATATGAAAGATTAGAACGATTTTTGTGGAATAATAACAAAGAAAAATGTCATTAGTACTAAAATACTGGAAATAATTAAATACGAGGGTTGATCAAATATAAACGAGACTGACTTTCTAAAAACTTTTCCGTTGGACCTTGAACTCTAAAGGGTGGGGTTTCAGGTAGCCTGGGAGGTTTGGGACGGGCGTAGATGGGCAACATTTCCGTTCGGACCCTTCAATATAAAACTATACAATGAGTGAGAGTGAAGTGCACGTTTCCGTGGAGCAGAGAATTATTATTAAGTTTTTGGCCAAGGAGGGGGTCAATCCGACTGAAATCTTTCGTAGATTGACGGCTCAATACGGGGACAGGACCCTGTCAAGAGCTCGCGTTTTTGCTTGGCACAAGGAATTCGCCGAAGGACGGGAAGCAGTAGAAAACCTGAAGGCCAAATCACGATCGTCGGCCGGGAAGGTAATGGCCACTGTATTTTTCGACAATCAAGGCGCCTTTCACGTCGATTTCCTCCATCAACGACGCACAATAAATGCACAATATTATTGCGATGTTTCAGAGGCCGCAAAACAGTCTTTTCGTAGGAAAAGGAAATCTAAACCGGCGAGAAACGTCATTCTTCTTCACGATAATGCCCGACCACATTCGGCGAACGCTACGAGGCTTAAACTCGATCAAATTGGCTGGGAACCAATGGAACATCCCCCATACAGTCCAGACTTATCACCCTGCGACTATCACCTGTTTGGGCCACTCAAAGAGGCGCTTGGAGGCCAGCGTTTCGAAGACGATTCTGCGGTGGAGACCTTCGTGCTCCAATGGCTCAATGAACGCCCGAGAACTTTTTACGAAGATGGAATTAAAAAACTTCCAATCCGGTGGGAAAAATGTGTTACTCGTGCGGGAGACTATGTAGAAAAATAAGTTGTATCAAGAATAATTTGTAAGTAAGCAATAAATTTTTTTAAAAATCAGTCTCGTTTATATTTGATCAACCCTCGTATTACGTAATAATGATTAAATAATAATAACAAAAATAATAATGTCTTATTAAATTTTCATAATTTAATTTTATTATTATTCATAATTTAAATTTTCATAATAAACAAATCATCTTTTATGTTTATTTGCTTTTACTTATACAGCTGGGTTCAATAGACACGACATTTAAAATTATTATACGCTCACTATTAGTCAGAAAATAATCACCAAATAATTATACAATCCTGATTTCAGCAGAATTTCTCTGTTAATGTTTGGGCAGGTAATGTTCGAAACAATTTTATTGTTCCTCTACTTCATTTACCTCCAAGATTAAACAGCAATACTTTTTTTACACTTCTTTGAACACGCCATAAACAATTACAGAAGTTGAACCCTTAGTTATTAGACAACATATGACTTATGCACGATAGATTTTTTGCCGGACATCATACTTCGTAGACTAGATACACTCAAATCACCCCCTCAGCGTAGAGTAAATGTTCAGTATTTCTTGCCCCGTAACAAAGAATTTTCAATCAGCTTTGTAATCAAGTAGTTTTATAAAAACAAATTATTAAGAAAAAATAAGTATTAAAAACACCCAACACGTTTGTAAAACTAGCACGAAATTCAAGTATTACTTCTGCCTCATAAAACCAGAATGAATGTGCAATTTTTTTAAACATCAACGGGAACAATGAAATATCCTCGAGTTTGCAACGACATATATGGATCTGGCTTTGGTCCAACCTGGGGGAAAATACCAAATCCCAAAACTGTTTGAATTCGCGCTGTAACCCCTTTCATGCTATTCACCTTTTTGAAATAAATCATACGCACTCGAACCCTCCCCGCAGTTTTTATGATCGTTTATTTTCCCAACTTCTATATTTTCATATTCTATGCTAATTTTTGGCAATAAAATATAGATTAAGACCTATAATGTATACATTAGGTTAGGAGTCCAATCATCTTTATTTTCAAAAATCATGTCTAGTACAAATAAATTAATGGTACCAAAAACTGCAGTAACTTTCCTGCAACTTAAAAACTATGAGGATTACGTCTCCTAATTATTTCCAGGTGGATGATATAAGAAAAAAATTGGAAATAGTAAAAATCAGTTAAAATACTAGGAATTCAACACACTTTTCGGTACTGAGTTTGTTCACTGCCAAAGGTATTTCCTGTTCTAATTACCCGATCGTTACAAAACATATACTTTAACTCACAAATGGTGGTAGGCCAAATAGTTGCATATAAATTAGAGCTAACCTGCCCACAGGGTTTAGGGTACGCGATACAAATAAATTGTGCAAGCAAATTACATGAACATTTTTCACAATTATTTCCCAAAAAAAAAAAAATAATCGAATGTGTCAGAAAATCACATTTCTTTTAGTTCGAGTTTGTTTCATTGACTTTAGTTTCGATTTTTTTTATGTGACCAAAATCTTAACAAACTGATTTAGATCACCAATTCGTACGTCATCATGTATATACTTTGTACAGAATTAATAATATTAGTGCCAATAAAACGTTACTAAGGATATATATATATTTAATATCTACCAACTTCAAGTCTATACTGAAATATTTTTTCCAACAAGTAAGTGCAATACACTGCTTTACTGTTCAAATGTTTTAAATCCTTGCTTCAAGTGTAAAACCAATTTTCTATGTGATCTAGTTAATATATTTTCCCCTAATTGCTTTAACAATATTACCTAGAATGATTGTTAAAAAAACGATTTTTAACCATATTCCTAAAACTAGTTTTTGAAAGTACATTAAAGCTTTAACAGTTGAGTTACTGAAAAAAAGAACAGCTTAATTAAATATTTTGGTATTTACGGTAAATTGATAATAGAGTAAGACATTTTATTCTTCTTGGGTCAAACATCTAGTAATAAGTGATACCAATGGTTAAAGTACAAGATATGACACCACATTAAATGCCCATTTCATCTTGCCCTTCATAAAACTGTTAAACTGCCACTCGTTCAACTAATACTTTTAATGATTTCATAGCAGGGTGTAAGTGTAGGAGCAAGCAGGAGAGATAATTGGCCAATAACCTAGATGACTGATTCAACGAACATGTAGCTAGAACCTTGGATACATTCCTGCAAAGTAGGTCCAGATTGCAGCTTACATCATCATCCGGTGCTTTCCAATCTCTACTTTTCTATCCAATCATTTCTTATCAGTCTGTAAAACACTTTCTTACAGCTCTTTTGTTTGGTTGAATGGTTGCTGACTTACAATCTTGTCTGCGTCTTCATTTTCCACTATTCTACAACGGTGAAAATTCATTGTAAAATAAAATGCTTGCCAGTCTTAACAGCAGCACCCTCAATACTTTAATGCAAAAGAAATAATGCCCAGGTTTGAACTTCAACATGAATTCCAGATCAAATCTTGAATCCCAAAATTTAGATTTCTCATTCTTGAGGATGCTTCAGCTCAGCATCCACGTAGATAGTATATGATGGTGTGTAATTGATAGCTCTTTACTGTCTTTTAAAGATAGCAGACCTACTTCTACTATAGACTGACTAGGTTCACTGTACCATCAAAATGTTGGAAGAAAAGTTGTAGAAGCTTTCAAGAGCTTCCTGTTTTAAAAACATTGCCACATCAGCTTTACACATATTTGGAAGGATCAGTTAAACATTTATCATCTAAAAAGGTGCCTCAAAGTAACGATGCCATAATAAGTCATAGATACCTTGAAGGAAAACAATTGTTTAATTTTAGCTGTCGGCAATGTGGCTGATTGTATACTTCACAAATGTATGTGTCTTACAACTACATACATTTTTCCTACTTACACTTGAAGTATTTTCTACTTAGAAGGCACTAAACTGCTCTGCTTGACGAGTTCCTCAAAAACAGTTTCTCTTACTTTATGCAATGAAACTAAAAGCTTTTTTCCGTAACTACTGTGTGCAGCTTTGGTCAACGTAATCTGTATTGTTTAATTAATATTACAAATTCAGAGCAGTATTTGTGTTCTGTTTCTCACGCCAACAAATATGCATTCTGACTGTTAAACAGGCTCTGATGCACTTGGATACGTGTGCCTACTCGTATCTTATTATTGAAATTCCAAGCTTATAATCTTACTAAAAAAATTCATAAAAACATAATGTTTCATTGGATTTAATTCCACTGAATCTTAAACAATGAAATTACAGATTACAGCGGTATTGCCAAGATATTCAATTTTGCAGTGCAAGCGCTCAACAAATGCTCATTTCAGGCTGAAGTAGCTACATGAACTGGTGAGACAGGAAGACAGCCTGAGCCGACAAATAGAGATTTGCACTGGGGTCTTCCCAGAGTTATAGCTACCTTTTCTGTGTGTGCTAGAACTGGCCATTTTGTAACACTACAGTATTTACATGCTTCAATTTGGCAGACTCGCCCAATTGCCTAGTATTCAACAAAGATGATGAATCTCTGAAGCCCATACTGCTTATATGTATGTACACCACCCTAGCTCAGGGTGACTTAAGAACAGAGGTTGCGAAAATTAAGGATTTTTTCATGAGTACAAGATTCTTTGGCTCTTGCTGCTGCGTTTGGCTTTGCTGCATATTGGCTGTGAATATGACTGGATGCCCGCACAAAGAAATAAGTAAATATTAATTTTTTTGAAATGTCTCCATATAAACTTCAGTAATTTTATACTATACAATTAAGTAATACATCTGCTAATATTTTAACTATTATGTATTAATGAACAAGTGAAAAATAACCCTTTTTAGTAGTAGCTGTTATAGTCTGCTTGTTTGACACAAGGTTGTTTAATTCATATGTTGATGTTATTTTGTTGAGTTGATTGATGAGTTTAATATAGTTTTAAAAAAATCAGGCTGAACAATTGTGCAAATAAGTCTGTTAATGTTAACGTCGCTAATTTTTACTTTAATTTAAAAAAAAAAAAAATTTTGGTACAAATCGTAACATTTGTTTGAACAGTTACAATGTATATGACTTTTATAAAAGTTCTAATAAAATTAACACAAAAAAGTACAGAGTTCCATGACAAAAATGATAAAGATTCGAATTTCTCATGAAAAGTACATGTATATTTTTTATCACACTTAATTTTTTTCATAAATGGTCAAAAAAAGGGTAAAATATAAATGTGATTTTTGTAAATTACTTTAAAATCAGTATTTAAAATTTCTAATCAAACTAGAACTTTTGGTATATTTTATTGTAAATGAAAATCTATATAAAAATTAACATTATTAAATTAAAAAATAAATTTAATTTTTAAAAATACCCAACCCACTCCTTTCTAACAATAAGGTTCAAATTTATATGGAACAATTCAAATCATAGGTTATAAATACAGTACAAATTTCAAAATAATCAGATAATTAGAAAAGAAGAAATTTGTATTCGCACAAAATACCATTTGTCATTTTTCCATAACTCATGACACCTTTTGATCCAATAGGTTCGTATTTATAAGGGAACGTTATGACTATATTTCACCAACATGGTAAAATAGCAAAAGAACTGGATAATTAAAATAAATAAATACACACAAATCTTGAAATTAACGTTGTTAAGGCCTACACTGTATCTCATGCAATTCCGACGAACACCTGCATTAATATGTCTGTAGGCAAAGGTTCAGGTGTCATCATTATTTTCATGAACTACATATTTTTATTCCATGCTTGTTTTTAATGTGCTTATCGATATCCAGCAGTTCCATTCAAGCATAATTTCCATAAACAGAACAAGGGCAGTCTTATGACAACTGAAGGCTGATTCTTAATGATGACAATTGCATTGCCTGTAGCTTATTTATGTGTTTTGATGCTATAAATCATCCCACCGTCTGCATTAGCCCAAGTGTGCACAATAGTCAGATGTTAAAAAAAAAAAAATGCAGTAAATCTAATAGAACATATTCAGAGTTATGGTGTCTACAACCTAGTCTCATCCAACTACAGCTTTCGAAACATTCAATTGCTTTCTGGGCTGAAATATGATTTTTGCAGTTCAGCTTCCTAAGTAAGCATCAGCATTCTTGGGTTTTCAATTAGGTGCAGTTCTACATTTTTTTTATTTATACGAGAGTGAAAGCAGCTTAGATATACTGTCTGCTAAAGAAAGTACTTGTCTTGGTTTTCACTGAAGAGATTTCAAGAGATCAGTTTTCACACAATCTTATTTGGTTTTATGTTCATTGCATATGATCATTGTTTTTTATAAGTTTATATTCAACATACACCGTGTCATCTCATCAGCATTGGAAACATTACACATCTGCTGAATGAAAGAATAATAAACCATTTTGTTCAAAATCTTTAATTATATACTTTTATCCTGTGGAAACTAGTGCAAAAATACACTTTTTTAAAGATTTTTAAATGTTGAATTTTTGTTTACCCTAAATCTTCAACTTAATCCAAATATGATTTTCATAAGCTTGTACTTACCTCTTAAGGAACAACTGCAAGATATTTCAGTTTTTTTTAACAATAGAATTTGGAATTATTAGCATTCAATGAGTGCTAAATGATTTTCTTTTTTATGTAAAGGGTTCTCCATTTATAAATCTACATAGATCTAGATTGGAGATCTAAATCTAACCCAGGGCTACTTGTGTCCCCAACAAAAAACTGTTAAACTTAACCTACAACTTCTAATACAACAGGACAAGTAAATGAAGAAATTATCAGTGCTTCAAAGAAGTTACTTCATTATTATTATTATTTTCTTAACATCCATACTTTATGCCTTTAGACTAACAAGGGCGAACCTGCCATCCTCAAGTGCACTATTCTGACAGACAACAGATTGGCCAGAGCACTAAACATAACACAGTGAAATACAGAAAAGGTGAAATTAAAACAAAGTAATTTATTAATTAAACAATTTATTTAAAATGCAAACCTAAAATAAAATACTTATTTAAAATACAAAACCCATTGGCGGATTATCATAGAGGAAGTCTTTCATTACAAGTGGGAAAAATGCCATAAATTTAAAGCGCTCCCCCATCTGGTTCTGATCTAACAGCATATTATAGCCGGACTTGATAGTAACAGCTTCTGATTCTGAACACCTCTTAAGCAGTATCTGTAAAGAATAAAGTTCAAGTTAGATTATTATATTTACATGAAATAATAATAATCGTGGCACGCATTAGGCTTGCTGACAAGATGGAAAGAAATATCCAAAAACAAATAACATAAATATTGTGATATGTGAAGATTAAATTTATTACAAAAAATTATTTTAATAATATTATGAACAAGTTTGTTACACATCAAAGCCTGTTCATTCATTTTCAAAATAACAGCCATTAACCTGTTGGTGAGTAAACATAATGATCTCCAAAGTGTACACACACAATTCTCAAGTGAGTGAACAGGGAACTTACCACTTTTAACAATATTTATTAAGTTTGACTCCAAATTTATTTTATTTTGTAAATTCGTTTTGACATCTACAAATGATATATTGAACTAAATGAACTCCTTAAAAGTTTATTTATCACAACAAAATAAAATAATAATCACTATCAGCAGCTGCTGGTAGTAATAGCTTTGACATCTATAGTGTAAACAAAATTTAAAACAAAACTTGTTTCCTGCCTTTATCACTTAGCCTAGGTGTACTTTGAAATTCTTTTTATATTCTTCTTCTTTTCTGCTAGGATTATTGTCACTACGTTCAGTATAATGATCTGCCTTCCCTAGCTTCATCAATTCTACTTTCGTTGACACGTTTCGGAGAACCTCCATCTTCAAAAACTATATCTATACTCAATATAGGAGTATAGATATAGTTTTTGAAGATGGAGGTTCTCCGAAACGTGTCAACAAAAGTAGAATTGATGAAGTTAGGAAAGGCAGATCATTATACTGAACATAAGTGTACTTTGTTTTATGCGGTTTCTTAATAGTTAGTAAGGAGAAGCAAGAAGAGTATTTTGTGTTGGTGATAATTTGTGGTCGTTAAAAGTGGTAAGTTAGGCCTATTTGTTGTATGTATCTATAAAACTATAAAGTGGTATATAAAACTCTGTTTTCATTTGGTGAATGTCAGTGTACTGAATAATATATAATACATGTACAAATAATATATAATAAAAAACATTCTCTGATGATTTGTTTGTGAATAGTTACAATATACATAACTTTTATAAAAGTTTTAATAAAATTAACACAAAAAACAGAGTTCCATGACAAAAATGATAAAGATTCGAATTTCTCATGAAAAGTACATGTATTTTTTTTTATATCACACCTAATTTTTTTTCAAAAATGGTCAAAAAAGGGTAAAATATAAATGTGATTTTTGTAAATTACTTTAAAATCAGTACTTAAAATTTCTAATCAAACTAGAACTTTTGGTATATTTTATTGTAAATGAATGGCACCAATAAATGGTGCCTCGTGTTATTGGTGATCGAGACTTGCTGCATCTTCAAGGACCCCTCCCTGCAAGTGTGTCTTGTAAAAAGAAATTTCTAAGATAGTGTTACATATGCAAACATAATGTTCGATCAGAAAATAAGTGAAAGGAAATCAGCTACTGGTGGTTCCACATGTGATGTAGCTATGTGTGTGTATATATATATATACACACGTTTCCAAGAATTCGATACCATAAATACGTTTTACCATTTGCAGAAGTATTAATTCACAAATCACATGATAATACATAGAAATTTCAAACCTATCATAAATCAGTATTATGTTATGCCCGTGAACATAAAATGTAACTTGTTCTGATTAATGTATTTCAATATATTTCTGCCTAGTGTAATGGGAAGACGTTAATATTTTTTTAATCAGACATTTGCCATAATTTGTGTATACAGAAGAATACACAATAATTCAAGATTATAAATTCGTTCATCTTTTCAAGTGCCTAACTTAAAACATAAAACTAAACATAAGCCTAGAACGTGCCTACATCTCCCGTTTGGAACAGTATTTGCCAGATATTGTACATGTATCTTTTTGCTTTTATGACATGTAGTTTTGTTGAACGTAGTAGTTTTAAATTTTTGATCGCTTAGTGTATCAGCCTTGAGAATTTGCCCCTGTTTACAGTTTTAATATTTTAACATAGATCTAGGCATCTAAAAATGCCTAAAAATGTTTTAGGTTAGGCATTTCAAAATAAGAGTTGATTCACACTCAATCAATGCAAAACTTAAAAACAGAAGTTATTAGCCAGTGTTACCTTTAAACGAGCTTCAATCTGCATTTGTTTGAGAAAATTATGTTGTGACACTGGACCAAACGTTATCAACTTATCTTCAACTACTTCTTCCAGTCGATTAAAGTCTACATCTGCAGTTAAATCAGCCGTTCCAGGATCTACGAGAGGATCATGAAGTGAATGATTTCGGAAAGCCTAAGCAATACATACATTCCTCATAGTTGTATGATATTATATTTTACATATTAATTCTTTTCAAGTTAATACAAATCGAATGACTTAATCCAAGTTTATACAAATTGTAAGCGTATACTACAAAGTTTATTTAAAAGTTTTAACCTTTCCCATTATTACTTTGTTTGTGTAGAAAGATTTGTAATGAAAAAAGAAAGATATGAAGATTTGTACCAAATTTGTTTCATAAATTTCCATCATCTTTGGAAAATGGGCTGCCATCACGATAAGTTATATGAACATCCGGTGTAATATAAAGTTAATTCACTACTATCTAAAACATATTGCTTGTTTAAACAAGTAAGTGCAGCCAGGTCGGTTCTACGAGCAACCTGTATAGAGTTTCCGCAGTTTTCGCCACATTATTAGTGCCTTTTTCTTTTGAAAACTTTTTGGAACCGATACCTCTAGTTTCCACTGCAGAGTGTATTACGTTCCCATAATAAATCTTTAATTGTTTGCTAGCTACAGAGGAGAAGAGGTATGGGCCATAACTAATTTTGTATCTTATTTCAATGAACCATTTGTTGAAAGCCATTTGTTGTCTTTAATTTTAATATAATTTATACCCCACTGTTTAGGCCACGACAATGAGAATGTCTGTGCGAGGTTACAATGCTCAATTCTCAGGGTGACCAAAGAAATCAAAGTTGTTGCTTTTCAAAAATTTATAATTGTCTTGTTTTTTTTTTAATATGCCACCTTAACAGTTAAAAAAACAAGTAGTGCCAAGCAAAAAAAATATTTAAATTAATTACTTCTGTTTTCATACAATATTGAAAAGGAAAAAAATATTTAAAGAAAAGAACATTTATAATGATAAATTAGTTCAACTTTCAGCAAGGCAAACAACAACAAAACTTAACTTAAACTCAAAAACTAAACTTAAATCTTTACCAACCTTTTGGAATATAACTATAATCTTATGGATGTCAGTTATCCACCAAAACAAACTTTAACAAAACAAGACTAACTCTTGAACTAAAATCTATTCTTCTGGAAGGTATAAGATTCACTAAAAGTAAAAAATAATATTATTAGTGACTAAAATAATAATAAGCCAGGATCCTTTACAAAAATATATTAGTGAAAAAAAAATGAATTACAGATACAGACTTTTATGGTATTAAACATCTTGATTGTTTATTTTTCCGCTAATCAGAGTTTAGTGGTTTTCCCCTAGGTTAGTCGATATTTCTTTTCTCAGAAACGGAGGTAAAAAATCGGTGAAAACACCCAAGTTCGCACTGTCAAATTTTTTTATAAAATTCTCTCCTTACTGGCACTACAACAAAAAAAAAATAGGCCTTACGCATGAAATTTATGACGGTCGCATTTTCGCGAGAATGTTCTATATCCAAAATCACGATGCACAATTTCCCTTATCTAAGCGCAGTAGCCTTGCATGAACTAGCCTTAGCCTCACTCCAGAACAGACTGGTCGGTCGTCTCAATCGTTCCTTCCGAACAGCTGTTTATTTAGCGTATCATCTTATTGATAGTGCACAATTTCAACTTATATTTACATTAGGTATCTAACTGAGGATCTGAGATGTCTCAAGTGGTCAAATTTGTAGATTTAGTGTACTATGAATCTTTCTGAATCCAAGGACCGCTGCGACTGTACAGTGCGCGTGGACAACCCGGACATCTTGCCAGGTGGGTTTACTAAACCTATTTTTCAAGACTTGTTTCAGATTTCGGACTGGTTAAAAATAATATCTATACCATACAGGTTGATCCTTCAGAAGGAAGGTATAGCTTAAGTAGTAAAATCAAATCTTTTGACTTAGATTGATATTTCAAAATAGATTTGTTACTTCAGCTATTAACTTTCTATACAATTACACAACACCCAAACCAAAAACTTTGAAATTAGTACCTGTCCTGATCTCTAGGTCACTTTTTCAAGTCGTTAAAAATTTTAAATGTGTGTGGGTGTGTGTGTGTGTATGCGCATGCACGTGTGTGTGTGTGTGTGTGTGTTTTAACACTCTAGTATTCACAATTCTGGTCCAATTTTATTAAAACTTGGTCCAAACATCGATTTTGGTAATAGCTTGAGTATGTTTGATACCTAGACAAATCTGTTAAACAATTTTAAAATGACAGCCATTCCAAATATTAAAAATTGTAAACATTTTTTACCTTATCATACTTTTTTGAAAATCTGATCAACATCACTGTTTAAATATATTAAAATTGTTCAAAATTTTCAAGTTTTACTTACACTTTAAAATGTCATTGTCATCACCAATATGAAAATGAATTTGACGGCGGTCAAGGTTCATTTTTGTATTTAATTACAATTAGAAATTTTGCATTGCTAATTAATGCAGATTTTAATACTAATTGGGACGTTAAAATACAATTTTCAAAAAAAAATAAGTTAAAAGTATTCTAATTAGAAATTTGCTTCAGTAAAGTCAGAGACAGCTGCATCCTACAATTATTTATCCTTATTGCCTTTATTTTCACACAATACATAAGTTAAAAGAGGAAAATAATAATTTTAAATAAATTATGATTCAGAAGTTTTCTTAGTTACACCAAGAATAATAAACTAAAAATAGTTATACTAAGAATAAAAAATAAAAGTGTTTGTAGCTGTTTAGCAAAATAAACACTGAAAGCTGATTAGTAAGCTACACTTACTCTGAAAGTGTCAGTCTTGGTTCCATTATGTCCATAGTCGACAACCAAACTAATTCCTCCAAAGTCATCCAGTTTTTTAGCAATTTCTTCCATTATGACAAGTGACATCGGGCACACTTCTACATGGTTCCTAACTTCATTTTTCTAAAATAGGTTAATCCAGAAAAGAATATATAGAATCAAATTTTACAATTAAATATACATGTACAATTTATGTAAAAGGTAAATACACTTTTTATCTGAAACCACCTTTACCCGCTTGTGCTACAAGATCGCTTTTGACAATAATGTTTTGTGAAATTTTATGAATTTTTATCCCTAAGTAATTTGGATAACTTACAGAATTATTTATATATAACTTTACAGTTACATATTAATTTCAACTGATGATTACTAAGTATATAAAATTTTGATAAAATGTGTGATTAAGAAATTATAGTATAAAATTAAAAAACAGAAATAGGCCTAAGTAGATAATACGCACTGGGCAAAAGTTCAAACTGGCTTGTATATGAATACCAACAGGGAAGTTGTAACAAACTATGTGTATTACAAGTGTCAAATTTCTTTCCATACATTAAATTAAAAAATATTAAAACCGGTCCAGAAGGATTTGAAAAATATAGTTTGAGGAAACAAGTGTTAGTAGTGTAACCAGAAGCAAGGTAATTAAATAATTTGTAAACAAACTGTTAAAAGTGTTCATAATAAATAATTAGTATGTAAATAATTATACTTGGCTGAAATCGTAAATCTGTCAAATCAGACACGTCTGGGACTGTTAAGAAACTTTGTGATTGAAAAAATTTGTTGTCAAAAATGTCATTGGAATTATTTTTCATTCGAAAAATAAGCTATTTTGCAGTGACCATTAAGGTATTGATAGTCTAAGCGACTAACACCCATGATGGATGGTCTTGCGCGTGTGCATGCATGCGTGTGTGTGTGTGTGTGTGTGTGTGTGTGTGTGCGTGCGTATGCGTGCGTGCGTGCGTGCGTGCAACATGTGTGTACGTGCATATGTTCACATTCTCAATTTTGGATAGATTTGATTCAAATTTGGCATAAATCAGTTGTAACATAGATAAGTTCATTAACAAACAAAATTTGTTCATCAGTTTCAAAATGGCAGCTATTTCAAATCATTAAAAAATCCTAACTTATTACGATTTCACAATTATAATCAGTATTAAAAACTACATAAACTGCATTTTGAATTATCAAAATCTGTTGAAATTAAAAAAATTAATGTTATGGGGGTCAGAGTTAACTTTCGTATTTTCAAAGCAATTTTAAAGTTTAAAATGGTAGTATATGCAGATTTCAATGCTGATTATGACAATGAAATCAGCATTTGAAACTGATAAGATAAAGAAAAGCACTTTAGAAAATTTGTTTCTATCACGTTAGGAAGAAAGCTGCAATGTTTTAAATACAAAAACATTCTCTGATTGGAATGTTTGTTTATGTATTGTTTGATGAAATTTTATTTGGTAGATTAGTAATATTACGAGTATTTATGCATACCTTTATAAATGCCACTGATGCTGGCGTAGGATATTTTGATATCACAAAACGAAATTTATCTTCATTAGCAGGATCAATATCTACCAATACTTCTCTCCAGCCATTTTCAGTTTTCTGTAAATATTTAAAATAAAAATTTTATTACATAACAGTTATTTAAAATTAAATAACATTTTGCACAAATAGGAAATGTGAAATTACAGTACACCATCTTCAATGTGGCATAATAGGGGGCTGGATAATTAACAATTTGGATAAATGATATCATTTAAATATAATTTCATTAATAACTGACTAAGCTAAAAAACAAGGTCACTGTTTCAACTCAACTGTTCAGCATTTGGATTGTGTTTGTTTTTTATACAGTTTTGGTCAAATGCAATGACTGACTTCTGAAATTTGATACGGAGAAACCTTGAATACAACCCGAAAGATGCACAACTAAGATTTTCTCCCCATTCACTTCAATTTCAAGATGGTGGCCTCTGATTTACAATAACGAATGTATACAGTTATAGCCAAAGGCATTGATAAATTGTTTTGTCAGCCTCTGATTTAATTATGACAATTATATGCAGTTTTGGCCAAACACACTGATCGACTGTTTTGAAATTTAGTGTGAAGATAATTTGTATAAGTTCAAGTGATTGATGCATGTCTAACATTTTTCCTATCTACTTCTATTTCAAAATGGTGGCCTCTGATTTAACAATGGTAAGTGTACGCAATTTCAATGAAGTGAATTGGCCAATTGTTTCGAAATTTAATATGACAATTTTTGTATAAGCCTGAAATATGTATGTGTTAGACTTTTTCCCATACATTTCTGTTTCAAGATAATAGCTTTTGATTTACTACAGCAAATATACATAGTTTTAACTGATTATTTTGAAATTTGGTATGACGGTACCTTATATAAAGCCCAAATGATGTGTGTGTAACACTTTTTCCTGTTTACTTCTATTTCACGATAGCAGCCTCTGATTTAACAATGACAAATTTACACAATTTTAATCACATGCATTGGCCAATGGTTTTGAACTTTGGTACAAATGTACTTTGTATAAAGCCCGGAAGATATACGTATAAGCTATTTCTCCACTCACTTTCACTTCAAAGATGGTGACCTCTGATTCAATACTGACGGTTTAGTTGCTCGTTATTTACTATAATACTGGCTTAACAACAAACCTGTCATAATTTTGACCATGCCATGCAGAACAGCATAAAGTTTCCGATAAGAGTTGGTTCAGTAACATTTTTCATAAATATCATGATTACCATGGAAAAGAGGTTATGAAAAAATGTTGTAGAGTGCTCTCTACATTAATTAAGAATACACTGTGAAGCCCAGAGTTCATTGAACTACTTATAAATAAATGGTACCACAAATTCTCTAACTCTGCTGCAATGTGTATTATGTATTACTGACTATGCCTGTAATAATTCTGGTTCAAAAGCTAATGGGAAAACATCAGAAATAGGTTGTAAAATACTAAGAGAACCAATTTCTAAAATTTAAGTAAAATTTTACTCAATTCCAATCTGTAGGCATATACTACTTTCAATAATAATTTTTTATGTTTGATGGCAATTCTCAGATATTTGCATCAGATTTTTACTAACTAATAAAGTTTTTCTATTTCTAAAAGCTAAGAGCTACCAACAAAAATAACTATATTAAAACCACATCAATTTGTGCTGAAACCTGTTACAATTTGTGAAATTCCAGGTTAAATTAGGTTTTTAAACATATATATATATATATATATCTTGTAAATAAGTGTTACATAAAAAATATACTCATCAATAAATTTTTTTTTACTAAATACATTTAATACAGTATTTCATACATATAATATATGTATTGATCTATATTCCAAACCGACATGCCTGATACACGAGTATTGCCTGGTTTCAGTTGCCTGTGTGTGTGATACTTATCTTCCATACACTGAGCATACTCTGAAGTGATTCAGTCTCTTCAGTCTGATGAACATCATTATAACCATCCATAATAAATTCACACGAGGCTTTTTTGTTTTTCACAAAGTTAGGATGATATAATTGTTGCATATTATTAATGAAACATACGAGGTGCTATACAAATTAAGTAGAAAAATTTAAAATCCACATGTGAACTTGCTGCTGGTATGGGCAAACAGTACTTAGTGAATCAGCGTACCGACAGCTGTGATGAATTAGTGCATTCATGAGTTTTTTGCATTTGTGTAACATCATGTTTTAGTGTTGCAGCGATTTCTTAAAACTTTTGTAAATAAAAGATTTTAAAGAACAACGAACCATCAAATTTTGCTTCAATTTTAAGCTTTAAGCAAAATTGATGGGAAAGTGTTGCAGATACCCATCAAATGTTTGTGGAAGTATTTGGTGACGATTGATTGTAGAGGAACAATCCGTGATGTTTGTATGATCATATGAATGTAGTGTTGAACAGGGACCTAAAAGATCATCATGCAGTTGTCTGCACTGAATTGAAAATTGCAGCATAAAATGATCCCAACTTCATCTCCAGTGTTATAACCAGTGATGAGAAATAGGTTCCCAGTTATGTGCTGAAAGCAGCAGTCATCACCGTGGCAAAAAAAGGCACATCAAGTTCGCAGCAACTATGTTGTTGTTTTTTTTTTTTTTTATATCAAAACTTTATCCACAAAGAATATGTCCCCCCTGGTCAAAGTTTCAAAGGAAAGTTTTACTGTGAAGTTTTGAGGCAGCTATATGAGAGCATCAGACCCAAATGATCTAAACAGTGGGAGAACAAGAATTGGGTTTGAAGAAGGGGTATGTCACCATAGCAACATTCATCACTAATCATTTGGAATTTTGACTTCCAAAATCATAGTATTGATTCCTCACCTAACCTTACTATTACTAACCAATAATTCTCCTAGTGTTATGTGTTTCTGTTCCCCAGACATTTTTTTCTGAAAGGCCGTCATTTTAATACAATTGGGGATCCAGGCATAAATGCATGATATGCTTCAAATACTTACATTTGCAGACTTGTAGAGACACATGGAACCATGGAAAAAAACACTGGGATCACTGTATCCTAAAGGGGCTATTTTGAAGGAGACAATGGAAAATAGAAGTTACGGTAAGCAATTTTATTTCTATGGGAAAATTCCCCAAACTTTTGGGTAGCACCTTGTATCTTGTATTAAAATGAACGTTAACTGTTATTTATTTGTTCCTGCTACAGAGAAAAAATAAATGATACTGTATTTGCACAAAAGCCTTATTTTAGTACTGATACAAATTGTGAATATATTTCAGTATATTTTTTAACTTCACCCACAAAATTAATGTTGAAAGCATGCTCACCTACCATTATATTTTACTAATGATAAAAGAGATTCATAAGACAATGTGAAGAAGACCTGAGGGTTTGGAGAAAGGACCATCTAAAAAAACCTCTAGAGTTTTTTCCAATCTGTGAACTAAATCATGAAGTGCAATTTTAGTCTTTCCCTGATCAATAAGCAACTCTCCTCTGTGCTGCAAAACAACCAGGAAAAAATCCTGTCTGGGCTTGGTGATTTGAATGGTTGAAAGGTATTTATAGCCCATCTCACCTTATTTAAATCCAATATTTTCAATACTCCAGCCTCCTATATTTAGTTTCCTATAGGGAATATCGTACACTTTCTTCCTTCCTGCATTCCTGACCTCGGGGAAAGTGTTCTCTGAGTAAGAATTCTAGATTGTCTTCCCGGTTGATGTGCACTCCACATTAAGATCTAAGGGGGATCCAAGGTCAGAACCTTGTGAGGTCATGCTCTTGAAAAGTATGGTCATCACAGAACTTTCTCCACAAATCCCATTTCACCCATTTTTAAAGCATTGTTGTACTTGGTCAGGGCTCACTTATAGACCCTCCAGTTACATATCACTTATCTGCATTAAAAACCTTAAACATACTAAACAGTTAGCTGCTCCTGACATGACCTCTTTGTTCATAAAATGCCTGCGTCCACCTTTTCACATTAAATCCAGTCACTTTCCTTGTAAGAGAACAATTCCCATGAAAAGAGTCCACAAATATCTCCACCAATCTACCAGCTGCATACTCTAAGTCATGCTAGTTACTTATTGGTCTCATAAGTTCCCGAAGGTTAGCCTTAAGACTCCACCAACAACCCTTTTAGTCTAAACCTTTAGACTGCTTTCCAACCTACTTTTCCCAAGCTTTTATTTGACCTACTGTCCTACCCTGTTTATAAAAATAGGCAGTGTGTCAGCAGTTTCATAATTTTTGTCAACTGTGTTTACTCCTTGGCTGTACCAAACTTCTAATTAATAAAATTAAAATTTTAATTCTTAATAGTATATAACGTTAATTAAAGTTGTATATGATATATATCATTCAAGAAAAGTTGTTTTTTTTTAAATCTGTATGAGTAAATTTTATTTATTAGTTTTTTCCTTAATACTATATAAATAATAAACATAAATTATTAATTTCAGAACATTTTGAATAATTTGTACTACTTTTTGTTGTATAATACTTTAACACAACATATTGAGACATTTCAGAATAGCTATACTCCCGATGCAACAAAGAAGATTAGTGTACAATTATCTGTTACAGTAGCAAAAATTATTTATTATTTACATTCAGAAAAATTAAATAAATGGCCATTAAATGCCTGCACTGTATCAAAGTTTGCCACCCTTACACCTTTGTCCTGAGTATTCAAAAATGTAACGAACCAATAAGTAAAGTACAGTGACATTTTTTTTATGATCATTTTTTTTTTGACTTTTTTTAGATTTTTTTTCATTACATAAAACTTTACAAGTAAAAAGTAAATAAATTTACCTGAAATTTGTGAATTGGTAAAGCATCAAAAAATTCATGAGCAATAATACATGAGAAATGATTTGGTATATCTGTAAATGCTGTGTACCAGTACACTGGAATATTATGTTTAGTCACGCCATATAAGTAGTATGGTTTCGTTTCATCATAATTTTTTTCAAACGTGGAGCATAGTCGTTCCGCTTGCAAACGGCTCAGTTCAGGGCTCACTTCAATCATATGACAACTCATATTCTGGTCTTGTTTAAGTTGATAAAACACCTGAAATAAAAAAAAAATATAATAATATTAAATAACTTTATTACAATGTTTTAACATGTTTATGTTAAACATTATATATATATATATATATATATATATATATATATATATATATATATCATTCAAATATAATAATTTTTATAACTTATTTTATGTTTTATGTGTTCAAACTTTTTAACATATCTGTTAATCACACAAAAATATAAATAATATTTTAAAAATATTTAGGCATACAGTGGTAGTTACTCCAACATGTAAAACACTAGCTTTAAAAAATAAAAATGTAATTAATAATATATTTAATAAACAAAAATAAATATTTATTTTTTATTTTATTTATTTGTTGACAATATAATTTCGAGAAAATAAAAAAAAGCTGATTCAGGATTCACATTAGTTTTTTTTGAAAATATAATTATTAATCTATTTGTGGCAGTCCTGGTTCACTTCAGAATTTTTATTTTGAAATATAAAATATTAATTTTTTATGGTATTAAATTTTGTTGCTTTTTGGAAATTTATCTCTACCATGTCGAAGAGATCATTCTGTGGCAGCGATTATTTTTTCTAAAATATTGAATGTGAGTTTAAAGAACAAATATGTATACTACAAAACAAAATTATAATGCAATCGGTGCAGAATAAACCACTTCTATAGGCTATAATAGCAATTTACTTTTAAACTAAAGAGAAGAGAAAATTAACTAAATTTGGATTATTGAAATCAAAAGCTTCTGAGTGAATTCCTTTTGGAAAATGAGCTACCAAGCCAACCTTTCATTATAAGGCCTATTGAAGAATCAGGACCATGAAATTAACACCAGTAATGAATAAATAAATATACATTAGTAAATTTTAAGCAGAAGTTAATATTTTGTATTAATATGTGTGTGTCAAATACCAGCATTTGCCATTTTAATCTAATTTTATGAATAGTTTGGACGTTTTTTACTTTAAAAAAAAAACAGTTCATCCATTTCAAAATAACAATTATTCAATAACTTGAAAAATTCATAACTTTTTTCCTTACTTTTTCAGAAAATCTGATTTCTCCATAATAATGAGCATTATAATTTGCATAAATTAGATTTTCAAATTTGACTGATTATATAGATTGAGTCTAAATGATGGATATGATTTTATAAGTCTATGTTTCCAAACTACGAACTAATGAGAAATATGAAGTAAAAAATTAAATTAAAATATAAAGTAAAAAATTGTATTATTGTGATAATACAATGATGTTTACATATACAATTTATAAATGTTCTATGTGTTTCCATACAACTACATGGCACATATTTTACAACTTGAATTTTGTGTTACGTCCTGGCTGATTTATAATGAAATACAAAGGGGTATTTTTTTAATCACCTCCAGAGTGCATTTTCACAATTCATACTGAACTAATGATTCACCAGTTAGGTTGGTAGCACTGTTGCCTAGCTACCCACTACTGTCCACAGCCACCTTCATTATGTGAGTCATCAGCATGTAAAAAAATATTGGTTAAAACTGCCATTCCTCCCAAATGTAAAGTGCTTTCAATTTTCCCAAGTTTAACGGCAAAATGAAGCTTAAATCCTTTGAAAAAAGAATCACCTAATAACAACTTCAAGACAGATAGGTGTGGTACACAACTAGAATTTCAAGACGAAAGGACTGGAAGAGAAAGACAACTGGAGTCACTATTCAGCAAGTGGATCAGACAGTTCATGAACTGTGTTACTTCATGATTTTTTAACAAACTTCTAATACCTTACCTAAAAGATTTTGTATTTATACACCATGGCAATGCTTGCGAACTCGTCACTGTATACACAACGTATAAGTTGATGAATTTCGACCTCATTATAACCTATAGTCTGCAAAAATTGAATGACAGTACCCAATTTGTAACACAGAGATAAAAGTAACTGGCATTGTTTACTCATACGAGGTTTGTCCAATAAATATGCGAACTGGTCGAATATGGTGGCCATTACGGAGAGTTAAGCCATGCCCACTGGCCTCACGTGTTGTCTGGGACCCAATGAGCCGTCAGTGCTTGGCAGAACGTTACGCTGTGCGGATCTTGCGAGTAGAGTTATTTTTAGTTTTGCATTATTTTTTTGTTCGTCGATATGGAAATTGACCAATTCACTGAACAACGAATTAACATCAAGTTTTTGGTAAAGCTTGGTAAAAATTACCAAGAAATTGCTGAAATGTTGAGAGTTGTTTATGGTGATAATGCTATGAAGAAAACAGCCATTTTCAAGTGGATTAAGCGCTTTAAAGAAGGTCGAGAAGACGCCACGGATGATGCAAGAATTGGACGACCTTCAACCTCTTGTGTGCATGAAAAACTGTCCGAATGATAGCTGAAGAACTAAATTTAGGAAAATCAACAGTGCACACAATCTTAACCGAGCATTTGGGCTTAAGAAAGGTTTGTGCGAAAATCGTGCCAAAACTGCTGACTCCGCATCAAAAGTTGAGAAGAGTCGAATGTGTTACTGACTGGAAAAATTCCATGGAAAATGATGTTGGATTCTTAAATAGGGTTATCACTGGTGATGAATCGTGGTTTTTCGAGTATGACCCCAAATCGAAATCGCAAAGCATGGAGTGGAAAGCAAGAGGTGAAGCTCGAACAAAAAAATCAAGGAACAGCCAATCAAAAATCAAAGTCATGCTCCTGGTTTTCTTTGATATCAAAGGTGTTGTTCATCATGAATTTCTTCCTGAGGAAAAAACGGTAAATTCTGAGTTCTACCTTAACGTTCTCAAGCGTTTGAGAGATCGAGTGCGTCGTGTGCGACCACATTTGACTTAAAACGATGGATGGATTCTTCATCAAGACAATGCACCCGCACATTCGGCTTTGATTGTTCACCAGTTTCTGGCTAAAAATTCAATCACTATCCTTGATCATCCCCCTTATTCACCGGACCTCGCCCCCTGCGACTTTTTTCTATTCCCTAAATGCAAAAATGTGATGAGGGGACAGCATTGGGAAGATGTGGACACAATAAAACAAGAAACGACGAGGAAACTGAAAAGCCTGACTTCCGAGGACTTCTAAGGGTGCTTTGAAGAGTGGAAAAGAAGATGGGATAAGTGCATAGCAGTGAATGGAGAGTATTTTGAAGGGGACAAAATCAATGTAGATGAAATTTTGTAAAATAAAGTTTTTATGACCTTAGTTCGCGTATTTATTGGACAAACCTCGTACACTGATTAACTTATAAGAAAACTGATACTTCTATCAGATATTGCAGCCATGCTACAATGCCAATTAACTGTAAAGTGTCAGTTCTGTAATTCAACTAGGTATTGTTTGTGATCATGCTAGAGGTTAATAAAAATATACTTCCCCTCCTGTATTTATTTACAAATTAAAACGTTAAATAATACTTTACTCGTAGAATGTCATCCATCATTGTACCTCTTCCTCCTCCAAGTTCAACCAATTGTAATGGATTTGGAGTTCCTCCAAATAAATCTTGCAATTCATTTATAAACCAAACAGCAATCAGCTAAAAAATTAATCAAGTATAAATACTTACAAAATAAAATTTACAGTGATGTAATATTTGTAATCACTTGTACAATTTTGTAAACTATTACATCTTACAGCAAACTATGGTAAAGATAAACACTGTTTTAAACCTTAAATACTAAAATAAAACTCGCAAACTAGAAAAAGTAATAATACATTTATACATATTATAATTGTACACACACTTTATTTTTAAATTTATGATAACCTATTTATAAATGTCTATATATGCAGGTTACAAGTGTGTGCTATATCAGAAAAATTCTAAGATCCAATTAAACAATTATAAATTGTGCACATCAATACTACTACTACATCATTCATTCAGTACTACCATACTGGCTCTTACTCTAGTGCCTCTTAGATATTATTTTTCCTTAGATAATACTTAGATGACAATGTTACAGCGAAAGCTCAATACAATATATATGCATACGCGCACAATCATCAACAACTGTACCAATGGAGCTACGAGTCATAACTGGAAAGTAAGTACCATTTCATTCTACTGCCGCTGCATCGCTAGCTTTGGGGTTCCGTACATGCATGCTCGTCTCTCTTGTTCATTGTCTAATAGCTGATGCAATTATAGCTGGATTGTGTTATGTTTACATTTGTTAGTGTCCGTTCAAAATATTTAAGACAATTTCTGATTCCGCTGACAGTGAAAGGTATTCTGTAATATTGTTTTTGAATGCTAGGAATATGAAGCCTGATGAAATTCATTGCCAACTTGTAGATACTTATGGTGAAAAAGTAATGAGTGATGGAATGGTGAGAAAGTGGGTTAGGCTATTCAATGAAGGTCGAACCAGCACGGTTAGGCTATTCAATGAAGGTCGAACCAGCAAACTATTCAATGTTCATGACAAAGCACACAGTGGGCACAGTTCACGATGTAATTCTGTTGTGACTGATGAATTGAATGGAAAAGTGAATTAGAAAATTCGTACGAACAGACATTTCACAATAAGAATGCTTTTTGGATGTTCCCACAAATTTAAAAAACTGTTTTGCATGAAACTGTCACAAATTGTTTAAATTATCACTAACTGTGTTCTCATTGGATTCCAAAAATGCTTACAAAAAAAAAGCGACTTGGTAATGCATTGACTTTTCTTACTCAATACTTTGGTGAGGGAGATGAATTCTTAACAGAATAGTGACAGATGATGAAACTTGGGTATATCATGTCACTCCAGAGTCTAAACAACAGTTGATGAAGTGGAGGCACTCACTATCTCTTAAAAAAAAAATCAAAACATTTTCATCACCAAAAATCAAGTGCACTGTGTTTCTGGGACAGAAAGGGCATTCTGCTTGTTGATTTTCTTCCCATAGGTAAAACCATCAATGCAAAACAATATTGTGAAATATTGAGAAAACGTCGGTACGTAATTCAGAACAAAAGATACTTAGTCAAGACAATATGTTGATCCATGACACACAACCCTATTCTGTTGTCATTCAAAACCTTATTCAAGAATTTGGTTGGGACAGTTGGGTTGATCAATGGTGAATATTATTCAGTGAGCACCAAATTTTTGAATCTTCAATCCTCTTTCTTTGAGATGGCGAGTTCACATGGGGGAAAAGGTGGGACAAGGTAAGAGGAATCAAACAATGACTGAGGACAACCAAACTTGACACAAGCTCTTGCATCCTCCAAAGACCGATCGGTAAATGTGCATTAGCAGGGCTTGTGACTATTTCAGTATTTTTTTACCAAATGCTTTATTTTATATTTATTTGTAATAATAAAAAATATAAAAGTGAGGAAAATATCACAAGATTAAAAAAATACATCCATAAAAGATTACCTCATATTACTACAGTACGAAAGTTGGTAACATGTTTTTTCTTGGGGAAACACATTATTTAATATGTATAAATAATAACAAAAAAGTAAAAACTTATTTTGTAATTATTGTGTACCAAGTAATGACTATTAAGGCGGATACAAAGCAGCAGCTGCTTTATCAAAAGTATCAGAGTGGTTAATTGTGAGAAAGCAGTTAAAGCTTCAATCAGAAAGACAATTGATAACAAGGATGAATTCACCATCCTTGTTTTTTACAAAGGATGAAATCAGGCATGCTCTCTGCAGTGTAGATGGCAAAGACATCACAAAGTAACAAAGTAATTCCATCAAAAATTAAGTAAAATGTAAGTTATTGTAAGAAATTTAATCTCCTGTAGTGAATATTTCACAATTAAATAATACAGTACGTTAATACAAGAAAAATATGGTAAATATGACAAAAACATTTGTCAATTTTTGTTTGTTTTTTTTACCAAAACACTATTACATTTCACTTGATATTAATATAAAATATAAAAGTGTGGAAACTACAAGTTCGGTAAAAATCTAAAATAAAAGTTACCCGCATAACCTAAAAAAATCACTCCAGCGCTAAGTAGGTGATCGCGAAAATGATAAATTAAATGTTTGTTATTAATAATGAATACAATAGACATTTTTTAAAGAAAAATATTTAAGAACTTAAGTAACATGGTTTTGTATGAAAATGGAATTGCGTGAATAACCTAATATGGCTTTGTAAGAAAGTAGATGAACACATATGAATACTAACTGGTGACAAACAATAATTATGTCATACTTTGTTTAGTGCATGCAGTATTCTTTATTCAATGAAAATAGCAATGATGTCAATATATTTTTACTAAAAGTAGTATAAAATCATAAGTTATTATAACAATTTTAATCTTCCAATTGTGAATATCTATAAATTAAATAATAATGTATGTAATAAAAAAACAAATATTTACTTTTATTGAAACTGATTGAATGACATTAATATAAAAAATCATTAATTTTATAAAAGTCTCGCTAGAGCATAAATACCCAACAGATCATTCGTTTCACGTTAATAAGCAAATAATCACTTGTGTACTCAAATGACTTGTTCTTATAACAGAATGCTCATTTCAAATTATGTATCTTTACATATAGGTGCCAGTTAACAACACTGTGACCATGAAAACCATACCTGACTCCCCCCACCTAAAAATAGGTTTACTTACTTTTCTGAGCAAAACAGTAGCCTAGTAAGTTTTCTGCAGGATCAAAAATCAGCAGAATAATAATAATTTGAAAAATACCATTAATAATGTCAAAATATGTCGGGGTCTACTATGAACGGGAAATATGCAATGTTTAATAGTTACCTATCCTATTATGTAACTTTTATGAGTAGGCTAACCCTAAATAGGATTGTTATAGTCTCTGAGAGTTTTTAAATGCAACAATCTAAAATTAAGAATAACATTAAACTATTCATAATACTATAAGTAGTTGTAATAGTTACATACTTCTCCAAACATTTGGCTAATTTCTGGAGAAGTCACAAAGTCCCCTTCTTTCCCAAAAACATCTCTATTCATATAGTAGCCCGAACATGGGTTGGTTAGTACTTCCTTCATGTAATCTGCCACTGTGAGTGGGCCTGTTGCCTTAATTTTTGACTTTAGTAAATGTGCAACAGGAACATGTTTTATACTTTCCCATTTCGAAGAAAAACGGCTTGCTAGATAATGCCATGGATTTGAAAATCCCCTGTAATTTGTATTAATTAATGCTAATTTCATCAAATGTAATTTTCCCATAACTACAAAATTATTGAAGAAATTAGTTTACAATCAAATTAAAAATATTTCCTAAGTGATGCCGGTAGGTCTAGATCAGTTTTGCTATTAAAAACTGTGTTATGTGAATACAGTACAGCCTATTTAATCAAACTTTAAAACTCGTAAATTAACCCATTAGTTTATAAAATGATAACTTAATTAATTATATAAAGTATATCTACTGTAGTTGACGTTACAATGAACATTATAGTTTAAAAACACAAGGTCTATAATCATTAATTAATAAAATTGAAACGAACAAAACAACTGTAAACATTGGTAACTAAAATTATCCAAGTTGCCAACACAAAACTACAAAAATTAGATAGAGAATTTATTTATATCATAAATTACGCTAAATATTTTTAAAATATTTAAGATAAATAATGCATACGAGTTTTTTTACAAGTATTACTGTAAATTACATTTTAACATTTAATCAATAAACGTTTTTGTGTCAACTCATTTGTAATTTATTTTAAAATAAAAAGGTCTTGTAATGTATAATGTATAGATATGTTATATTAGTTTATATTACTGAAAGCAGTGAAAGCTATGCTATAAGCTATAAGATTTCTGAACCAGCAGAATTTTAAACATATGATTAACAGTTGTTTTGTTACCCGTTCCCCAATAATTCTCAGTCCAAAGTCACTTGTA
Organism: Callitettix versicolor; assembly: GCA_022606455.1. NCBI lineage: Eukaryota > Metazoa > Arthropoda > Insecta > Hemiptera > Cercopidae > Callitettix > Callitettix versicolor. The sequence goes on from CM040189.1 coordinate 66,392,670, forward strand.
TTAATTGTAAGTGGTAGGCTTGTATTAATTGTAAGAGTGTTTTCCTGTTACAATTAATACTGTAAACAGTTAAATAAATGTACAGTGAAAATATCAGCGATTTAATCACATTATATAGAACTGTGTTCTAGCTGACGTGTTAACTGGTCTTGTGACTATTACGCTAGTAAATTTGTTATTACAAAATTATCACAAAAAGACATATTACAAATTTTAAAATGAGAATAACTGTTTACTATGAAATTATCAAAAAAATAGGTGGGGAAGTAATTGCACACAAATGTGCTCTGGCCAGAACTGCATAACAAATCATATACACAAAACAAATGCCAAACGGTTGAGTTGAAATAAAGACATAACTTTATTAGGTCAATAAATAAAAAGAAAAACTAATTTTCGTTAATTGAAAACAAAAATAAAAATCATGTATCATGTTTTCACTTTTTTTTTATTTTAATTACAATAATTTGTCCAAAAGCACGACAAATTAACATAGCTAATTCCTAATAAAATAATCTAAAACTTATTATAGCCAACCAGCTGTTCAGTGAAATCAGCTGATCTTTACGAATTAATATAAAACTGATCTTTTACTATAACTACCAATATAAATTTATTCGACGCGCAAATTCCAACATCACAACCAGCCCTAACAAAAATTCTGTTATTGAACCAACAGTAAAAATCATGTATCATGTTTTCTCTTCCTTTTTATTTTAATAACGATTAATTTATTCGAAAACACGACATAATTTAAAACGTAATATAGTCTAACAGCTGATCGTTACGAATTCGTACAAAACAACTGATCTATTACTGTAACTACCAATATAAAAATTAAAATAACTATTTATTTCACATATTTACATCAATCAAACGTTTTCGTAGTTTCCGTTGTGTAGTGGTTATCACACGCGCAAGGTCCCATTCGATCTCAGACGGAAGCACAGGAAATTTTAATTATAAGTAATTTAATGTAAGACTTGCGACGTGCAAAATATACTATTATATATCAATATAAATTTGTGCACTCGCATTACGCAAAACACAAATTACAACCAGCCTAAAACATGATACATGTTAATAATATTACTAATAATAATTAATTAATATTTAATTACCTGAAACAGTGATCAATTAATAAAAGTAAATATTTCTTCTATTTAATTAATAAAAAGTAAAACCAGTAGAGTAGTAAATTAAACAATATTTTATTAACAATATATCAGTATTAGGCTAACTTTTATCACTTATTTTTACCGACTTCAAAAAAGGAGGAAGTTCTCAATTCGACCTGTGCCTATGTTTTTTTTGTCCAACGATTATTCTAAAACTACTAGACCGATTTGAATGAATCTTTTATCAGTTTTGCAGTCTTTTATCACTTTGCGAGCTTAAATGTCCATATAAATCAAAGAGCAGAAAACACAGAAAAGAGAAAAGTTTGTCACACTAAAGCAGAGAGTAAGAGTTGTACCGTATATCTCGACACAAGTTGTCGAGCAATCTTGTGTGTTCACTCTAGGGATTGGCACTTCTGCTATTTTTATAAAATATCAACGAACTGTTTGTTGAAAAAAAACTGTTTTGAAAAATAGTTTGAAAAAACAGGTATAGAAAAATGAAACTCGAAGTAGTATTAGCAGCTAAAACATAAGCACAAACGTTCAGTTTTTTAAGACTACTTTTTCATTCCCATTACCACCATGTCCTTAACTGTTTTTGGGTGTAAAACATTTAGAAAAAATAATCCTTATAAGTGTAGTAATAATTAAATTACATTCTCAAAACGTAATATATATGTATGCCATTTTATGTAGAAAATGCAATGAATTTCTAATAGAAGCATTCTTTTTTTTACTAAAAAATTAAATAGCCTTTGCATATTTACTGAAATGCAAACAATTTAGAATATTTTTAGTTGATTAAAAAATATTGATGATTGATAATAAATATAAAAAATATGTTTAAATAAAATTAGGTTATGTATTTACAAAACACAAGTAAACTACGGAGAAAAACTAATATATAACACATTTATGGCTGTTTTTACAGTTTAAAAAATGTTGTAATCATTTGTACTGTTTGAAGGAAAACAGTTTAGCAGGAAAATAGCAGAAAAAAGTGTTAGCGCTTGCGGCAACGTTCGAATATAACGTAGGTGGTGGGGAAGTCCAAACTGTTGTTCCTTGTTTAACAAATAACGATCCAGTCCAATTCAAACTGTTAGTTTCCGTTTGGCAAAGCAGTTTGTTTTTCGTATATAGAATAACAGTTTGTTTTACCAGTTTGGAGTTTTCTTACCCATCTCTATCTCTAGTTCACTCCTCAGTTACCAAAAAAAGTGTTATTATTATTCATTAGAAACAGGGAATGGTATTCACAGTCTCACCTTTTACATTTGACACTTGTACTTTTAATCAAAGACAAAAGTAGTTTCCTAGATTGTGATGTTAAAATTGTGATTTTGATTTGTGTACATTATCTATACTTGTGTACTTCAATGTATGTGTAGAGTTATTAAATTTTTCAGACATGATCAAACTCATAACCTAAAACCTACATTTTAATATTAAAATCAAACATTTTTACAGCTTGAAAAATTTACTTGAGATAAAATAACTTGTATATCAAAATTAATAACATATTATTTTATTATTTTAATCATAATGATCCATTTACAATCTAAATTTAGTGCAGTAGGCATAATTTGTTTTAAACAAGGTAAGCTAAATATAAAGGATAATAAATGACAAATTCCAGTTCATAACTAATATAATTACAGTGTGCTTTTCATGTAGTAATAACAGATTATTTTTTTTAATTTGTCTTGTTTTAACCCACTAGGCTATTTTTGGAATGAATTTTCTAAAAAAATTAAATTTGCCTTAAAATATGGTTTTTATAAGTAATGAATGGTAAATATGCAATGTAACTTGTTTTCAATTTTTTCATATTTTTCTCCAAATAATGCAAAATAAAAATGTGCAGAAACTATGAAAGTTCAAAAAAAAAGAAAAGGAAATGGTAGTTACCCATATAACCTCAAAATTGCTATGTGAAAATAGGTAACATATTTTTCATCGCAAAAATTATTCATTAAATGTGTGTTATTAATAATGAAAACTGTAAATATGCAGTGTAGGTTGTTTTCGATTTTTCAGTACTTTTTCCACTAAAAATCTTTATTACCTGCCCAATAAAGCAATAATCCAAAATATAAAAGCACAGGAAGTATGATAAAAATTTTAAAAAAGTGACTTGCATAACTTCAAAATTGCTACCGTGTAAAAGGAGAAAACTTGTTTTTAATTGCTAAAACAATAAAAAAACCTGTATTTTAAAAAAAAATACTCAATAACCTACCGACACAGTTGTTGTGTGATGAACCTAACACAATTATTGGGTGATAAAAACACTATTATTTAAAAAAAAATCACCTAACTGACACATTTGTTGCGTGAAAAAGCTATATAATTGAATTAGTTACAAGTAATATGTCTTAGTTACAAGTAATAAATAAAAATCTTTAAACATAAACAAAAACTACTAAATAACATGACATGGTTATTGAATGGTGAACCTAACTCAAAATAGGCAAATTGCATAGTTCACCAGTAATGGACACCATTTTAACGTTTTCATTACAAGAATGAACCAGTGAAAAAACAATAAGCCTTAACATTTAGTAATGGCTATCAGAATGTGTAACATGCATTAGTAGTAAATACATGTAGTTAATCGTAATATGCATGACCGGTTAATCTGTATATGAAATTTAATATGTTAAATGCAATGTAAACAGCAATCCTATATTGTTCTTTAAACAAACAAACAAAATTGTTAGTAAACTAACAAAATTATTGTCCACAGATGAATATGTGAAATAAATAATAAGGTATAAAATAAAACAAAAAATATTCAAAAATCGCTATTTAAAAAAACCTACAATGCATAAATACTATGAAAACAATAGAAACTTTTTGTTTATACTCAATAAACTCTAAAATAAAAAAATACTTAAGAACCTAACTAATATGGTTGTATGTGAAAAACTTAACATGATTTTATATTGAAAATTAATTTGCATGAACAACTCCAGGTAACAAATGGCATTGATGTCATAATTGGCATAGTACATCTAGCATGCTCCACACAATGTAAATAGCAATGATGTTACAATATTAGTTCTGTTAAAATTTGCACAAAATCGTAACTTATTATAGTAATTTTAGTAGTCTGCAGGTGAATAATCTATATCTTAATTGAATACTAAAGTAAGTAATAAAAAAGTATTAACAAATCACAAATTTTAAGACTGGGTGGCCTCCAATGAGCCAAGCAGAGCGGAACTGAGCTAAATGAAAATTAACGGCATCTGGAAGCGAAGTTCAGTCAGTTTGAAGAACATGTTTCTGTCTGTTAAATGTAAATATTTAGGCCTACTGTAAATGATTCTAAGAAACTACTATGTTTAAAAACCACAACCTAGTTAACGAAAAATAAGTTTTGACAATATGGTCAGCGTGGTGGGGAAAGCAGAATTATTTTCAAACAAGAACCTAATAAGAGTTTAAGCTATGCAGAGTGGAGCCCAGTGACACTGCCTCACTCTGTTCAACTTTGTTGCCTTTTTAATGGCTGAACTTACATTAAAAACTATAGTTTAGATTTTGAATGCATAGTTCGCTCTACTCTGCATTTGGTAGCCACCCACTGAATTCCTCAGTAATAATCATCAGATTCAACAAGGCATCAGGTTTAGCAACCATTCTAACCGGGCAGGTTAAATAGGTATATGAGTAGGCATAGAAAGCATGAACAATTTTAAGTATGCGACAATTTCTTTTCAGAAAGTAAGTTACTCGTTTTTATGAATAAATTAGTACAAAAAAGTAAATGTGTAATTAATGGATACAGCTAATTTCCTTTCAGACTAATACCTGTAGCATAAGTAAGAATCCAAAATATCATTTTGTGGAAATTATCGGAAGAAAGAAAATAACCTAGCCAATACTATTATTACTGACTTACTGTTATGACATCAGATGTACACTAACTCATGGAGATATTGACTATGTGGACTGATGTTACTTTGGTGATCTTGGTGTACGAAATCCTGAATGATCAGTGCAATATGGACGATACTGATTTTATATAATAGTTCTGTTAAAATTACATAAAATTGTTACTAACCCTACACTGCATGAGATTTTTTTTCAATTAAATTTTATATGTCTGTTGAAATTCTTTTTATATTCTTCTTCTTTTCTGCTAGGATTATTGTCACTATGTTCAGTATAATGATCTGCCTTCCTTAGCTTCGTCAATTCTACTTTTGTTGACGCGTTTCGGAGAACCTCCATCTTCAAAAACTATGTCTATACTGGTCACCAATATTATGGTCTGTCCTATTTATAATTTTCTATCTCCACCTTGTACCCCTCCTCTATTCAACACGTGTACATTAAACCTGATGTGCTCGCTTCTGATTGGCTCTTCAAAATCATACGTTTTCGCTCACCTCTGATTGGCTCCTTTTAAACTTTCTCGTCAATGGTTGTTCCCCCTGTTAATTTTTGAAAAATTTTAGATTTTTAAACGTAATATCTGCTTGTGACGATATCTGTTCATTTATTATGTTTTCTCCCTTTAATTTAGATTTAAAAATTTCCAAGTTCTCTAAAATGTTCATACATCTTCCTTTTTCTGCCATATGTAGTACCTTCATTGAGTTTTCTATTTCTCGAGGTATGTGTCCCTCTTTTATTAAATGTGATGCATAATTTGAATCATTTTTGCTGTACTTTAATGATCTTACATGTTCTTCAAATGTAGTTCTAAATTTTCGTCCCATTTGTCCTATGTAGACTGCCTCGCAGCCACACTGTATTCTGTATACCTTATTCTTACAATATTTATCCATTTCTTCTATATGCTTTATCAGTTTGTTCCTTATTGTATTATTTTGTAACCATTGCTATGTCTATATCATATTTTATAAAAAAAAAAAAAAATTAATTTATATGCCTCTTTCCCCGTATATGTTAATTTAGGTTATTTTCGTTTTTTATCCTCTCTTTTATCACTGTTTTCTTCCTCTCTCTCTTTCTTTTAATTCTTTGTAACAGATTTCTTATAATTTTTAAATCATAATCGTTGTTCACTGCTATTTGGAAAATTGTATTCAATTCTTCTTTATATTCTTTCCTCTTTAGTGGTACATTTAATAATCTATTGAACATGTGTCTAAATGCCGCTAGTTTATGTTCTAATAGGTGGTTTGACTTTGCGTTAATTATATTATCTGTGTAGAAAGATACATATCTTTTCTATATATTCCAAATTCAGTTGTTTGTACTTGCCTTTGTATTCTTAAATCTAAAAAATTTAAACTACCTTTCTTCTCATCTTCTGTTGTAAATTTAAAATTTTTGTGTATACGATTAATTTCTTCCAATATGAGCTGCCCTTTATCGCCTTTTGGATCTTTAACTATTACTAGTGAATCATCCACATATCTTACATATTCCACACATTCAAACTTCTTTAATATTTCTGCTATTATTTTTTCCTCTAAATCTTAGATAAGAATTCACTAAAGATCCCTGATAGTGGATACCTAACTAATCTTTTGGCTTATATATTTTATTATTAAATATAAACTGGTTTTGATTTAAAATAACCTTTAATGCATTAATAATTTCATTGTTTAACCCTTTATTTTAACAATTCTCATCTAATTTTTCTTTTATAATTTTGATGGTTTCTTCAATCAGTATAGAAGGGTATAAATTTTCAGTATCAAAACGAAAATATCCTACAATCTTCGGTAGTTATTCTTTTCTGCAGTCAGGTTACTACTTCTATTGAATTCTTCGCCGTGTATTCATTCTTCAACAACTCCATACCTTTTAATCTTTTTTCTATATATTTTGCCAGCTCATAGGCTGGTGCTGTCCTATAATTAATCACTGGCCTAATTGGATGATTTACTTTGTGTATTTTCACTTGGGATCTCATTACAGGTACACTTGGATTCATATTTATATACCTATACTGGTTTTCTTGGATTAAGTGTTTTGAATTTTTGACTACCTTTCTAATTTCCTTTTGATATATATATCAGTTTTATTTTTTTCCCTGTTTTTGCACTCTGTCTTCGTTATAAACTCTTCAGTTTTCCATATGTAAACTCCTTATTTACCAACACTATCGCGTTTCCCTTATCCGCCTTTGTAACGATAACATCATTATTACCTAATGTTCTTACTAAGCCTTGTGCTGCCCTTTCTTCTTTTTTATCTTTTTTGTTTTTTAATCTTTGTTTTATTGTTTTATTCAAGATTTCTGTTGCCAAATGTCTTACGTGATCCTGTTCTTCGTTAGGTATTAACGCAATTGCATTCTCTATGTCCATTATGTTTTGCTCTACATCTTTCTTGATATTGCTATTCTTTATATTATGTTTTAACACTTTTGATAATAAAATTTCCTCTTTTTACTTTAGATCCACCTTTGCTAAATTCACTATTCTTTCATGAAATTCCTTCCGTTTGTAACTACTTCTTGTACATTTTACATTTTTATGCATTTTACGGTTTTTGAATAAATTACAAACAATTTTTGAACAATTAAGCTAAATGTATTAATAATAATTATTATTATTTTATATATATATATATATATATATATATATATATATATATATATTAATTTTATATCTTAACTTTTTGTAATATTCATTGTAAAAACCTATATTGTTTTACTTTTTTCAGAAGCAGTTTTGAAAACTTGTTTAAAAACTACAAGTAACATTTTATGCTTTAAAACTTGCTATTCAACAAGTGAAACTGAACGATTTTCAAATCTGCGTTCAAATGAGGGTGTTCCCTATTCTGAAAGAGAAGGGCGATGGCAAAGTATGCTTGCAGTATTTAGAAACAGGAACAGTTCTCCTCCAGACATTTCAAGACTGAATCCAAAATATTTTACAATGCACAGATTTAAAGAGTGGATAAATAGAACACAACGACAAAAGTTGTGCTTCGAGCAAAGATACATTGAAGAAAGACATAAAGTTCTTGGAAATGACCTAGCTAGTGCTCATTTTATAGTGTTCCGAGGTGGAGCTGTGAGATTTGTTGGAAGTAATAATTGGATCAAAGATGACAAATCGAAGAATAAGGATTATGATGATTACTTGCCAAATAAATTTGAACCATCTTTATTTGTAGAAGCACTTGACTGTAGTAAAGTGCCTATTGTTTACGAGGGTCTTGAAAATATATTAGGACTACTAAAACTGAAGTGGTTAAACTTTCAAGGATGTCCTCATTTTGATGACTGGTGTTTGGACAGAATAACAGGAGGTTATGGTGACAAATTGGAATATCTGGACTTGAGTGATACAAAGGTAACATATAAAGGACTTGCAGTGCTGTACAGATGCAGAAAACTTAAAACTTTAAAAGTGAACGGTATTTCAGATTCAAAATTGTTTCAGTTAACATGTTTACTGCTTCAAGACCTCAATGAGAATCTTAGTATAGAAGGTGTTAACTATATAAGCATTGACCAAAGTGAGAATAACAATAACAGTATTGCTAACAACTAGTCAAAATGACAAATTATATTTAATTGTTATTTGTAGTAAGTTGTGTAAAGTTCAAATGTATTATAGCTGCATTCTTATAAAGTTTTTCCTCTTTAAATAATTCTTGTTATACATGTTGTAAACAAAGTCAATTTTGTTCTTCTCTAGCAGTTAATTTAAACATGTGTGTCATTAAAAGTTATTATAATTTATTATTTATTTTTATAAACCTTAAAAACAGTGCTGGTTTAGAGTATATTTTGAATATTTAAAAAATGTTAGGATTATGATTTTGATCTCAAAGTCATGTTAAAGAAAATATTGTTCACAATGGTTATAGTTTTAATTTATAATTTTGACTGGACATTACTTGTGATTGCAAAAAACTTTAATAAAATATCAGTTCAAAAACATTTTTGTTAATATTTAATTTTTTAATGTGATTTTGTCAGTGAGACGACATTTTTTGCAATTCACAATACAGGTTCATAATCAGCAATGATTATGACCTTTCATTTAACAGTTAACCAACACAATTTTTTTAAAAAATAATGTTGACTCTCGCTAAATTCTAAATTTGAAAATGGTTAAAAAATTTTGCTTAAAGTTTCTGACATTTAATTAAGTTATTTGAAATGGGTTCAGAAGAAACCTGTAAAACAAAAATAAACAAATTGCAAAAATTCAGTATCAGGGTTTATTAAAACTTTCTATTTACTCCTGCACATTAACTTTTGCTGTCATCTAGAAGTACTTTTTACCCCGGGGGGATTAAAATCCTGGCAGCCAGGAACCACTGTAAACATTTACCTTTTTAAAATTGAAGTAGTATTCATGTAAGTATACTGATTTCAGTTTATTTTGTTTTTTTATAAATAATTAAATGTTGAACAAAATTTAATGAGTAATTATTTTTATAACAGATAAACGAAATTTTTATGCAGTGACTCATACGTCTTAATACTTTTTAAATGATAACTATCAATGATAATGAGAAAAAATGTTAATTTTTTAAAGCTAATTTTATCTAAAAAAAAGAAAATTTTGGGAAAAGAAGTTTTACAAGATGAGAAAACTGCTAAAATATGTTAAAATATATTCAGCAATATTCAGTTACATCCAATTAAAAGTCTTTTTAATTCGGGTACTTGAAAACAAATTTATTTCTTTATGAAATCAATTTTTTTTATTTCAAAGTTTTTTTTTTTTTCTGATATTGTACTACAAAACTGCTAACATTCTCCAATTATTTGACAGTTAGAGGAGTTTTATGGTAGAAAACTTTTCCAGTAAGTACCATGAGTCTATAAATAAAGACATACAAAATTAAAATTTTTAAGTTGCTAGTTAGTAGTTACAAAGAAGAAGCTACATGATGGTGACTGTGTCAGGTGTAGACATGGTAGGCCTATTGAGGATGTCATGTTAAACAGTTAGATCCAGGAAGGAAGTACTGGATTGATGTGGAAGGTGTTTATTACATACAAAACCTCGCTAACAGTTATGCAATTTCGACTTTTCCCAAACAAATTACTATATATAAAAAAATATGTGAAAACATTAAATTTTAATTGAAATATCTATAGTCAGATCAGTTGAGTGCAAAAATAATTTTTTTTTACTTCCGATATTAATCTGTACAGAGCTGAAACAATAAATTGGCCAATTTAAATGAAATTTTTGCATGTAAGCCTATTATAGTTTGCCCAAAATGCTGAATTTTTATTTTTAAAACTTTCAATAGAATTTTTTAAAAATGCAGATTTTTCTAAAAATCAGATTTAATGATTTCTATCTAATTTAAGTTATTTAATAACTTCATAAAATTAATGACTCAAAAAATCTGGTTTGAGTGTTCAACGAAAAACTGAAAAATTATTATGAGTAAAATCTGAGACGTTTGTAGATCCCAATTTACAGGAAAAAAATTAACTCTGTTTGATTTTGAAATCATACATTTATTTGCTATGCTGACATGAGTTTTGAATCTTCATATTTGAGCAAAATTTGATTATCAAATACTCGCACATTCCCAATTGCAGATAGCTTTTGCTAAACATATTTTTTGAATATTTAAGACTGGTTAGTGTAGCAAAATTTACTATCCAGGAATAAATCGAACAAATCAAAAATAAATCGTGCCAGCTGTTTTTATAGCCAGCTTTTTTCAAATTTTTATAGGCCTACACATTTACTAAACTGACAGGACAAGTCAAGGTCAGAATGGCCTGCCTTCCGTTGCCAGCGTCCCTGCACGCACTTACTGATAAATTGATAAATAAATTTAAATTGCGCCCTATTGCGCAACTCCGAGAACGGGTTGTTGAATTTGCTGTTCTATATCGCGCTCTTTATCCTTAATCTATTACGCCACAAAACGAAATTGAAACACTTAAAATATTTATTAAAGGCAAACTAATAAAATTATATCTAAATCTACATTATGCCATTTAGATTCGAAAAACAATGCCTTTAGATTGACACAATATTTATGAAACATATCGTGGGATTAAGGATAGTTTTTTTTTTTTTAATTTCTTTGTTACAAATTGGTCCTGTTTGTTAACTATTATGTTATTGTAATTGGCAATAGTTATAATAGAACTTATTCTTATTATTAGCAAATGTCCATTGTACATAATTATGAGATTCAGGTCACTAGACATTGAAATGATCGCCGATTTCGACCTCGATCACTTTTTCAGATCGAGGTCATTAAAAAATGTTATAGGCTATATTATATTTTTGGCACAATGATCGATTTCGATAATGGCTTTGAAAAGTTTATTAACCAGCTAAATCTGTCCAACAATTTCAAATATGAAAATGAATGTTGACTACGGTCAGGGTTCTTTTTTGTATTTTGCACATAATTTATTTTCAATGAAAGGAAACACTAATTTGATATGAACAGAATAAATATTAAAGCTTTCATTTTATATTTGCTAATTACGATAGTAAAATTATATTAAAATACAGATCAGATGCATAAATGGTTACTATATTGCTAATTTTTTTTTTAATTCGCTTTCATCACGTCAGCAAAGTAGTTGTGTGTCGCAATTATTTAGTCTAAAAAAAGACACATGCTCTCCAGTGAAGATGAACCAAATTCACTGATAAATGCCTTGAGAAAAAAAATCTAAAATGTTTAGAAATAATTGCAACAATTACCAAAAAAATGACGGTTTGTATTTAAATAAACAATGCGTATATTTTTGCGCCTGCGCACTGATCAATGTTTTGACTAGTCACGTGATTTTGTTTCGAAAGGAGAGGGATATTTAAGGTAAGTGTGCTCGCTTCTGGGAACCGGATTGTGGCTTCACAAACTTTGGTGCAAGCAGTGGGTAGTGAGTGTAATTTTGCTTGGCTCAACGGCAATTGTTTTTGCTTGAGTTTGTATTTACAAGTAATTGAATATATAAATTACTTATTTTTTTAGTATTTAAGTTTACCGCTTCATTTATTGCTATAGTTAAAATTGTTTATTTTTTCAGTTCTGAAATGTTTTAAGTCAAAACGAACAGATAATTTTAGTGTGTTTGATCCAGACAAGTCATTTTTGTATGGTTTAGTATTCGTTTTTGTTGTATCTGTTACCAGTAGAATGTTTTCTTTTAGAATTACATTAAACTGCTTCAATTACATAAATATGTACACAACAAAAAAGTCAAAATAATTTTCGTGTAAGAGTGTAATTATTAACAGAAATCAGGAATATTTATTTGAAGATCTAATTTTTTCTCACTATACGAAGCTTATATACTTTCTTTATAAAAAGTTTTGTAAATGTGAACAAGACACATTTTCTGTGTCAAATAATAATAATAACAATTTTAAAGGCCGGATGTCTGTCCTTCCTTGAGGCTGTGTTTGAGCCTCTCGAAAATAAATTATTGAACCGATTTTGGTAATTTTTTTCCATAATTATATCAACGCAATTTTTATTTTGTAAAAACAAACATTTTTCGAAACGTTTTTGGTAGGTCCTAAACAAAACTGTTGAGAATATAATTTTGTAAAAATCTGTTTTAAACATGTTTGTCAAATATTGTGGGCTGCTATATCTAAAATTATCGTAGCAAGCAGCTGTCTCGTAAACGTGATAGAAGCGAATTTCCAAAAGTATTTTTCTTAATTATATCTTGTTTAAGTTGTGACTTCACCGTCATAAGTAGCATTAAATTCTATACATATTAGAATTTTAAACTATCAAATATTATATTGAAAATACGAAAATGAATCCTGACAACCGTCAAATTAAAATTCTTAATTGAAACGGATTTTGAAATCTCAAAATGCAAATTAATGCAGTTTTTAACGCTGATTACGATGGTGAAATCGGATTTCTAAAACATTTAGGGCCTAAGACAACAAAGTTGCGAATTTTAAAAACATGTTAATGTACACCATTTTGAAACTTTTGAACAAATTTTGCTAGTTAACAAACTTGTCCAGGCTATTACGATAATCGATTTTTGTGCCGAGTTTGAATGCAATCGGACTAAAACTGCGATAAAGTAAACAACAACCTAATTTCTCAAAATCGGTTCATCAGTTTTTTTACATTTTTGTCATAGGCTATATTATGAAGATTCAGACTTAAGTCGTCGTAGCAAATTTTAAATAATGGTAATTGGTTCGGAAACTGTAAATTTAGTTTGTGAAATCTGTTCAACTGACTTTATACCTGAATCAAAATCTGTTGAAACGATTTTGAGAATTTAATTTGCTTTCCAATTTTATTGTTGCCCTGCAGATTCCGAATAAGATTTTCATTGTTCATTCTCTGATTTGATATTCTAATAACATATCAATGAAGCTATTACTATGACCTTATTGATTATATTACTATGAATACGACACTATACTTAGTTACCTCCATAGCAACCGGCATTTACAATACCGTGCATGCGTGCGCGCGCATCTGTGTTTTAGCCCAATTTGATTAGAACTTGACGCAATCATCGATTTTGGTAATAGATTGAAACATTTCGGTACCCAGCAAAATCCGTACAACGGCTTAAAAATGGCATTTTAAATCTTTAAAGAGTTATAAGTTTTATCTAATATTATTATTATAATCTGATTCCACTATCGACATAGCATTATTTTGTTTATAAACTTTCTTACCTCTTTATTTTTATCAAAGAGAAAATTCCAGGACATTAAATAACGTTCCAAGACCAACTATAATATTAGAAATTTTGGATTTTTTTCCATTGCTTCGATCAAAATCGATAGACACATTTTTTAAGAGTTTTTGTACCAAAAAAATCATGGAAAATGTATTTTTAAAAGTTAAAAAGTGTTATCGATATTTACAGTATGCGGAAATTAAATTGATTATTTTGTTTAGTAATGTTCAGATACCTCCAAAAAACTCTTATCATTATATCTACATGGTATAATTAATTAACTTAATGTCACGCCAAATCATATGTTTTAAAATTAAGCCTATCTACTTAACTAAACTCACACTTGCACAACTACGCGCTATCGTACAAACAGTCTGCTTATCTTTTTAAGTGTTTTGAAACAGAGTGGTGGTTTTTGTAATACCTTGACTAATAAAGAGACATGTATATTGTTATTAATCTGGGCACTCTATTTAAAGATAGTAAGCTACTTAAAGCTATTCAGAATTTTTTTCAGAGAGTTTAGAAATGCATCAAATTTCTCAATCGTAAGTTGTGTAACATTGTTCAAGTACTTGGAATTGTGAAAATATTGAATTAATTTCATCTATAAAGTAAAACGTGTAAAGTTTGTCTCAAAAATATTTCTTGACTTTTCTAAGTTTGCATCTATTTTTTCCTTATCAGAGTACCGGCTTAAAAGTTTGTTCTTAGGTTTCACTATTTTAACATAGACCCTAGGCATTACACATATATTCTAGTTGCTAAGTTTATATTTTTAGTAGGCAGTTGAGAACGAGTTGGTCTATGCTTTCTAACCCTCGTGTGTGGTGTAAATATAGGCTACACAAATGTTAGCAAATGTTCGAATAAATAATAATAATACGTGAACATAGTAATAACGTCGTCATTGAATAACAATTTTAAAAACAGAAACATTTTAAAAAATCCCCTCTCCAAGTTTCGTAACTTCTAGATGTCCAGCGATTGTAACAGAGCGAACTTGGTATACCTAAGTCGTTCAGCTGTAACCTTACCGAGTTAGACAGAGCGAACGTGATATAGCCTACCTAAGTCGTTCAGCTGTAACCTTACCGAGTTAGACAGAGCGAACGTGATATAGCCTACCTAAGTCGTTCAGCTGTAACCTTACCGAGTTAGACAGAGCGAACGTGATATAGCCTACCTAAGTCGTTCAGCTGTAACCTTACCGAGTTAGACAGAGCGAACGTGATATAGCCTAGTCGTTCAGCTGTAACCTTACCGAGTTAGACAGAGCGAACGTGATATAGCCTACCTAAGTCGTTCAGCTGTAACCTTACCGAGTTAGACAGAGCGAACGTGATATAGCCTACCTAAGTCGTTCAGCTGTAACCTTACCGAGTTAGACAGAGCGAACGTGATATAGCCTACCTAAGTCGTTCAGCTGTAACCTTACCGAGTTAGACAGAGCGAACGTGATATAGCCTACCTAAGTCGTTCAGCTGTAACCTTACCGAGTTAGACAGAGCGAACGTGATATAGCCTACCTAAGTCGTTCAGCTGTAACCTTACCGAGTTAGACAGAGCGAACGTGATATAGCCTACCTAAGTCGTTCAGCTGTAACCTTACCGAGTTAGAGGCATAGTTGTTCGTATATTATAAAAAAGTAGCATTTAATCATAATTTGTTAATATTATAATTAAATATATTCATGTAAAAATTTAACATTTTTTGGTTAGCATCACTGTAGGCTAATCAGCGTTGTTACTGATAATGGACAGCGTGGCTATTAATATATATATAGCGTAATCATTAATTAATAATGTTCTTTTTTTAATCAACTGTCCCAGTAACTTTAGTTAGTTCGTTATAATTCCACAGCAATTTGCGATAATTATTAGGTCTAACAGAATAATAAATTCAGTACTAATTCAGCATTTTAATTACATCTTCGTTCGTTACTTTAAAGGTGCAGATTTCAACTACATTTAGGCTGGTATTCTTTTCTGTAGATGTCATAAGTAAAAAAAATGCCGAAGAATCAATTAATTTCTTTGCCACCTTACTACCTTAAGCACTGATTTTCTAGTTACTGGAAAATGGATTTTTTGAATGATTAAGGTTAGATCAGATCACAGAAATGAATGGTTCAATGCCTACACAGATAGATCACTTTCCGTTAGTAATTTGTTTGTTTGAGTTGTAGAGATTTCAGTCAGCTGATAATTAACCAATGTAACTATGACTTTAGACTACATATCAGCTGTTTTTAAAATGTTTATTGTAATTCTTAATTAATGTTGGTTACTTATGTTTAGAAATAAGTAACCATAGAAATGGTTACTTATGTTTAACGATTATTTAAATATATTTCAAATTGAATAAATATAACAATAAATTGTGTTTGTATGGTCAACGTAGACTTCTTTGTTAAATGATTTAAATGGAGTAAGACCAGATTATTATGAATATTATTATTGTGTTGAATTTGTTTAGAATTCAAAATCCACAATGTTATTTTTACACAGTAATCCTTTTAGAGACAGTCTGTTTAAAAAAATACAAAATAATAAAAAAAATTGCGTGACACTTAAAGGGTTAAATTTATTGTCTATAAGCAACCCAGGTGCCCTTATTTAATCTTTAATAGGCTATTTTAAAAAAGTAAGCCCTACAGTAAACTTAAAAAGATCTTACATCTAATTTTGTATTAAAAATCTTTTAAATAACAATTATTTATCAAAAACTAAAAATACAAAGTATATAGCCTAAAAGTAAAGCCCCGTGCAATATAGAATTATTTTTATCCAAACACCTGTTAGTAGAATTTTCAGTAGTTGAATTTTTAATAAAAAATGTAACAATTAATATAAAAACACTGTAGAAAATCATGATCTCATTTCCATGGCACATTATTAACTGATTAGTAATTAGACAAAACCAAGCAGAACAATAATTATTAGGCTATTATAGATAAAAGGCGTAGTCAAAAAAATAATATTCTTATGTATTTTAGTGTACGAGAAGGCACGAAAACGTACGAAAAATTCCGAAGCTACAAATCATGCCTACATTGTAGTGTTTTGTTTGAATTGAGGGTTTTGTTTGGTTAGATTTCTAGAGAATAATTTTTATTGGAAAACTAGCTACTGGAGCGGCAATTGTGGTTAAGCCATACCCGGTACCATAAAGTAATCACTAATTCTGGTCTTAAAACATTTTTAGAAATTGGTCATTAAACAATGTCATTTGTGTTAGCACTTTCGCTTTTGCAGTTTTGGTCCGATTTGATTCAACTTGGCAAAAAAGCTAATTTTGATTATGTATTATTAAGTTAATGAATATGTTTTGATTCGGCGTTTATATATGTTGTATGTGTGAATTACTCTGAAAGACTTTGTACATCTGTTTGACGCAACTGTTTCCGAAACGTAGTTCCGACGTTTTGCTAAAATTTTATCTGGCATTTTCGAAGTTATTCTCGTTCTAAGTCTGAAGTCTGGGATTCCATAGATACAATTTCGTCAGCAACGAAATTCTCTTACACAGTTTTAAAAATTTAATGTATCAAATAATTAAAAATCCAGATTTGGGGTTGTACAAAACATAGTAATGTTTTAAATTATAAAAAGATTTCAAAATATACTTCAATGAATTATGGCAGATGATCCATGGTTCATGAGGAGTAGTGATCTCTACCGAGATTTACAAATATCAACAGTCAAAGACAAAATTATCCGATTTGATCAGTCACGAACAACAGCTTGAACACAATATTACTAAGATGCATTGATGGTCTATTATGAAGACTCAATGAGCGGACGAAGCCATTTGAACTCGCAATGAAGACGTTATTAGGTTAGCATCAAGGATTGCACTTGGTGTACTCCTTGGATTACAATAGTTTAAACTGATTGTTTGTTCCTAACTTCAGTATATATGTAATGAACAAATAAATAAATAATAATTAAAATTATAAATAAATAATAATTAAAATTATGTCTAACAGATTGGACATTTTGTATAGGCCTATATGGACTTGAAACACTCACAGATGTCGTGAATACGAATAGAGGAAAACACTGACTATACAACTGGTGCCAAGGCACGAGTCATAGATTGAATTCAATATCACATTACATATTCGGTATTATCTATTACACGTTCATTTTTCATTAGCTAGTATAGCGGCCATCATAGTAAGACTCAGACCCGGGACCTTGAAATGAACGCCGATCCTGACGTCTAATTTTTGGGATCGTTTATATATATATATATATATATATATATATATATATATATATATAATAAATCGGCGCTTACTTCGAGGTCCCTGGTCTGAGTCTTATTATGATTACCCGTTTTACAATATCAGGTTTTGTGTTATTTTTTAATCAAATCGGATCAAAATTACGGACTTTTGCAAACCAACATACACTCATTTCGTTATGAATGCAAACCTCAGGTTAACAACAACAAACACAACACAGCTCGAGTAGTTCATTTTTTAAAGAATTAAGTAATAACTAATTGTCGTATATAGGCCTAATGCTAATTACTCTGTATATAGTGTTCATATAAATCATTCCTCTAGTGTATGTTGAACACTGAAATAATAGTTTTAACAGTTCAGTTGAAGTGCTATGAGAACTTTAACCCTAAATCAATCAGGTCATTTAATGTAGTTATTTCCTTTGTGCCAAAAACTATTGAATTTTGTATTAGCCTATAGATTCCTTTTTTTTTTAAGGCGGAAAGCACATTGAGGCTATTATCGCCTCCCTAAATGTAACTTTGATTAGTTGTTAAAAGCAAAACGAAAAATAATGTAATAAATTTATTTACGCGGTAACCAAAATTGTTTTATTCTGAACAATTAAACATACACATATTTTTAATTATAAACAATTTTTTTGAGAGAAATATGTTTAAAAAACACAGATTTTCGGATTCTTTTTGCTGTTGTTGAACATTAAGATTTTACCAAGTCTTAAGTTTTAGGGGTACCAAATTTCTTTGCAGCGATTAAACACAGCACTGTTGTGAACAATATACTAGAAATTGGGATTCTTATGATTACTATTTACCCGGTTATTAAATTTTTTGCGAATAATGCGTAATTTCATAGTTATAAGCTTTGACATACTTTTCGCATGAAAATAACAGTTGAAACTTCAACAGTGTGTATGTGCTAGTGATAACTTATTCCAAAAAGGGATATTTTTAAAACTTAATTATTACTAAAAGTTAAAAACCGACTGCGGTAGGCAGAGTTCAGTGGGGGATATAGTTGTTTATTATTGGATATTGAGGGCGAGCGTCAAGTCCAACTGTAAGTACACAGTCAAATGGATAATCACATGGAGTTGATTGAAAAATGCAAGCTGTTCAGTTTTGTTTTACCCAAACCTATCACTAGGAAATAAAAACCGGATTTTTTTCCTTATTGGAATATCTATTAAGGGTTTTTTGTGTAATTATACAATATCTGTGCATAAAACGTTCTGTGAAACGAGGCATTACCCGATTTTCAACAAATGAAAATAAAAACAGATTAACTTCTGCTTAATACAGAAAAACATGTCTTGTTTTAAGCAACTGTGACGGATGATTCAATTTGACAGTTCCCCCCTCCAGCCTCACACATTTCAAGTACCATAAAGGCTTATCAGTGTCAGTTTTATTTTTTAATTATTATTTGGCGTGTCGATATTACAAAACATTTTTCTAGGTGAATTGCGACAAGTTAATCCTTAAAGTTTCGTTGTTTGATTATCGATGGCCTACAAGTGGTTATAAGTGAAATCACCTGTGTATTAAATTCAAACAGCTTATCTGTGTATTTGTTAGACAGAATTTTACAGAAACATGCCAAAGTCTTCTTAAATTCGTAACTCCAAAACAGTTTATATTTGGACTCGGTGCGTATCCACTGTTGCTGGGCCCAAAATGTACCTTCACCGCATATCTTTTTTAATTACCAATTGTCAGTAATAACATAAATGAGCGGCCCCCAAACTGTCAGTCGCGGGAAATATTTGGGTTAATCGCGAAAGAGCAGAGAGCTTAAAACTTTTTAAGTGTTTTCTCGAATGTAAAAAATAGAAAATTGAACATGTCTCGATAAATATGTTATGTAATTCCACAAAAACTGTTCCACAGCCTGTGTAAAGTTACAACAAAACAAATATTTTCGCGGGCTGAAAAACCAGCAGACCGTGGTAGACAATTCAACCTTAGAGTTTATTTCTGTGATAGCTGTGGCCATACCGTGTCTACTTTTGTCTGGCCGTCTAGATCGTGGGGAAAGTGTTGAAGAAGAGGCTGAGCTCGCGCTACTGCTGGAACTAGACATGTGTCTAGCTAGTTTGAAAAACGAGACGAAATAAAAACTATTCTTATTACATAATATAATAATATTACATACAATAATTATCTTCACCAAAAAAAAAGGATAAAAGTTTGTATAAGTAAAAAAATCTCCAATATAAAATTGTATTAAATTATTAAAATATTATACATTAGTAACAAAACGGAAAAATACGGGCATTTAACCCTTTTCCCCTCCATACGGTACAGACACGGACATGGGCTGCAAAATACAAACTGTCCGTACAAAACAAGGACATATGGCAACCCCAGTTATAGGTTATGTCCAAGTTCCAGCTAACTCTATCCTACCGACTACACTATGAGCGCTCCCCGCATTTATTGTTATTTGTTCTCATACAACTGCTACGACCTCTCATCATTATTACCATTTAATCTGAATATATTCATTAGCTTTAGTACAATATTTACATTTATACAAAAATAGACACAGATAAGAAATAACATTGACATTGTGAACTGTTTAAATGATACGTTTATTATGGAATTATGCACAGAGACTGGCTCCTAACAAACTTCACTACTATAATGCCATTAACTATGCCTATTGTTAGGGCCTAAGTGTTGACAATTCTGATGTAAAAATACTGTCAGAGAAAACTACTTCTGTGACCTGGCATCAGGTTCTTGGTTCTTTCGGTAGATAGGGGTCATCAGAGACGTCTTTTCTACAAACATTAGATTACTACTAATATATGAAGGTGCTTTAACCTTCATTTCAGCTGGGAAGTAAATGAAACATAGAACCACTATCTATGTTTTTAGCATGATTAGGCTATCTATATTTTTTGCGTGAATAGTAGGCAAACAAAATTACCCAAATTAATTTTTGTGTCAAGAGCGATTGGCGAGTATAAAGTTGTTCCTTTATGTGATTAATGTGATTAGGCTATTGTTCAAGGTTCAAATTACCTAATTAATTGTAGCTTCATTTTTTCAGTTCATAACGTCGGTGTATGTAGGCCTAATCATTTTGTAGGCTTATCTTGTGAAGTTTATCCTTTAAGCTCGAGTATTGTGATAGCGTGAACAACTTTAATGAAATCTGGGTAGAAAAAATATGGCGCTTTTTTACAATTGATGATGCATCCGTTGTAGGATTGTAATGTGTTGTTAAAATTGATGAAACGTGTTGGATAATCGGTTAATGTATTTATATCAATGCATCTGCAGATCATCTTCGTGTTAGTAAATAATTCAGTAAGCGTGTAAATACTATGATTGCACATTATATAATTAGTCCCAAGGTTACATTGCGGCACTACGCACCTTAGAACTTTTCAAACTCTTGGTCTTCTCGAGTGCTTAAAAATATTTTGTTCACTGTTGTGTACAGCATTAGAACAGCGTGACAAACAATATCCGATTTTTAAAAGTAACAAACTTGTCAAATATATTACCAAAATAAATTTTTGTAGCAAAATAACTTTTCACGATGTCTGAAAAAAGTGATTTAGGTCAAGATGGTGCTCATTTCAAAGTAATTAAATCGATTCCCTAATAACAGTAATTCATTTTAGTATTATTACTGTCAGTTGCAATGGCATAATATATCAAACAGGACAATATTGCATTAAATAAATAATAAAAAACTTGTGCCAGTCGAAATTACGGATAGGTGTCTCAAAGATTGTTTTCCTAATTACAGTATATGGTAAATTTAATAGGCTATCGATACAATTTTAATAGACTTTTATTATATATAGGTTAAGTGTTTCAGTAAGTTTCATTTTGTGGCGTAGCCGATTTTGCATAAAGTGCGCGAAATAGAACAGGAAATTCAGTCATATATCGACAATATTCTTGAAGTTGTCAAAATACCAATAAAACCCGTTCTCTGAGTTGCGCAATCCTGCGTAATTTGAAGTTATTTACCAGTGAGTGCAGTGACGCTGACAACGGTAGGGCTATTCTAACCTTGACTGTTTTGTCAGCTTGGAAAACGTGTAGGCCAACTTAAGTTTGAAACGAAGCAATTTTATGGTTTACGAGTAAATAAGAAAAAAAAACAACAGCAACTGCCAGGATTTATGTCAACTTTCGTTCTCAAGTGATTTACCTAAAATATAAAAATTATAACATACGCCTAAACTATTATGTTTTAAAATTAAAAAACATTAACAAACGGTCAAGGCTTAGCCTATATCCCCCCCCGAGTAGTCAAAACGCAGAACTAAAACTTAAAAGTAATCAGCAACCACAAGTCACAAAAACAAAAAAGGCTTAACTACAGTATTTAAAAATCCTATGCAATTCCTCTCTCAGATTTTTTGCTTGGGCTCTGGTAGTAACAACCATTTTTTTAACGTATAGTAATTTAATTTTTTTTAATTAGGATGTTATTTATTTTCAATTTCAATTTTATTTTTTATTAGAGGTTAACTTCAAATACTTTATTTCTAAATTGGTTTGGTTTAAGTGTTGTCCATTAACTCTGTATAGGCCTACGAAGTTTCAATTATTTTTTGTTTATTTAAGTTATTTTTCCGATCTGTAATTTTTGACTCTTACAAGAGTAATTATTTATTGTTTAAAATTCGCTTCCGTCAAGTCAAGTATGTTTTGTTCCATCATAAAGTCCTAACGTCTTGTACGATTTTGATCTATCTTAGCTCGTTGGATGCTTCACTTCACCAGGAGTGTCTTAGGCTAAGTAACTTTCAACCGACCACCACAATGGGGTAAAATTGAAATAGATAGGATAAACTTATGAGTAATTTCACATGGGATAAATAAGTTAATAGGATGAAATCATAAATTCTTAAATAACTAATGTATTCATACATTCTTAAATAATTGATGTAATGGTGTAAAAGATATTGACTAGGGACTATACAATAGGAATCATTCAGATTCAACCAGGGAAAGCAATAGAAAAACACTAACTTCAAAACCAACAGGCCTAGATTTACCACTCAAGTTTCAGCTGATTCAGGTCATTGAGCTGGAAAAAATGACACCCTGCACATAAAAATCGGCGGAACCAAATCGGAGTTATGAAAATCGTAAGGAATTGTAGATAAGCTAGAGATATGCTTTGTCCAAAGGTCAGGCTCGGGGATATCACCAGATCTTCAAATTAAAGTAAATAGTGAACAACTTTCAATCGTCGATTAAAGACAAAAATTAAATAATTCGAAAATTAAAAATTACAAATAATTGATTTAATCTGAAATACAAATTTTCAATCCCATACATGTTAACTCCAATCGGTATATGCTGTACATGAGGGCATGATCTTAAAAAGGAACATAAATCAGCTCCAGGACTTCTTTTTTAAAATGGCAAAATGGCAAAATGGCTAAAGAAGGCTAATTTTTAGTGGCTTAGTAACTAAAAATGAGTAAATAAAAATAATTACTTAAAAAAACAGTTTTTTTTTTTGTTTAACGTCCTACTATTGTACACACTTGGACCAATGAATACAGAATCTATAGTTCTGTATTCATTGTTTGGGCTAATGCAGACGATGGGATGATTTATAGCGTATGAAAATGCCAAGCCCTGGCCGGATCCTCGGGATAAAAGCCTAGTACGCTATCAACTAGACCACCGAGGCGACACTTAAAAAAAAAAAAAAAAAAACGCGACTGCTAAAACACAAAATACAAAAAAAAAGTATACAAAAAAATTACATATTTCATAATTAAGCAAAATGAAAATATGAAATATAATTGCTTAAAAAGATGAAAACAAGGTATTAGAGTAAATGCTGAAGAATATTTTCCGAGTATTTAGTTAATAAATTAAGAATTTGCATGTTAAGTTCATACAATAAATGCAGTCGGGTGCTGCCTCTCAATATATTTGCTCTAAACAGTAGGCCTAACATTGATTTGTGTCGATTTCATCTCATTTAATCTAATTCTCTATTTCTTGATCCAACTATTGACTTCATCCAAGGCTCCTTGTAGTTTTGTTGTTGACTTCTCAATGCTCTCTCGTAGCCACTATTGCTGTATCATCCGCAAACGTCTTTATAACACATCCTTCATTCCTTAGTATATCACGAGTGTACAAAAGATATAGAATTAGTCCCAGTACACTATCTTTGGACACTCCCACAGACATTCTCCTTGAGCTCAGAGCACTCATCTTCGTGTTTAATTTTGAAGCTCTGATGTGAGGTATACGTTTTCAGCATAAAATAAAATTCAATGGATAAATCCCTATCAGACCTGTATGCAAATTATTTTACGCACTTCACACCTCCTACAATATTGCCAAATACTAATTTCCCTACCGAACCTGCATGTTACTAAACATTTACCCTCTAAGGTTGTAAAACAATGAGGAACAGAATGTAAAAAACAGAGTAATTTATCGTGTTATTTCATTAATATGAGTATGAAAGCACGAAATAAAAAGTAATTAGTTATCTTAGTTAAACATTTATAATTAACATTGTTACTAGCATAGGCATTATTATTATTAAAAGTTGATAATTGAAAAGTCAGTCAAACATCAAATAAAATACGATTTATATGGGCCTAATTAGTAATGTAATCCTATAAACCAATTTTGAATAATTTTTTTGATTGAATATTTATCAGCTTCTTGAGTACCTCCGTCGCTTTTGCTTTCACCTCTTCCACACTGTGAAATCTTGTCCCCTTCAGCTCCGATTTGACCTTAGGAAATAAAAAATGTCACAGGGGCCAGGTCGGGTGGGTGGCCCAACATCCATTTCGAGCACGTTGGTGATACTGTATTTTGCAAAGAATGCCTTCACAGAGAAGGGTTAATTGTCTAGCGCAGGGGTCTCCAAACTACGGCCCGAGGGCCACATCCGGCCCGCGGACAGATTTTGTCCGGCCCGCGGAGAGCTAGCATACTTGAAAACTCCTTTTAGAGAACATATTTTTTATAGCAAATTAAATTTAGTTTACTGAAGTATTCTAATTTTATGTTGAATAATTATTAATATGACATCTACATTGATATGGTCATGGGCTAACTACTCATAACATTGTTGTAGGCTTATTGTTATTGTTTTTGTGATAAGTTGGATAAAAAAACACAGAATTGTAATGAGTAAGTGACGTTCATAATGACGTTTAATGTTATATTCTTTGAGAACGGCTATGCTTTCATTGAAAATCAAACATAGCGCCTTGTTACTGGACTCAATTACGAAATACTGAATGTTCCACTGATCTTTGAATTTTCTGCATTCACTATCAATTTTTTCGCTTCTTTTCCATACTACTAAATCACACACAAAAGCAACAATTCAAATCAAAATACTGTTTCAAAGATGTCTTAAACTTAAACACGCACAAACACGTTTTAAGGAGGTACGCACTATTTTATTTCACAACAGTGTCATAGGAACTGACTTGTGGTTGCGCCACTAGCCTTCTTATATATTCCAATTACTGCCATCTAGAAGTGAGTGGAAGACACCAGAACTTTCTCGAACCAACGAGATTATTCTGTACGTGCTATTAGCGCCATCTGTTAGCGATAGAAGGTACTACCTATTTCGGCTTGTGTCCACCAGATGTCGTTACCCTCATGGCTCGTACTCTACGACTAATCTAGACATTACAGATAATGACAGGAAAATTAATAATATGCAGTGTTGCCGTTTTGCTGACTTTAGTCCGATTTGCAGCCTTTTTTAAACGTTGCGTACTTTTTCGGACTTTTTTTTTCATCAGTGGACTATTTCACTTTTTACCACCGGCAACAATGATAATATGGTTTTGGCCCTCGGAACTTACTGGAGTAATCAGTATGGCCCTAAGGCTGGAAAGTTTGGAGACCCCTGGTCTAGTGCATTGTCTTGGTGATGCATCCAGGAATTGTTCTTGCACAAACCAGGCTTCGTCTTCTCACTCGTTCACGAAGGGCTGTCAGAACCTCTGCATAATAACGTGTTTTGCCGTGATGAGGTGGAACATTTCGAATGCATCGATTGGCGCTTTACTTCAGCATCATAAGTAAGAAACTACGATTCATCAAAAGTAATCACTCTATCCAATAATTATGGATCATTGTGAATGTTGTTTAAAAGGTCATCACAAATGTTCATTCTCTATTCCTTTTTAACGACATCATTGAAAGTGTTTTAGAAGTTTGTGTTCATTTCATGATCCAGGCCATGACCATAATGATCTTACCATAATGACTGCTCTTTCCAGTGGAAATACTTTACTTAATATACTTATCACAGTAGGCCGTATGATAATATTTGTCGATAATGCATGCATGATAATGATTGTTGTTGTTCCTTGTAGAACTCAATATATTTTGCATATATTAAGTATGATAGTATAAGTATGATTCATAATGCATATATTTAGTACGCAACTGTATGATAATGAGTAGTTTTTACGATATTATGTAAAACTGTTGCAGCAGATAAGTACGCTTAGCATATGTAGGTAATTAAAATATGATTTTTTTTAATTGTCCAAAAAATATAATGGTTGCAGTCTAATGAGTTAATAAATGTTGCTTAATTTCCTCCAAAACATAATTAGTTTTGTAACGTGGGACAGTTGGCGACAATGATTATGTAGTGCAAGCGGAAGTCCTTTGTTCAGAAATCCGGTCTAAACACTGTGAACAAAACTATAATTATGGTATAAAAAAAATGCCGCACATCATTACAGTAATTTGGGAAGACCTATTAAGGCCTAAATTTCACATAATAAAATGATGTAACACATTGTACTCTTGACAGACCTGACATTAGGACCTATTAGAAAAATGCAGTCAACCTATTAGAAAAATGTTACCTTTGTACTTGAAGTAGCATTCTCAATGGCATTTACCAAAATGTTTATTTAATTATTTTTTTTATATAAAAAACCCTTCATATAAGAGAACCAATGAATATTTATATTTATTAATTTTATATATTAATAAACACAATCAATAATAATAACAAAAAGTATAATTAAAAACAGTAGAATACTGTTTTCAAAACGAAAGACGATCTACAACATACTATTTTCAGGTTTAAAAAAAATTCTAAAGATTATAATTTAGAGGTATATTCTTAGAGGATTATATATATATATATATATATATATATATATATATATATATATATATATGTGTGTGTGTGTGTGTGTGTGTGTGTGTGTGTGTGTGTGTGTGTGTGTGTGTGTGTGTGTGTGTGTGTGTGTGTTGTATAATTTAGAGATATCTTGTTTTTAAGATAAATAGCATGTTTTTTAATGAAAACTTCCAACAAAAATCATGATCTATGGAAAGTAAGTGAAAATGCTTTTACATTTTTGTTATTTGAGAACAGATATTGGCTACGAAAGATACCGAAAAATCGAGATAAAAATTCAGAGCTTTGAGAATGTATGTGGTTTTATTAGCAGCACATTTAGTAAGAAAGCAAGGAGTGAAAAAATTATACTGTATAAAATATTAACGGTAGCGCTACTTTTGCATGGTTTTTTTTCAAAGCAGCTGAGATGAGGTTTTTTAAGAAGAGTTAAAGGGCCATTGAATATAAACAGAATAGAAATAGAGCCACTATTATAAAAAGCGTGCACGAAATCAGCGGCTAAAGTTCAAGTTATTGGATTATGTGCCTCTACGAACGCTGTAAGCCACAAAAGAAAAGAGTGAGGAGAATTACCACTTTGCCAATTGACGCCCTTTTGCTAATTGTAAGCAAATAAGTTACCCGTCGGATCACTGACACTTGCGTGACCACATTACGTCTAGCATATGTGTGAACTAATTACTTTATTCAATTTTTTCGTTCCGATATCTGACATCGTTTCAGTTAACCCGCGTTTTGTGTGTGTGTGTGTGTGTGTGTGTGTGTGTGTGTGTGTGTGTGTGTGTGTGTGTGTGTGTGTGTGTGTGTGTGTGTGTCGTATATAATAAAGGAAAGAATGTTTTAGACAAGGATGGAAAGAATTCAGTGACAAGATGGAAGAAAAATAAAAAGATAGGTTACCAAAAATAATACGAGGTTATAGATATGGAAATGTTTGTCGACTGAGAAAGTTGGTTGTAAAAAAAGAAAAAAATGAGAAATAATAATAAAAAAGCTATTTATAAATACTATGAACTATTGTAGATAAAAAAAAATCTTTCTAGGTTTTCGATTTTGATAACAGCTTTAATAAGTTTGTTACCCAGGAAAATCCTTTCATCAAATCCAAAGAAAGTAACAATTCGAAACATTAAAAAAGTTATATATTTATTATTATAGACGTGTTTTATTATTATAGACTTTTTACTTATTATAATTTTCAATTTTTAATTCTGTATAAATATGAAAATGTTCTGACAGCTGCAAAAGGCTTTATTTTCGTACTTTATAAAGTTTAAAAGCTGCCTCGGTGGCCTAGTTGATAGCGTACTAGGCTTTCACCCCGAGGACCTGGGTTCGATTCCCGGCCAGGGCTTGGCATTTTCAAATCAACCCATCGTCTGCATTAGCCCAAGTGTGCACAATAGTCGGAAGTTAAAAAAAAAAAAATAATAAAGTTTAAAATCTAAATTTATACAGATTTAACGGGTATTTATGATGTTGAAATCTTTAAGCGTTACCGATAAATATTTTGTTTCACTTTTAAATTTGTTATTAATGTAATTATGTTTATTATTGTTAGTAGTTACAAAATTGATATTAACAACACTTTTAATTTTGTACATTATTGTAATACTAAATAGTATTGCGAAGAGAAACACGTTTTATGTCATTCAGTATACAGTGGTAGCTATATAGCCTACTACTTTGCAAAATTATTACAGTGCATCCCAAACGCAATTTCATTCTTTCTCTTTCCTGATTGTACTGTATCAGTTATTGGTTGCATTGAAATTACACGTTGGTAGCAAGACTTTTGAAACGCCCACTTTCCAAGGACTCGTGCGCAATGCTATTTTAATACCAGAGACGCTCTCTCCCATTCACTCACTCGGTATCACGAAAGCAGCTTCGTGATAAAAGTAAAAAAAGAATACAAACATGCTGAGTCACGTCCATTCTTCAAGGATATTAGGCTTAGGCTTACTCTGGTGAAATCTGGTTGTGTCCCCGCCTTCCTAATGCTTTGACCTTGGTGCTTTGCTTCTGTTTTTTAGCAACAATAGGACGCTTTATCAGTTAAACTGTAACTGTTTTTTCTTTTTAATTATACAAGGTACTTAAGTCATGTGACTAAACAGATCAGAACATTTTTTTCCGCACTTTCGGAGATAGTAAAACATTGAAACTGTTAAACTGTTGGTGTAGCCTATCAACAGTTTAGTAAAATAAACAAATTGTTCAAAAATGTTATGGGAACGAAAACTTAATTAAATTATCTGAGCACGGAACAGATAAAGCTCTTAAGCATCTAAATAAAAAGTACAGGTTGTCCAAAATTCAAGTTTGTGTTTTTTCTCTATTATACCATTATCAACCGGTATAAAACCACAGGTCAAATTTTTTTCTCTTATACAATACCATGCAGTGACTTCAACTTTTCTGTACAATAATATCACAAAAACGATCATAAATATTATTAGACTACGTTATGTGCAATTAAATATAGGCCTAATTACATACACTAATCTCATCTACAATTAGAGTTTGACCAATTGAATGTGATACAAGCCGGGAATTATTACATTTATATTTACGTTATGTGGATTTCTATCGAAGAAATGAAGAGAAGGTAGAGAGTAGTACCTAGGTCTCCTTATATTTTTTTAAATAAATTTTGAAACTAATTTTTTTAAGCATTTGTGCTAGGCTAATTGGAACAGAGTAAAATTGTTTGTGATCAACTACTTACATTTAAAAATTTTAAAAAACGATTTATTAAAGGATAGGCCTAGTGTTTTGTTTTATTACTATTTAATAATTGTAATAGTTAGTATAAACGTATAGAAAAAAGTTTAAATTTATGTTAATATAACCGAAAAGACCCCCAGTTTGAGCGACTTTTGAAAAATGAAATTTTTAGATAACTTAGTAAATTTTAACAAAAGTAAAATCACATTTTCAAATATGTATACAATAAAAATAATTGATTTCCCCAAATTTTTTAATCGACTTTTGCTGGATAAAATGGATGTGTTCAAATTATTTCAAAAATTATTTTTGTGCCAAATTAGGTTTGCACTTAATATTACAATGCACGTTTACCTGATGTTATTCAGTAGTGTTAGTTTTGGTTTGGTTGGTTGGTGTTAGCTAATGGCACAAGACATTAGCTGCGAACCACGATTTTTGTTTACATGATTTATTTACATGTTTAAAATGTTTAACAAGTATACACTCTTATCTTCTTTCCTCAAGCTTCTCTCTCTTACAGTCTAGATCCTGTAATTTCCATCTGTGTATATTTTGCTATGTAAAGTTATTTTTTCCGATATGGGACCTGGTCAAAAGTTGGTCAAATGCAGCAGAAATATTAACAAATTTATACATCATAACATACTTGAACAGTAAGTATTGTTGTGGAATATAAAGTGACAATGTTATGAACCTTTAAAGTGGCTAATACAGTAGAAAAGTTGCTTTAAAATCGTGTTTTTGGTAAATTTATTTAAATATAAAATTGAAGTTTAAAAATATATTAACGGAATTAACATAGATATTTATAGACAAAAGAAAAACATGCTTTAATTTGAGGTATCTAAAAGTTCTGTATGATAACCGATTGGAACGTTACAACGTCCTAATCTCAGGTGTTTTCTTTCGTGGGCCAGACTATAGTATTTTATTATTTAATTTAATTACAGCTGCAATAGTAGCTAGCGGAGTAATTATTAATTAATTAATATTTTTATTGTGAAAGAAATGTCTGTTAATACTTTATACTGTAATTACTTACTTTCATAAAAACTGACAAAAAATTATGGTTTTTAATGTAATGAAAACCCAGTAACTCTTTCAAAATTAACAATCATTATTCTCTTGTTACAGGATGTTGGATATTAAAGACCAGATATCGCTGATAATAAATGGGAAACAATACTCAGGTAATTATAAACAGTTTTAATTTATTTATTATACGCTAATAGCTAATAAAAATGCATAGCTAATAGTTTACTTTTTCACTATTCAAAGAAACTATGTAATCCTAAAGATGGTGAAAAAACTGATTTTAAGATTTTAATGGATTCTCTAATGCCCATTATCAACTTTCAAGAAATAGGTTTTTAATTAGATGAATCTGTGTTTGTGTACCTCGCTGGAGACTTACCGTTTTTTTGGGAATATTCAGCATGTAGCTGTGATTTGCTCATATTTCACAAAGTATTTAAAATTATTACTTCAAAGAACAGTAGAACTGCAATACATTCTTAATTAATTGCCTGGTTACCACTCCACAACGGCGCTCTGAAGTGCTTAAAATTATCTGTGATTTTACGGGTAACCATAATACTTACAAAAAATATTACTGGACCAAATTTATTGGAAATTTTATGTTTTTTCCATGAAGTAGCCAACATTATGATATATCTTGCCGTTCAGCCAGTATTAGCAAGTATTATGGGAAATAGCCAGCAATTAGACTCATCATCATTATGTCAGAGGCAACCACTTTGAAATGGAAAACAATGTTACGCAAGCGTCGTTAGTCTTTTCAAATGCTAAAAGTTTTTGATATTATGTGTTACACATTAAGTATTTTACCACAAAACATTAATGTATATATATTTAAATTTTAAGATATATATTTATTTAATTTATAACAAATTTTGTCTTTTAACATTATTTTGCTTCATCTTAAACATTTTAAATGCCAAGTTATACAGTTGGACTCAGTATTAAACCAGAAGTGTTAACTTTTCTAAAACGATTAAGCTACATTTCTGTATTCAGGATGTAAGTCTTAGAAGAACTTAATTGCCAAAAACCAAAATAAAAAGTGCCTATGTGTATAATGATAAGAGAATATGTTACCAAAACCTTTTCACTTTCATATTATTACCCACTCAAAAATTATGAGTCTCAAAATGTCCAGTTCCATACACTGATAAATTAATGCAATTTTGTGGGTGAGGGCTTTTGGTTGGATGATTGAACTTAAAGGAGAGTCTCCTTGGGGATGAAAGTTTTTGAAATACTACCTTCAAAAGGTTCAGCTCTTTTGAGACTTAAGACTGATATAAATAGGTGTAAAAAGACTGAATTTCTTTAAATGCCTAGTTTTTAAATCTTTTAAAAAACTGGCTTCATTTACATAACTATCATTAAAAAAACACACAAATTATATTTAAGTACTTATTAACATAGAAACAAATTAAAATGAACATTAAAAAGCTTTTATAATAGTAAGTTGATGAACGTTGCATTTTTATTAGCTTTATATTACTAATTATACATACGTATAATTTAAAAATAACATTAGACAAATGCTGATAGAGTAGTGGTTAGCACATTAGCCTAGTACAAGTTTTGTGGGATCGTATCTCATCTGATATGATGTGAGTATAAATCAGCAAAGGTGCCTTTTTTTTAGAAGGAAAGTAAAGATGGTGGTCCCGTATGGTGTATGTTGTCATCACATTGTCAGCTAACAACTGGCATTGGCGAAGTACACTAGTGAGTGAAAACTGAAAACAGACAATTTCACAAAACTATATAGGGTCTATGTACATATGGAGAAAATTTCATGTATATACAAAATCGAAATCAGGATAATGTGACGGGTTTCAGACCAGTCAGAGTCCTCAGGGATTTCATTGACCCTTTTCCAGAATACCCGCCTCAAAGTTAAACCTATAGTACCATTTTATGAAAGTAAAGTAGGACCTTTTACATATTTACTTTATTTATCTTGTCTCGGGAAGGGAGATCATCCCTCCGCTCCTCTTTCATACATCCTTGATTCCAGATTTATCAAGAAGAAAAGAATAAAAGAAAATCAATAACAAGTAAAATATAAAAGGCAAATTACTGAAAACCGGTACATCATATTTATTATTTTGTATATACAGATTCATAATTGAAGGTATAAATTTAAAAAAATGTTACACTTCGAATCAAAATCACCACAAATAAAATAACCTAAAAGATAATCGGGATTTCCTTACGTGCTCTTTCTATTGACAACTGAACTTGTTATATTTAAAACTATTATTAGCTTAATTATGAATTATAACACATGTTCAGAATTTGAGTAAAATATGACAAGCTAATTTTGAGAAATTAAACTAATTTTCCTTATTTTTGAAAGCTTACGGTTCTGGATTTTCGGGACTATAGTGTTGCCGAAGTTTGGTTGTTCCTTGAAGGCTAAACTTGGATTGTTGGAACCAATATTTTGTTAGTTTTAAAGAGTTTACTGTAGTAAAATATTTTAAATTGATGTATATCTCGAAAGAAATAAAAATTTGTCTTGAGGTATGGGAAAGCAAAACCACAATAAAATTTTTTCACAATTGCCATGTCTATATTCTGTTGAGAGAAAGTAAAGCCATTAGAATATAAGATTGTTACTGGTAACCTAAAATTTTAAATAAATTACTTAATGTATGTAAACCTACTCTATTGTAACCATTACAACAAAATTATGTTTTATTTCAGTTCCTAGCAATGTACCTGGGAATACATCTTTGAATGCCTTCATCAGGGACTATGCCCAACTGAAAGGCACTAAGTTTATGTGCCTGGAGGGAGGCTGTGGAGCTTGTATTGTAAATGTCAAGGTGAAACATCCTGCAACTGGCAAATATGTCTCTCAGGCTGTAAACTCTGTAAGTAAACAACTTCCATAGCATCTAAATGTTCAATCGAATGTTAGGAAACTGGATAGGTTCGTGTCCCAAAATCAGTAAAATATATTGGTTATTTCTTACTCTCTAATTCTATCATCAAAGCTATTATTTATGATTTAACAATTAAAGCAATTAAATAATTAAAGAAAAGTAATAACAATATAGAACCTCCAAAAGGGCGTAAGGCCATAATTTTAAATAAAAATCAATATAACAATTTTCACAGTATTAGGTAAAATAAATTAAGAAAATGTTCAATTTTAGCAATATAATTTTAATAAAAAATCAAATTGCAGTATGTATTTACTACTTATTTTTAGACCACTGTACATAAATAATTTTTAAATGAATTTTTGTTACAAGATAGGGATAAACACACTATTTTGGGGAAAAAATTTGCTCTACATAGTTTCTTATGACAATATGATAAGTAACACAACAACGGGTTTAGCTTCTACAGAAATTGTTAAATGACATAGAGAAAAGATTTGAATACTTGTTAGACAGAAACAGTTTGTAATTACAAAAGCAATAAAATATGTTCTTTTATCCCAAAACCATAAATGCCCAGCTCTTCTAAATGAGAAGAAAACACTATATTCCAGTTTTTATAGTTTGGGTAACTTGTATTTCACAAGCATTCATATTTACGATAAATTTTATTATGTTAACCGTTACAAATTTAATTGAGTTTGCCATTGCAAACATATCCAAAAACAAGGATACAAACAAGATACACTCTTTGAATACAAAAATTATTCTGAACCGTTTTGTAAAGTCTCGAACATTTGGCAGGTGTCCACTAGACAGTTAACATGTTAATTCTTTTTTGAACGGTAATTTTGGTTAAACTTTATTTTGAAAAAGGAGCTTCAGTTACTAGAGGCTTACTGTACATTGATTAATTACATTAACAATAATTTTGTTTTATAATGTTCCTGTAGCACCAATATATTTATTGCACATTTTTATTAATCTACACTTTTTTATATATAAAACTACAAAAAATAGTGTGCAGTATTTAAAGTGGTATAGGACACTTTTAAATACAACTAACATTCATGAATATAAGCACTGTTGTAAAATAAAACTGTTAAAAAATTTAAGTGTATTAAGTACAGAATTTTTAAAATTTAGACGACTACCTCTTAGAAAATCTGCCTAAATATAAATATAAACAACCATAAATACATCATTCTGTATGCATACTTTCTGAAGTGGACATAATGAACTCGCTCAGTTAATGAAGGTTTAGGTAATCATCTGATCAAAATTAAAATTTTCTCCATAAGATTAACGTAGTAACTTAAAAAGCCAATGGGGTGAAGCCCAAAAGGAAAAATGATAATATAAATAACTGATGACATCATGTTTTTAAATGGATACTAACAAAAATAAAAAGAGCTAGACTCAGAAAATTCTGATTGCAGCACTAATCATAACAAAGATATGAGAATAAGCAGTGATGGAAACTTAGATGCAAGAAGCAACCAAATATTTTTTAAAAATTTTGTCTTAATTTAATAATCATCTTATTTTGGATATTGACTTTTCAAGTGTTTATAAAAAAATAGAAGTATAGCATTGGCATTAGAGCTGCAATTTAACATTCCATTTTTAAATTGGAGACCTTGTCCATGTACATGGTGTGTTCAGAAAGTAACAAGAATTTTAATTTTTTGAACAAAATATTTATTTATTCTTCTACATTGATTTCTTCTAATCCTCAAAACACTTCTCAAACTCGATCTTTGAGATAGCCTTTAGTTCTTTCAACGATGCGCTTTTAATGTCATTTACAACTGTAAAATGACGGCTCTTTAAGGTTCTCTTTATTTTTGGAAATAGGAAAAAGTCACACGGAGCCATGTCTGGCAAATATGGAGGCTGGGACATCATTACAGTACTGTTTTTGGCCAAAAATTCATGAACAAGCAATGAAGTGTGTGCTAGTGCATTATCGTGATGCAAAAGCCATGAATTGTTTTTCCACAGATCCAGGCTTTTTTTCGGATTGCTTCACGCAAACGGCGATGAACTTGTAGGTAGTACTCCTTACTGACCATTTTACCAGGTGGTAGGAATTCATGATGCACTATGCCATTAATTTCGAAGAACACAGTGAGCATAACCTTCATGTTTGACCACAGATGTTTAGCCTTTTTTGGTCTTGGTGAGCCAGAATGCCTCCACTGGGTTGATTGAGCCTTAGTTTTGACGTCATATCCGTAAACCCATGTTTCGTCACCTGCTATAATACTTTTCAGTAATTCTACATCGTCGTTGACTTCATTTAGTGACTCCTGAGCAACTTCCATTCGCTGCTGTTTTTCTTCAAAATTCAACAATTTTGGAACAAATTTTGCTGCCACGCGTTTCATACACAAAACACTGAAAAAAATGTCTTGACGTGATCCAATCGATATGCCAACATCATCAGGGACCTCTCTAATTGTGATTCGGCGATTGTTCATAACCATTTCTTTCACTTTTTCCACGTTTTCATTGGTTGTTGATGTGCTGGGGCGTCCAGGGCGTTCGTAATCTTCAACATCTTCACGGCCTTCTTTGAAACACTTATACCACTCTTAAACTCTTGCTTTACTCATAGCAGACTCACCGTAGGCCTTTGTTAACATTTCACACACTTTGTTACACTGTATTCCATTTTTTATGCAAAATTTTATAAAAATTCTTTGATCCATTTTTTTCATCAAACGAAAATCGCCGAGCTCATAAAACACATCTAACCTTAGTGGCTGTCACAGACAAACTCAATAATGAAAACAGCTGAAAGTTTTATTGTACTTCAAGGGCATGTATACCGATATAATAAAAAAAATGTTTGACAATCGGACTCTCCAAGCCCATGAAATTTTAAAATTCTCGTTACTTTCTGAACACACCTCGTATTTCATTTTTACTGTGTTAAAATTACTATTTTTTCTTATTAAATAGAACTCCATTACTGTTTAAACTAAATATAATTCTTTTAAAA
This sequence comes from Callitettix versicolor, assembly GCA_022606455.1. Classification (NCBI taxonomy): domain Eukaryota; kingdom Metazoa; phylum Arthropoda; class Insecta; order Hemiptera; family Cercopidae; genus Callitettix; species Callitettix versicolor. The sequence continues at coordinate 66,429,479 of CM040189.1, forward strand.
AATGTTATATTTTCTTTAGCCAATACAATTTTATTAAAATTAATAAGATATTTTTGTGTTTAGTGTCTAGTGCCAGTGTTTTCCTGCCAAGGTTGGAGTATCACCACTGTTGAAGGGATCGGTGACAAGAAAAAAGGATATCATGAAATCCAAAAAAGACTTGTAAAAACCAGTGGCACTCAATGTGGTTATTGTAGTCCTGGGATGGTGATGAATATGTTTAGGTAGGTGATAGTGTTAAGTATTAATCAAATGTTTTGTAATCAATTAAATACTATGTTTTATAAATGGATGACTTTGATTCTAGAAGAAGAAGAAGACAAAATAAAAAACAGTAGACAATAAAAGAAAATATAAGGCAACATGTGTAACTTAAAAAACTGGTAGTAACAATATTTTGTTTCTATCATTCATTAAATATATGATTATATTTTAATTGCACATGTCATGCAATGGGTTGATTAACAACATAATAAATTTGGCATAACAGTTTATAAATATAAAGCATGAATTCGTTTTGTTCATTATTAATGCGAATCCAAACCACTTGTCATATATACACTAGATTTACAAACAGTGATTAATTATTGAAATTATGAAACAAACAACTGTATACATTAAAACTTGATTATTTTCTCTGGAAATTAACTCTTATTAAGTATTTATTAAGTCCAGTTATTAAGCATTTAAGAAAACACTGACTGATTATAGATGCTAAATTTAACAAACATAAGACTTACAAACTAGATGACAATGTATATGAAACGTCATGAAATATATGAACTAGCTAATTACCAAAACAATTAAAAAAAGAAGCAAAAACAAATTTTTTCCAGTTTTTTGTGGTTTTCTTTGGAACTACATTTTTTTGATGAAATAATGGTATGTGATAAAGTTTGTGTAATATTTTTGTACATTTATTTTAAATAATTTAGTTATGGTTAATTTTTTTCAGCTTGATTAAAGAAAACCCTAAAATTACAATGGCAGAAGTTGAAAACTCATTTGCCGGTAATTTGTGCCGATGTACTGGTTATCGACCTATCTTAGAGGCATTTAAGTCACTTGCCAGCGATGCACCAGAAGACTTGGTTCAAAAGTGTGTTGATATTGAGGTAAACTTAGGTTTTATTTGTTTTAATTTTATTATATATTTAATTTTTAAATGTTTAATTTCATTAAAATTAGTTATAGTAGCAAAACAAATACCAAGTACATTAACTTGTCTTAGTACTATAGTTTAGTATTTTTAAGACAATATTTGTTACTAACAATTTTTGTATTCTAGGATTTAAAAATTTGTCCAAAGAATGGAAAACCTTGTAGCAAGACTTGCCATTCTGATCAAGATGATGCAGATATTATTGAAGTTCTAGAAGGTGCACCTAAAACAAAGCGGTGTAAACTCGAAGATGGATCAACTTGGTATCATGTAGCAGACAAAAAAGAGATTTTCGAGGTTCTAGATATGGCAAATGACAATTCCTACATGCTAGTGGGTGGAAATACTGCACATGGTAATTTTAAATAATAGACTACTTATTACACAAAATCTAACTTAATTATACTAACATTCAAGTTTAAAGAAAATAATGGACCTACTTATTTTTTGACTAATTTTCCATATTACTTTATTATTATTATCAACTATAAATTTTCCATCAGCTGTGAATACACAATATTTCAAGAATATTTTTAAGCCCTTCTACTTAACTTCCTAACATATAATGAATCAAGGCTAATACACTGAGTTACCAAGAATTAACAAAATTAAAATAAAACAAAATAAATTAAACTTCTTCTGTAAATAAACAAATATTAAATAAAAAAAGATTGCAAAGGTCTAATTATGAAGTAATATTAATGTAAAAATATCATTACATAACAATGTTTAAATTTAATTTCACAGGAGTATACCGTGTCACAGATCCATTACCAATGTATATAGACATCGGAAGTGTTGCTGAACTGCATACAATAAGTCAGACTTCAGATACATTAACTTTAGGAGCCAATGTTTCATTGTCTGATGCAATGACATACTTCAATAAAATATCTTCAAATAAAGATTCACCGTTTGCCTATACAAAAGTATTAGCAGACCATATTGATTTAATTGCCAATGTTCCAGTGCGAAATGTAAGTAAATTACTAAATTTAACAAAACACTAAATGTTTAATATAATATATTTCATTCATCTTCACAAAAAACAACATTTATTTATAAATGAAACCTCTAAAAGTATAACAAAGTGACATGCCTATGTATAACATGTATAAAGTAAAACAAATTATAACTTGTATCGATTATAGTTAAATTCATACAACTTTTCTGTTTGAATATGTGTTTGATAATATAAATAATTAATCTTGTTGCCTCTTATTTCAAGGCTGGAACTTTAGCAGGAAACCTGAGTATTAAGCACATGCATCATGAATTTCCTTCTGACATTTTTCTTATATTGGAAACTGTGGGAGCAAAACTAGTCTATGGTAAACAATTAAATAAAGTACCTGTATTTTGAAAATATTAGCTGTATTAGAAAAATTAGTTATTATTTTTAATATTGGATATAATGAATTGTGTATACTTAAAATCTATGTCTTTATTTCTCTTATATATTAATATATTAGATACAAAATTGATACAATATATATTGTATATCTATACAATATATAGATACAATAATATATTAGATACAGTATTAATTACATAAGGGCATACAAGCTGTAAGCATTACCCATGCTTTGCTATAGTATTTTTTTTAGAATTAAAATTACAATTGATTAATTTTAAAATTTACCTAAACATTTTGTTTTAATATAAACTATATAGTAAGTCTGTATGTTAGGAAGGACATCTTCTGTTATTAAAAAGCGTGTTATTGTTATTCGTAAATATTGCAATTTTATTTGATGAATAAGTCACAGTGTTGGGCTAAAACCATAATTGCCCACCAACACTCTTATCATTAAGATACTGCAAACATACAACTAACAATTTTCACAAAGAAATAATATGGTAGCATCATTGCTTAGTTGATCCATTTAGCTGCAAGAGCTCTTACAAATACCCTTTTCTTAAAAATAAATTAGGCGTTTCGAGTTCCTGCCATTTTATTTTAAACAGGTAAAAGAAAGTTTGAAATAGCCTAAACCTTCCAAGCACTGTATTTAATAATATGAATGTTTCCATTGAAATCAATCTAGTCTTTACATAGTGACAGTGACAATTGGCACTGTAGTGTAATAAAGAAACATCGAGTTAAACAGAAATTTGTTTACCTTCACACTTGGCTATATCAATACTATGAGCACAGAAATGAAAAAAAACTACACTTTAAAGTGTACAAACAGCCTGTTTGGCTTCTACAGCTTATGAAAACATTCTGTTTTAAAATAATTCTAGCATTTTGAGCAATGGCCATTTTATTTTAAATAAGTGTATCATACTTTAAGGTAAGCTAAAACCTGGTAACAATTCTATTTAATAAATACAAAGATTTTATTTAAAATCTGTCAAGCCATGTTCTAGTGAAAAACAGACAATATATACGTTAATAGACAAATCAGAAATATGAGTGCCTGCCATTATGTTTCAGGTAGGTGTAAGATAGTTTAAGATTGATTAAAATCTTTATATAATGTAGAAAAATACCATCTAAACTGTTTTGCTGTGTAAAATGTACACCTGTTAATGTAACAGACAAAAACATCAGAATACCTGCAATTTTGCTTCAAGGAAGTATGTGACAGTTTGACATTGCTCAAAACCCAGTCAAAGTTACAACTAACAATGAAAAAAATTCATTAAAATGTGTTGAGCAGTATTCAAATAGTACAACTTATTAAAAACATGATTTAAAATTATTTTTTGATAGTGTTACAGAAACTAAAATGAATCATATTAACATTTTGCTCACTAATGTGTTTCAGAGGACAATACTGGTATTGAACAAATTATATCTCTTGTCCAATATTTGGGCACAAATATGAACAAAAAGTTATTGACAAAAATTCTACTTCCCGCAATTGACAGCAAAACCCATGTTATAAAAACATATAAGGTACAGTAGAAATATAAATTTGTATTTATAATTATCAATATATTGTATTATGTATTATTTATTTTATTTTGCAAATATATTTATATTTTATTAAGTAACTAGCAGTTTCTATATATTCTGTCAAATAGTTTGTACGAAAATATCTTGAGAACATAGGAGTCAGAACCTTAAAATCGGTATACAAGTAGGAAAATAGTTTCAAGATTAAACTAACTGCTTTTTGCAAAGATGGGACTATTTTGAAAGTCTTAACATGAAAATGTATCAGTGATTACAATGGCTAGAAAGATGGAGTTTGGATGATTTCAAGATGTAGATCATAGGGCAAAGTATGAGTAAAAATCTGGTATCAAGTTATTCCCAAGTACTTAGTCTTGTATTCATGTGGACTTGAGACTGTATTTAATATTATCAATAGATATTGCATAATCTTCAAATTGTTAAAATTTACAATTTTATTCATCTTCATTAATCGAATATACAATTATTTAGTTCATTTACACACAATAATAGAACCTTGTAACTTCTACAGTAAGTAGAAGTTCTAGAACCTTGTATCCTTGTAAGTTTCCTTGTAACTTCTACAATTTTGTTATGTTATGAGTATTGTTGTGTCATCCACGATACTTATTACCTATTACAATAGGTTAAGTACCTATTATAATAGGTTAAGTACCTATTATTGCACCTTTTGTTATAAATAATAAATACAAAACTGGTTCTAGCTTCCTAGTAGAAAACAGCTTTTATCATTTTTAAGATAAAATACTCTTCTGTATACTTACACCAAAAAAGTCTACTGGCCATAAACAATTTTTAAATTTTACAGAACTGATCTAATAGATCACTTTTCAACTTCCATTTTAGTTTCTTTTGGCACAATATATTGAATGAAGGCTTGTGCTACATTTAGGAAAATACTGTACTTTTACAGATTTTTCAAGAGCATTTTCAGATATGCTTATAATCCTTTGTAAGATCTATATATTTGAATATTCTGATCTGAAACCAAAGCGATGCTGAAGGATAAGATTTCTATCTTCAATTGTAGATTTGAGCTTTTTCAGTAGCCCTTGAAAGAGCTTTTAAATCACTTGTGTACTTGATTACTTGTCATTTGATTGCTTCTCTGATTTTAGTATCATAATAACATGAGCTACTTTCCTGTGTAGCACAACACAATTCATTCTAAATGCTGCATAGATAATATGGAATACTTTTCCTGTCTTTATACAGGTAGTGCTTTAACTATATATATGACCAGTGATCAGATCATATTCTATTATATTAATTTTGATTTCATTTTTTAATTCTTAGTGTATAAATGTTATTATTTTTATTTTATCATTTGTATATACTGTTGTAGTATTTTCTTCAGTTATTTGTCTAGTTAATGTTTTAAAGGTTTCCCTTAAAAGAACCGCCTTTTGTAGGTCAAGTTCCATCATAGTTTTTAATTGTTTTCAACTGCTTTTGTAGCCTTTCAGAGGGAATATTCTGTATTTGTGTGCACTTGAGCTTACCATGTGTATCTGTTTATTATTGATTCATTCTTATTTTCTTTATTCAATGATTTTATTTTTCTTCATAACCTGTTTAACAGTTTTTTTTACTTACAAAGAAATAAATAAGTCTTAATATTGCAAAAAAAGAGAAAATAGAATGTTGAAATTTTGTATGCAGTTAGAATAGAACAGTATATAAATAATATATGTATACACAAAAATTTTAGGTTGGGAGCACATAGGTGAAGCTATTTTGAAAACCACAGTATACAAATATCTCAATGACTATAATAGTTATAAAGCTGAAATATGGAATGCATGTAAAAAAATAGCTCATACCTTTAAACAAATTTGGTCAAGTCCTAGAATATTAATTAGAAAACTCAAAAATTAAAAAAACATTTTCTATTTCAGTGGGTAGTGTACTAATCGTATAATAACAACAATAATAATTTCAAAATATTGTTACATATTCCATAATTAATTAAAATCAAGGTATTGTTTTTTGTTATAGATTATGCCTCGAGCTCAGAATGCACATGCCTATGTCAATGCTGGTTTTATGTTTAAAATGAACAAAGCTGACAAATTCAAAGTCCTTGAGCAGCCAACCATTGTGATTGGTGGCATTCATCCTGACTTAGTAAGCTGAATGATATATTACATTAGCATATTCTATCTAAAATTCACGTTAATTTTTTAGTACAGTATTGTGTTATTAAATTTATACAAAACTAAAATGTTCATCAAACATTACTTTTTGTAGTTGTACTTTTGTTAAATCTTTAATTACAATTCTTGTTTTATGTTTAGTGTTTTAAGTATAATAACTGCTAATATGATTTAATAACCGCTAAAAATTTATTTGGGTTGGTGAAGTATCAGTCTTTAAGACAATCAATCATCCAAGCAGTGTCAGCATTTGAGGGGGCGAATTGGGTGGCACCCGAGGGGGCCGCTGTCTAGGTTTTTGAAGTTATCAATAAAAATAATTTAAAAAAATAATCTTAAAATGAGTGGAATGAAATGATTCTAAATACAAATTGCATTTGATTTTCCCATTATATATGTATACCAATTTTTATTGGATATCTTAAAAATGGGTCACTTACATAGGCCCAACCTCTGTAAGGCAAAAACTCTGTAAATTTTGCCCAACCTGTCCAAAATGCTAAGGCCGGCACTGTGTCCAAGAAGTCTGTGATGCCCAGTTTAATTTGTGAGTCATGAATTGGTCTAAATCCTGCAGTAGAGACGTAACTTACATAGAGGCCACAGAGTTTACTTGTCTGTTGTTAAGTAGAAGAGGATGCTGATTACACAGGTCTACAACCAAAAATTTGATTTGATAATTTTAGCTAATCTTTATGTTTTTTGGTGTGCTGAAACCGAAAATGAAGTCCGTTTTTCTCTATCATGTACAGATTTTTTTCAGATCCATATAACATAATATACCTGCTATACACATAAATTTGGTAAGAAGTAGGTTTTTTTTTCCAAACGATTTCTCTTTTTATAAACACACATCTTTCACTAGGTGGTGTAGGCAATGACTCCCTCAGTTCCAGTTGGCCATTCGGTACATTTAAAAGAAACATACGAAAATTTGTCATTAGTTCTCGAACGAATTCATTATAATGAGCATAACTGGTTGATATGTGGAGACTTGAAAGTACTCACTATGCTCTTAGGTCAGCAATCAGGGTACACCAAGTTCCCTTGTTTTTTATGTTTATGGGATAGCCGAGACTGAAATTCCCATTGGAACAACAAAGACTGGCCATCACGAGGAGCTCTGTCACCAGGCCAAAAAAATGTAATTAGGAGAAGTTTGGTTCCTTCTGACAAAATCCTGCTACGTCCTCTACACATAAGGGGCTGCTCACACATCAGCCTGCTCTAGGGCTGATAAAACAATTCGTAAAGTCTCTCAATAAAGAAGGTGAATGTTTTAAGTACTTATGCTCCAAGTTCCCAGGATTAAGTGATGCAAAGCTAAAAGAGGGGATCTTTGTAGGCCCAGATATCCGGAAACTTTCCACAGATCCACATTTCACTCAGACCATGAATGAGAAGGAGAAGGAAGCTTGGAATTCTTTTAAAGATGTTGTTGAGAAGTTCCTTGGTAACGTGAAGGATCCCAACTACAGAAGTGTCGTGGAACGCATGTTGAAGGCATTTCAATTACAAGGTTGCAACATGAGTTTGAAGGTTCACTTCTTACATTCGCATGTGGACAATTTTCCGGAAAACTTAGGGGAAGTATGTGAAGAACAAGGGGAAAGGTTCCATCAGGACATCAAGGAAATGGAACGTAGGTATCAGGGCAAATGGAACGTAAACATGATGGCTGACTATTGTTGGATGTTGCAGCGTGAATCATCTGAAAAGTCCTACACCCGGAAACGAACACGGAGAAATTTTCAAGAGAAAAAAAAACGTTTTCATAAAAATAATAACTAAATATGCCACTGTTAATTCTGAAGCTATTATTTCTACTCATTTATGTATTTTGTACAGTAAACAGCATTGAAATAAATAAAAGATCATGAAAACTCTAATTCGCCAATTCTGTTTTCTTTTAATGGTAGTACCTCTGCCCTTACTTGAGATTGAACAATTTCCTTACATGATAGAAAAAAACTGACCTCATGTTCGGCTTCAGCACACCAAAAAACATAAAGATTGACCAAAATCATCAAATCAAATTTCAGAAAGATTATTTTTGTAGACCTGTGTTATAAATAAATATTGGATGATTCAGGTGGAACGTGATAGGAGTTGGTGAATGTTTATATATATGTGTCATTTCATTTCTTATACACTGGGTTTAAAAAAAATATTTTATTCCTGTAAACCATTTTTATTTGTTACAGTCAATCTAACATTCATTTAAACTATTTAATTTATTATAAGGTTTTACATAACACTAATAAGTTCTTGGATGTGCACAGAGTGATTTTTTAACCAAAACTAATTAATTAAGTCTAACTAACGAAGACTTGGCTCAACTATATATAACATTGCTTTTTTTGCTGATGTTATGTTAACATCATCAATAATAAATAACTACCAACTATATTTCTTTATATATATATATATATATATATATATATAACTTATATATTTATATTACATATATTTCTTATTTTTAGATTCATGTACAACAAACAGAGTCTTATTTAACTGGAAAGAAGCTGTTGGAAGGAAACACCCTTAAAAAAGCCCTTGAGACTTTATACGCAGAATTAAAACCAGATCATGTCCTTCCTGATGGAGATCCAGAATTTAGAAAAACATTGGCAGTAAATCTCTTTTACAAAGTAGGTAAACAAATTACAATGTTAAGCAAAAATGGAATAAATGATGTAATTATTTTATTTAAAAAAAATCTGGTTGTGAAACAAAAATAAATGTTGATGTAATTTTTCAAATTTTGTTTTCTGAACAAAAAGGTTACTTATGAAATAAAAGAAAAATTTGACTCAAAATTAAATTGAAGGCAACCTTTATTGGCAGTCAGAGTTTGTTTTGTTTTCTTACTCTCAAGCCATAAACGTTTATTTCTAAATTCTTATATTTTTAGGATAAATCTTTATTCTAAGTTTTTTTTGACAAAAGCTTGCTTGTAAATTAAAATTTAAAAAAATACTGACTCCAACACCTATTTTTGTTATGATAAAATCTTGCTGCCAGTGCTATCATTTCACTCACACTTCTTGATGGGTTTTGGAGTAACAACATTAAAAAAAATTATTATTAATATACTCTTAATTTACACACTTTCCAACATTTGCAGAATAACTAAAAAACACTAGGATATTTGACAATGGCATCACAATAAATATATTTTTATTATAGCAATAAATCATGCAGTATTAAAATATACAGAAATAAAATATACAGTATTTTTTACAGATTGACTTCTTCAGATAAATATGTAAGTAAGTAACCATGCATTCTTCAGATATCTGTGCAAGTAACCATTGTAAGGAATTTTATGATTGCAAAGAATAATTTGATTAGAAACAATTGACTGCTAACAAGAATAATAATTGCAAAGTATAATTTTCTTGTTTATTGGTTTTAATAAATTCTAAAATGTTAAAAAAAGTAACTATGAACTGAAAGTACTGTGTTTTATTAAGTCTGCAATTTGGTTTCAGTTTGTATTGAGTCTGTCACCAGAATGTATAGATAATCGTGTCAAGAGTGGTGGAGAGTTACTTCAACGTCCTCTGTCTACAGCTGTACAAGACTATGACACTGATAAAACAGTCTGGCCAGTAAACAAGCCAATTCCAAAAATTGAGGGGTACTATCAGTGCTCAGGTATACTTTATTTATAATTAAGAAATTAGTCAAATTAATTAATTGTGTTGTTTAATAGCAGGACATAGAGTCATTCCATTTGTCTTGTACCATTCCAATAGAGTTTTGAGAAGTGCTCTCACCTGATATTTTGATCTAATCTGAAGCAGATAAAAAAATCAGCTAAGAGTAATACAAATTACTTTTTTTATTAATGTATTTTAAAACACTTAGATATTTTAAAAATATTGTATTTATATATTTCAGGAGAGGCAGAGTATGTAAATGATATACTGATAAGGCCTGGAGAATTGCATGGAGCTTTTGTTTTGGCCAAGAAAGGAACTGCATCTGGTTTTACTCTCGATGCATCTCATGCTTTGGTATGTTCTTATTTCAGTTATAAATCTTATAAAATGTTAGTATTTTACTGCAAAACAGAATGTTTTTAATATGGTATTTCTTTCACTTTCTGATTTTAGAAATTACCTGGTGTAGTCGCATTTTATTCAGCAAAAGACATTCCAGGGGCAAACAACTTTACACCAAAGAATCCATTTGGAGACATTAAAGAAGAGGTAAAATAAAACATATTGAAACATAGTATACTAATATACTAGGGCCCTGTGCAAAATTTCGCACTATGGAAGTTTTAAGTAAGCACAGCCTTTTGAGTAAGTGCAGTTGTTGGGGTAAAGGACATAGTTAGAAGGAAGGGAAAACATGTTTAAAAAATAAATTGAAAAGCGATTGGTTTGAAATAATAATCACAAATTTACGAGTTATTATAGTATATACATTTTAATATAGATAATTGTTTTTTAAGAGAAATTTTTACACCGCATTACAATACCTCATTTTAAATGATATTTGATGTAAGAATATAATCTTCTTGTACTTTCTGTACTTCATTTTCTTTAAAGGCTACAAACATTATATGACTTTTCAAAACACATCATCAGAAAAGTTGTGTTTTTTTTTGTTTTTTGTATTGTTCTGTTTTACTATAATAACTGTTCCAGTAGCTCATTTTCAAACAGAAATTTGCTAATAAATGAAGACAATGTCCACTGCAAACATTTTAACAATTAAAATAAATAATTTGTTATTTTATAACAAAATACATTTTACATAATTTATAGTTAGTTAGGGATTGTTTGACCATCATTTACAGTAATTTTAGTCAGGATTAAAAAACACAAAACAAAGTAATTGAAAAAAGAAAGAATACAAAAATCTTGCACTCTAACGATTAACAAGTCTGAACCCTACATATAAAAAAAATGAAATTTGGACATTACATTCACTGCAGTTGTGTGACTCAATTTATGTAACTATAAAGTTAAGTTACAATTATTGAAGGAAAGTCATTGAAGACTTATATAAAACATGTCTAACAAAATCATTTCACAGGTATTTTCTTACAAAAGTTTTATTTCTTTTATAGAACGTAGACTCAATAAAAAAAAATTTTTCAGTTGTTTGCATCAGAGAAAATTGAGTTTGCTGGTCAAGCTCTAGGACTTATTGTTGCTGACAGCCATGTGAAAGCACTTTACGCAGCGTCTAAAGTTGTGGTTCATTATAAAGGTCTTACCAAGCCAGAAATTGATGTTCGGAAAATGATAAGTGCTGGTGACTCAGACAGAATTTATAGTCTTGGAAATAAAGAGCCAAAGGAAATCAAATGTAGGTTATATTACATAAGTATGAGTAAAAACAATATAAGAGTATTATAATAATATAAGAGAATTAACAAAAAGGTAAATTTAATATAAGAATACAGTAAAGAGTGCAACACATTGCAAACTTGTCATACTCAATAAAATTATTTAAAGAGGAATAAATAATACTCTTTAATACATAAAAAAATGTATGAATTGTTGTTATCTTCCTAAAATTGTTAAATCCCTACATATTGTCAGAAACTATTAGGAAAAATTAGAATATATTTTGTAGAATTAGTTCTTGAGACTTTGCTAAAAAGTCATATATGAAGATTTATCAATATTGTCAATATATGAAATATGTCAAATATCACTCATATTTACATAGAAAATTTAAATAAACAACATTTACAGCTAGAATAAATCGGTAAAAAGAAGTCCAGACTTAATTTTAAATTTATTTTAATTTTAATTCCACATGATAAATATATCTGGTTCAATTTTACTTTATCTGACTTGAGTTATGTCTCCCTATATTATTATAATTTAAGCAAACTTTAATGACCTAATTTTGTATAATTATTCTAAATTTATGTTTTTTTTCAATTGCTGCTGATTTTTTTTTTTTTTTTTTTTTTTTTTTTTTTGGAAGGCAGGAGAGCTAAATTTTAACAAAAATTTTCAATTGCATCAACTTGTGCAGCTAATAAGCCTCTTGAGTACTAGTTTAGCAGATATTTGAATGGGAAGAACTAGCCCATTCTGCTGAAGACCCCTAAGGTCCTGAAAACCAAAAAACCTTATCCTCCTACTAGCAGGAGCCTCACAATTATGGATTGTGTGCAGTCTCCTACTCTTTCCTGCACAACCAACTGATGGTTTCTCAATGGTACTTACCTTTTCTGTTCATATGTACCCTTGTACCGCAGTGCCCAATAATGAACCCCATGATTTTTTTGAGTTGTGCTCTGCCCAAGACGTCTGCTACCCTTTAAGCCCTCTATATGGAACCATGCTTAAGAGGCGTTTACTATGGGAATGCCAATGAAGGTTATCCCATCTTGCCTTGTGTTGCTTATTCATCCACCTATTAAATAGCAGACCTGGTCAACGACAGAGAGATTCCTAAAACTGGCTCAGATCTGATGAACTCAGATGCAGATCCAAGTCCAACCAGTAGATCTGCCTTCTCATTACCCTCAACTCTCTTATGCCTAGGGATCCAGTGAAGAGTTACTAGTTATATAGGAACAAAGCATTGAGGTTCTCCCAACACTCACATATCAGCTTGGACTGAAGTTTAGGGTTCGCAATTGCTTTTATTGCTGCCTGACTATCGGTATGAATATGAATATGTGCCTTCTTGAATGCCCATTTTAAGTTCTCCTGAACACAATCATTAATGGCCATTAACTTCAGCCTGGAATACTGTTGCACGCTTCCTGTGTAATAACTTTCTTCAGCCCTGGCCTCAGGCCATACATCCCGGCACCATTTGTCTTTGTCTTGGTGTCATCTGTATAACCATACTATGTCTCCAGATTTTTCCAACACATAATCTCCACCTTCAATTGTCAATTTGACATTGAAGTGTCTAGAGACCATGTGTCAGGCCCCATAATTATAATTGTGTCACTGAACTTTTCTGTGATCCTAGCATGTCCCAATGTTGACAATAGCCAGACACTACCTAACTAAAGTCTATATGCTGCTTTACGTGCCTCTTTAAAGATGGCTCTTTCCAATATGGTGAAAATGCCATTGGTTCCCAGATTAAGATCAGAAAATCTCACTTCTTGCTTTTGTTACAAAGGATTGTGTGTTACCTTTATTAGGAATATGAAGTTAAATACTACAACAAAGGAAAGCAATTGCTCCCCTCTTTCGTGCTGAGTGATGTGTATTGATATCGGCTCCAACAAGCTCAATGTCCCCACCACTACAGTGCTCCACCATTTTCCAAAAGCTGATAGATGCAAAGCAGTTCATATCCTTGTGTGAGAAGTATGCAATACAACTCTTCTGCTGCTAGATACCACGTGTAAATTAGCACTGATTACTGTGCAATCCCTGGAATATAAAAAAACAACATTAGTATCTCAATATTATTCCTTACAATTTCATATACCTTAGGCCATGTGACATTGCCATGTTTAGGACATGGCTGACATGTCGTAAACCAACTTACCTCCACTTACGGCCAGTCCTACTATTCTTCCTCCTGTCACCCAAGGTTCTTCCATCAGAGCAATGTTAGCTTCTTCCTGTTCAAGCATCCTCCATAAAATAGCAATTTCCACCTTACTGTGATGAAGATAAACTTGAACTACTCCCATCCTTCTGTGTAGTGAAACATCTATCACAGATTGAATGGGCCTGTGCAGCAATCCCACATTCTGCTACAATCTACAACTGGTGGATTCATGGGATTTAGTACAACCCCAGTTTCCTCCTTATCCAGATTCTCACCACACAGGTCCACTTTTGCAAATCTCCAGGGTTTTGAGTTTTGTGAATTAGTTTAGTTTCCATTGAAGATCCCACGAATAGCTAGGGAAAGAAAAGTATCCACCCATACAGAGCCAAGCATGTATAGGTAAGACCAAATTGAAACTGGAAATCACCTGATATCTAGAGTTTGCTTATTAAAAACTAAGTTTCCCTTAGCCATGCAGCCCTCAGCGGCTTTTCAACCTTAGCTTTTCAACCTTAGCTTGGGATAGGAATGTGTCTTACACTTCAGCTGTATTGATGCTGCTCCTTTTTACAGGCCAGCAGCAAAATAATGTGTAGTATGAGAGACCAATGTACAGATTAGATTCACAGAGCTAAACAAGAATATTGTTATAAGTAACATTTAATAAGTCTAAACCAAAAAAGAACTTTTGGGTTCAGCATTATCGATTAGGTGGTCTAGCAATATAAGTTTAACACTGAAGTTATTAAAGTTATTAATAATATCAAAATATAAGATGTTGGCTAAAGTACCAAATGTTTTCTTGAATTGTTTTCTGCAGCTGATGTGAAGCACACCATTAAAGGAACATTTGATATTAAGGGACAATACCATTTTACAATGGAAACACAGACATGTTTGTGCCTCCCTCTTGAAGATGGTATTGATGTGTACTCATCAACTCAGTGGCCAGCATTTGCCCAACTGGCAGTCAGCAGTGTGCTCAATATTCCATTGAACAGGTGAGACCAAAAGTAGATAATTAGATATTGCATTTTAAACTAATTAAAAAAAAAAAAAATCAAAAAAAATACTAAACCATACCTCATGAAAAAATGTATTTACAAAATATAATAAATATAATTAACTACTGCACACATAAGAAGCAGTATCTATAAAGGAAGCAAATTAGGTAAACATCTCACAATAGTTTTTTTATCTTACACTTTTGATATTTGGTATATCTTGCATTTCAAAACTATTAAATGAATTTTATTAGGTAATAAAACTCTCCAAACTGGTAAAAAAAAATCAATTTTTTGTACCAAGTTTAAATCAAACTAACCCAAACTTGCAAGCACTAGACTTCTAATACAAGTTTATATACACAATTTTTATTTTAAAATTTAATAACCCCCTCAAAATGTGATCTAGAAACCTTGATTGGCTCTTATTTCAAGTATGTCATTTCAAAACCTATTCTTGGTCTTACAATGATGGCAACTCTGCTCATTTTATAATGAACATTTGTAGCAAAGGATATAAACAGATCCTGCCAATATTTACATTAAAGCTACTACTTTTACAAAAAATAAACATTGTTCGTCGTATAATAACAGAGCTACAATTATGGGTTTAAAAACATTGCACAATCATTCTAAAATTTTGATATTTTCTTTAAAAATCTATGTTGAAAGTTATTCACAAAACATATGTATAATCAGCCTTATTTTTCAAAATTAGTTATCTGGTATTGCGTATAAATAAAAACTTATTACTTTTGTTAGTGTAGCAAATTTGAAATTTTAGAGGCTTTTTGATATGGAAATTGAAAAACAAAACGTGCTGCAAAAGTATTTAGGATTAATTTTTATATAAAGATTTACTTTCCAACCATAATTTTTATTTCCAATTTGCCACATTAATTTGAATTATGAATCATAAATATATGGGTATATAAATTATATAACTCAAATACGACCAAAATTTGAACATTACACAAAATATCTCAATCAATTATTTTTCATAAAAATTTGGTTAAGAAGGTACCAAACAGACGGGTTAATAATATCGTATCATATTATGAAGAAGCAGATCAATCATAATGGCATGTAGTGTTTTTTTTATAAACCCAAAATTCATTTTATTTCATACTTACTAGAGTGATTTGAGCTATTAACTTCTGCAAGTTTCTGACCAAAGTTCTGCAGAATATGATTTTTGGTAATCAAGTAGATTACCTGTATTATTTGCTCATAGCTCTTGAACTAGATTTTTTAGGGAAATAGCAATATTCCAGGAATACTTAAAATTACAGTATACTTATTTGCAGGGTAAATATTCAAGTTAGACGAGTGGGTGGTGGATACGGCAGCAAATTAACTAGAAGCAATCAAATCGCTGCTGCTAGTGCATTAGCCACTTATATTTTACAAAAACCAGTGAGAATAGTTCTAAGTTTAGAAACAAACATGGAGATGGTCGGTAAAAGGATTCCTTGTTACACAGACTATGATGTGAGTAACACATTAAATTAACCAATTAACATAATAGTAACTTGTGAACTCTTTCTCTTATGTTAATCATAAATATCAATATTTTAAAAGACATTAGCAGCAAAGATTTTCTCACTTTAAGATGAATTTAAAAAAGGTTACATTGAGAAACAATTGGTCTCACAAATTGTGATTCAAATGTAAAAGGAATTTTATGACATCAAACTGCACCTGCACTAGCAGCCATTCAGCATTATTTTGTGATACTAATAGCTACTGCCCAGTTTGAAAAGATTTTATAAGTAGTCACAACTGGTTTGTAGATAAGTGTACTGACCTACTGCTTGGTCTTATCTGTATAATATTCCTATTTACAGCTGACTGCCCATTAGATTTTGCATAAACAAAATATTATCTAAATATTTACGCTGCATGTCCAAATGCAATGCATTTTTTGTGTCTAGTCCTGTAATTAGTTACAACAAGCCATCATATGAATTTTTTCCATAGAAAAAATTAGATATTATTAGACCATCTACCAATATCAAAGATATTTCTTACCCTTTCCTTTTCATCTGAATTGCATTGTACTTGCCTTTTTTGTAATTTGTAATCCTTAACTAAATATTGTTTGTTACATGGTTAGTGGTTGTTAACTATATATATATATATATATATATATATATATACTATATATATATATATATATATATATATATATATATATATATATATATATATATATAGTGGGTATCGTAACCTGCGTTATTCACTCACATTCTAATATGGTGTTGAAAATCAGACTATTAAAAATATATGGGTAGTTAAGTTATTAGGTACTGATTATTTCTGAATTACATCAAAACTATGCATATTCATTTATCTTAATCATGTTATATTTCTGAAAATTTGTGTGTTTGTTATTTGTTTCTTGGTATATGTTTGTTTGTTATTCAATCATGCTTAAATTACTGGACCAATTGAGATGAAATTTGGTATGAACACACCAATTTAGGTACTTGAGATAAACATAGGCCCATTACCGTTTTAAAAAAACGCCATCATACTACTTACCCAGCCCAACATAATTATTTAGTATTTAGTTTTGTATTTTTGGTAATGTCAATAATAAATTTTTAAATTATTTTAAACACAATCATACTACTTACCAAGTCCAACTTAATTACTTAGTATTCAAGTGTTAATTGCATAACAATGATATTTTTATGTTTTTATTATATATCGTTAGGTGCGAATAATAAATATTTTAATTATTTTAAACGCCATCATACTACTTACCCAGCCCAACATAATTATTTAGTATTTAGTTTTTTGACAAGTGTTAATTGTATAACAGTATCATTTTAATATTTTATTAAAATGTAACTGTTCCAGAGTATCGAGTATCTACCTACATGTCTTGGCCGAAAACCATAAATTGTATAATATTGAATATAGAAATATATTAAATTGAAATGAATCTATTATGACTTTGAAAATCGATTACAAATTTTAATATTTACATTATAATTGCAGGCGAAACCGCAACGGGTAACAGATAGTAATATTATAAATCTCAAAGTTTGTGTGTGTGTGTGTGTGTGTGTGTATGTTTTTTTATTCAATTACACATTAACTACTGGACCAATTGAGATAAAATTTGATATGAACGTGGTTAGGTACCTGAGATGGCCATAGACATATTCCTGTTTTAAAAATCTTAACACCTGTTATTATTTATTAAACAAAATATTATTTATGGTTTACATTTTCAATGTTTTTAATTGAAATTTTTTCAAAAATCCTATAATTCTATCCCAATAATTCCAAACAACCTGCCTTTCCATTTTAAAAGATCACAGTTTCCATTGAAGTTAGCATTTACAGTGTACAATTAATACATCTGAGTCAGACATTAAGAGTAGCAGGAATAGCCTACATTTGGGAACTCCATGCTTTTCCCACAGTCGCCTGTTCTAGTGTAGAGTAATAAAAATCTATACGTCTTACCTGAAAATCACAAATTCTATAATTTAGGTCTATAAAAATACTTTAAATTTTAATGAATCTATTCTGATTTGGAAAATTAACTATAAATTTTATTACCTACATTATAACTGCGGGCAAAGCTGCAATGGGTAGCAGCTAGTTAAAAATAAATCCAAATTTAAAGCTATAAATTGAAACTGAAATTCTGAAACATTTGATAAAGTCTTATTTAAAACTATTTTATACTCTAATAATTGTAAATTAATTAAATACCTTTTTATTTATTTATTTTAATTAGGTTGGAGTTGATGACAATGGTAAAATACAATACTTGAACTTGAAAGTCTATGGAGATAGTGGTAATTCAAAAAATGATGATGTTTCATTTGTACTAATGAACCATATAAAGAATGCATATGATGACAGTACATGGAAGGTGAATATATATGGTATAAAGTCTGACAGTGAAAGCAGTACATGGTGCAGAGCTCCAGGTATAGTGACTATTCACTCAAATTCTTTTAAATGAAAATAAACAAGACAAATTTAATTAATTACTTGTGATATGTTATTTTCCCACACACACATATTATATATATATATATTTTATATTCAATATATATATTCACTTATATATATATTGAAAGGTACTGCATTAAATTTCTTTAATTAATTAGACCTTAGTTAAAACATTCTTAATTCAAGTTTAAGTTTCTCCTATGGTACTATTCTAAAATATTTCTGTAAACAATAAATGGACAAACTTATTTTTTGAATATTATTATTGTTATTATTATTATTAATTTTATTATTTTATTATGATATTTTCATCTAGGTAACAGATCATATAAATTGTATTATATATTTGAAATCATTAAAGATCTGAGTTTTTTTATTCCACATACAAAAATATAAATAATGCTTCATTCTTTTTATTTAGTTTTATTGTTGATTTTCAAATAACTTGTGTAGTTTTTCAACGATATTACAATTTAATTTATGTTTAAGACATGATGGTTATTTATATAATTAATAATTATTTTTCTAAATAAATTATTATCTTTCCATGTGATTTTTTCTTCAATTTTGAAAATTCGAGTTTCAACTAATGTACTATGAATTTGTCATGAGATATGTTACAACTTGTTTTCACTTTTTTTATGGTCATTACAAGGTTTGGCAATGAAATAAATGGATTGGTGCTACAAAATATTTTATTGTTCTCCAATAATTACATTTCAAAGTTTATCCCCTACAATGTACTATCCTTGCTGATCCCTATAATATGCCACACAAATTTTCATTTGTTAAAAGTCTTCTGTTAGCTTGTTGAGACCTTGTTGGTTTTGTTTTCATTGCTTCCCCACTGTGAAATGTTATCCCTTGAAGTTTTTATTTCACTTTACTAAATAAAAGGAGTTACAGGGGCAAGTCAGGTAAATACGGTGGGTGGTCATACATGCCCCAGTAGCATTTTCTGTTGGCCCATTGTTGGTACTTTGTTTTCATACACGGTTGGGCAACGGTTAAAATTGGCACACATGCCTACCAATTGATAACAAACCAAATCCCAACAAAGGGCCAGCAATTAAATATCACCAAAAACCAACAAAGAAATTGTTGGCCAAACTTACTCCCAACAGTTACCTAATTAACTTTCAATGGTAACTCTTCTAATTACCAACATATTTAAAGTGTTATATTTCTATTCAATTGATTAGTGAAATTAATAGTAATTATAACTTCTCTATACATTCATGAACATATTTGAATATCTTTTATTATCAAATGTAGAATATTCTTACTCGAAGAAGCCGCCTCGGTGGCCTAGTGGATAGTGTACTAGGCTTTCACCCCGAGGACCCGGGTTCGATTCCTGGCGAGGGCTTGGCATTTTCATACGCTATAAATCATCCCATCATCTGCATTAGCCTAAGTGTCGGACAATAGTCGGACGTTAAACACAAAAAAAAAATCTTACTCGAAGATATATATAATGTAGCCTCCTTTAGCTTTTTAATTGAATATTATAATGTATTATTTTGAGTAAGAATACATATTGAATTTGATAAGAAAAGGTATTCAAACGTGTTCGTGAATGTAGAGAAGTTATGATTATTATTAAGTTCACTAATCAATTAAATAAAATATAACACTTTAAACATATTGGTTATTAGTAGGGTTAGGTCTACTATTGAAAGTTAGATGAGTAACCAACATGGCATATTTCATTACTGAAACAATGTTATTTTACAAAAAGAGACAAAATCACACAAACAAAATTTATTTAAATAACAATTGTGAAAAGCGAAATCAAAAAAAGCACTATAGCACCAGATTAAAACTATAACTGTACTGTACATGTAAGATCATGCAACTACGCTTGATGAGTGGCAACAAAGAACTAAAGGAATAATGGACAAACTTTCACTTTTCCACAGTGCTGGCAATATTTCAAATAATAAGTACATCATAAAATCATCCATAATAAATGATTATAGTTAAGTAGAAATAAAATATTTTTTTTTTAAATGTTTAATCATTGTAATACTATTGTTAGTATATTAATTAAAGATATAATATTATCCTGTTCACAATTATACTAAAAAAAATTGTTCTGTTGTTGGCAATTCTGTGCAAGTCATCACGTGCACTTGCACTTTGCAGTAAATTTTACAACATCGATAAAATACTATTATACTAACAAATAAGACACTATTTTTAAACTTTTGGAATAATTATACCGTATTTAATTTACGAGATATTTATTTTAACAAAATATTTCTTATATTTTCTGCCAACTAAAAATTGATGTTGGGCCTACAGCCGAGGTTTTCATGAATGTAACAATTGGCCTAGCAAACAAACAGGTCGTTGGCCCATTGAAGATAATTCCTTGGCGTATTAACTAACTATTGCCCAACATTGCCGACAAAATCCCAACATTGGTCCAACAATGTGTGCTACTGGGGTGGTAATGCTGTATGTTGCAAAGATTGCCTTCACAGACAAGGCAGAATGGGCAGGTGCATTGTTTTAGTGACACATCCAAGAATTGTTCTTCCACAAATCAGGTCATCTTACTTATTCATTTAGGACAGTCAGAAACTCAATGTAATAATAGTGATTGACTGTATTTTGTTCAGAGACCCAGTGAACAGAGACAAATCCATGCTTGTTAAAAAAACAAAAACAATCATCATGGCCTTGAATTTTGTTTTGCTCATTTTGGCATTTCTTTTGCCATGTTGAGGTGAAGCTCTTCCAGTGCATCAATGTGTGCTTTGTTTCAGTATTATTGTTGTAAAACCAACAATTCATCACAAGTAATCACTCTGTTTAACATTTATGGATCATTATCAATATTAATTAGAAGATCACCACAAATGTTCATTCGCAATTCCTTCTGTTCTGAAGTGAGAAGTTTTGACACCATTTTTTGCACAAACTTTCTGCATGTTTAATGATTCATGCAAAATCTGACAGACAATTTCTTTGTTGATTCTTAAGATTCTCAAACAGTCAGACAATAATTGTCACAGATCAATTGATCAATTTTCTGGAAGTATTCCTTCGTTGCTCTGCCTCAACACTTTGCATTTTTTGACAAGATAATAACACAAGGACTTGATCCAGTAATTGTTACAGCAAGACTGAGCGATGTACAACTGTGATTATCAAGCTCAGAGTGAGGGAAGCTTCAACAGGTACAGACATGTTCAAACCTGTCATTTCACGCTCGCTGTTTGCAGTAGCAGCACCAGTCCGGTCATTTGTCATACCTTCTACAAACAACTAAAAGCAGAAACAAAACAACTCTTTTTTAACTTCTTAATCTGCTGATATCTACATTATTTCTGGTTTAAGTTTTTAATGTTTATAGTCTTTTTACTACTTTTAAAAAGTATACAAAGTGGATCAACTTAAAACACTGAAAAGGAATTTAACAGGACAGATGGCTTCAATCAAACTAGACTTAAATCATAATAAAGGTCTGAGTTGCAGCTCAATGGCCAATATTGTACAATCATTATGATCTTTATCATTCCCCTAAAATGGTTTTTTTATCGTAGGTTTGTTACTGAGGCTGTACTGACCTCTGACACATCAGCTTCCCTACAACAGTACTGAAGTAACATTAATGAAAATTAATATTAGTATTAAAAAATGAAAATACTTGTTTAAAAATTACTTTAAACTTAGGATCATATAGTTGTTGTGAGTGTCAAGAGCTATATCTGCACCAACTTAAACTTTTCAGTGTTTTTTAGCTCACGAGGCTATTGGGAGTAGCCAACAAAATCCTGTGAAATCTTGTGGTATACCATCATTTTCCCGAACTGTTATTTTCCCGAATATTTATTTTCCCGAATATGATAATCCCGAACTCAATTTCCCGAATAATAATTTCCCGAATACTAAATTCCCGAATATTTTTTCCCGAATGAGTATTAAAAAATATTTATTTCCATAACAAATTTTCTTCAATCACAATACAATATTATGTGCTATATTTTTCAAGTATTCCAACTCGTTTCCTTCATAATTTCCATATTGCAAAACGATACTTCGAATTTTATTATGAAAATTGAGCCACTTCTTCTTAGGAACAGCTTTGATTTTTCTTCCTAAACTTAATTCTGCTACAGCAATTTCAGTATCCGCTTGTTCCTTTTTTATCTCCGTCAGAGCAGAATATAAGTCCGGATGATTTTTACCCATTACTATATGGAACCGGTTATGCCATCCTTCGCTGACATTGTTTGTCTTATGCTCTCCATTAATTGCAGCTGAATATTGGTTCCATATTTTTGGAGGATAGCGTGGTGCTATGCAAATCGTGAGACCTTGTCTACTCCGTCGATGTGTTATATAAGTCTTTTCAAAATATTTCACAATTGTTTTAAGTTCTTGTGGAGCTGACTGTTTTAGCTTTTTAAAAACTTTTTTGACATCCTCTACCGGCACATAAGCCAGAGATAACATCATATGCACGTATGTTTTTATAGTGCAATCATCAGGGTTATTGTAAGCGACTTGCAAACCTTCGGTTTGAACGTGCCTGTAAACCGCCTGTCCGAGATGAAAAAAGCAGCAGCTTGTGGTGCTGTTAGGAAATACATCGGCAACGGAGTTTACAATAGCTTTCTCGAAATCCATCATTAGTTTCTGCGGTCCATTAAAATTTTCTATTCTGTAGTGTGCAGCGGCGGACATTACAGCATTCAAAACGGCACTATATTGAGGAGCTTCTTTCGACGATAACAAGGCATAGACAAATGCTAAAGCAGCCGTATTTTGATGATGGGTTACAATTCCCAGAATAGTAAACACTTGGGTAAATATGGTTGGACACACCTAAGAATAATTTTTCATGAGAAACTATTAAAAAAAATATTTAAAAAAATTGGAAAACTATGAGAAACTTTTTAGCTATGCATTTTCGTATTGGAATTACCTTAAATGTGCCATCTAAAAACCATGTAGAGCTCCGACTCAATAATTCTAAATTCCGTCTTGTGGCGAATACTAAGACTCTTCCTACAATACCATTTGGGTCGTCGTCCGAATCATAGATCAGAAATCTCTCATTGGCCAGGGTTCTTTTATATAAATCGGGTAAATCATGAAGGTTTAACAGATTTTTCGGGTTAGGCGGCAAATTTCTTCTTCTGATCCTCCGCATGCTTTGCTTCATATTTTCTCGCTCGGGAAGTTGGCTCAAGACTCCTGATGGAACCCGAGCTAATTCGGTCCTCAAAATTTGCGCAGGGGGTTGCTCGGGTGTTCCTCTGCTTTTCGTTTTATTGCATGTTTTATGTCTTCTGCAGTACATTCTTCTCTGTTGGGGGGATGAGCGTGCTGACTCTTATCAGGTCCTTTGAATACGACAGGCTCTTCCCCTTCTTACGCGATTGACGTTATAGCGCGAGCTTTGCACTCTTTTACCCGTAACCTGTTACAATCCCAATACGATTTACCGAGTCTGATCTCATCCTTTGATTTTAAATAAACATATCCGTCAATAATACACTTTTTATCACTTATAAATTTTCTCTCCATTATCAAAATTTCCTTTGAAATTAAATCAAATAATAATTTGATGAATAAATAGATAAATAAATAAATAGTCGCCTAGCAACTAAATGTAATTTTCTATCTTTCAAATACTCATTCGGGAAAAAAAATAATCGGGAATTTAGTATTCGGGAAATCGAGTTCGGGATTATCATATTCGGGAAAATAAATATTCGGGAAAATTACAGTTCGGGAAAAACCATTTGGGAAAATGTAAGGGAATCGTGATTGGTCAAGCAGGGCTTGTGTGTTTAAAATGATTTGATTTTCTCTGTACAGTGCTGGAACCTGGAGGCAAACTAAAGAAACAATTTTTAGATGTTGAAAAACAAATACAAGTCAGTTATAACTAATAGTAAAATGCTGAATGAGCTGCAGCAAGAGAAAATAATCCAAATTATTTAGGAATGAAACAAGATACTGACTGTGGCTTTTCAAGCACAAAGGGTAAAAAGGAAAACAGTAAATTATTAATATATTTTTATGAATTCACAAAAACAGGTTCTACAGAAGCAGTAGCAGTGATAGAAAATATTATGGAACATATTGCAAATGTTGTTAAGAAGGATGCTATCGAAGTACGTTTGAACAATATGCAATCAGATGAAGAGGTAATACCAAAACTTATATCAGACATAAAAAATTCATCAGAATACAATAAAAGAGTGGCAGAAATTGAACAGTTTAATAAGGTAAGCATTGGCCGATTATTGGTTTTAATGTATTTTCATTAATTCTCTATGAATTTGTCAGTTAATGTTGTTGTCTTTAAAGTCCAAATAGTGCTCACTTTTGTAAGGACTTTATAAAATTATCAATGCTATTATTTCGTATGCAGTAAAAGTAATAATTTTTACTTTCCAGAAAAAAAATATTTTTTTATAATTGAAATATTAATATAAAAAATTAATATTTTTAATATGAAAGTGGACATGGGATCAACCTAATATACATACAAAATGAAATATATATAAATAGTTGAAATACATTTTTTATTTTCATTTTTGTGCTTTCTCAGGAAAACAGATGGAAAAAGAGAGGAATATCGCTTGTTCCAATGAACTATCCTTTTGGTTTTTGGGGAAGTTTTTACTCCAATGTATCAGTATTTGCTGGTGATGGCACAGTGGCAATCACACATGGCTGTGCAGAAGTTGGTCAAGGACTAAATACAAAGGTAAAAATAATAGAAATATAAAAAACAAATAATACTTTGGCATTTTTATTTTTATTTCAGTTATGGTTTCTGTAAAAGTTAAGATTTTATAAAAAGTTAAGGGGACTTTGTATTTCTAAATACTTTAAAATAATTAATGCTAATATATGGCTAAACATTTTATATTTTTAATAAAAAATAAGTTAAATTTGTTAGTAACTGTGAATAAAGTAGCGTTAAGAGTAATATTTAAACTTCAAATATTACATAAAATTGAACAACTAATATTAGGATTTGTTTAAGGTTATTTAAACAAAATACTTAAATAAATTCACTGATATAAATTAATTTATTTATTTACAGGTGGCCCAAGTCTGTGCATACATGTTTGGAATTAATGTTGAAGATGTAAGCATAAAACCAACAATGACTACTACTTCTCCAAACAATTCTCCAACTGGTGGAAGCTTGGGCAGTGAAGCTGTTTGCTATGTAAGGATGATTGTTATTTTTAAATATCTGTAGCTTAATGTAAAACTAACTTTGATAGCAAAAACAATTATAGACAACAAAAATTATGGCATCACTATGCATCTAATTCCAAATTAGTGATGTCACAAAAATTAAATGTTGCAAATAGTTTTTTCTGAAATGCACAACTTGAATAGCTCAATAACTTAATAAAAAAAATTGTTTTAGGTACCTAATTGTTCTTATTGCTTATAAGTGCTCCTTAAATTGTTGTAAATATAAAAAAAACCAGTAAACTCAGTAATAATTTTATTAATCTTCAAAAGGTGTGATAATCTAAAAAATATTACATTTCTGCTTTGTTACATTACTTTCTATGGAACAAAAGTTATTATTGATTAATTTAAAAGTTGACTTAAATATTTTGTTCAGTATATAAACTACAGTAAGTTTAGAGCTTGTGAAAATGCTCAGTTAATAAATAAAGTAAACATTTTGAATACCCACCATTTTTTTTCAAATAGGTGTATGCAAATTTGCATAGGTAGTCTAAAACTGACTAAAAATTTTATTTAACAAATATATTGGTTTCATTGAAATCTGTCAAGCTTGAAATCTATTCCAAGTAAAATATGGACAAATTATGCCTTTTATTGTAACTCACCTTCTATTTTTTTTGAGTGCCCACCATTCCGTTCCATATAGGTTTATGACATTTTAATATAACCTATCAATGCACTTCTTAATATCATATTTAAGTTTGTATTTATTTATTGTGAAATATTTTATAATATATTTGTTTTTATTTTATATCAAAATATAATTGCTTAACCAGGCTACCAAAATCTGCTGTGAAAAAATACTTGAACGTATGGAAAGTCTGAAGAAAGAAAATCCTAACCTGAGTTGGAAGGAGCTTGTTAATCTTGCAGGGAGTAAAAATATTGACCTTCATGCTTCACACATGTAAGATATACTTGGTTTTACTGAATTTAGGTAGTCTTAATTATGTTGAAATATCCCACTATTATGAGTTTTGTAATGTTGGCAGAGCTGTATCTTTTTTTTACTTTCTCACTGCATAAACCATAGAACAGTACTGTGAATGTGAAAAAAAATAATTTAATAAATCAGTTATCACCCCAATTTTACTGTTGGGAAATTTTATGTCGTTCATTCTGCAATGAAACTTAAAAAGATACAGTCTAATGTATACTTAATTCTTCTTATTGACGGTTCCCCTATAAATTTAGCATCTTCTACAGCTGCTGCTGGACAGCTGCTGATGGACTCTTTTGACTAATGTTCTGTAACCCAGTTCTGAATGGTTTGAATGGTCAGTGGTATATGAGCTCTACTGCAGCAATTATATTTCAATAAATGTTTCATTCATTTGTAATTTCTGACGTCTTATGAATGAATGTTTTTGACATTCAATCCTTTAAAAAGTATGGTGATAAGATATTAAAAAGAAATTTGTATCACATGATATTTAAAATATAATTCCGAATACAATATTTCTGATAGTTTTACAATTACTTAATTAACAGCAGCCAGTGATGCAATACAAAAAATTAATCTATGCTGGCCACAAGTTCCATAGTGGAATTGCAGATGAAGAGAAACCTTACTTTTTTGAAGAAAAGTTTGAAGGAGATTAAACTGAAAAGGCTATAAAATTCTAAAAAATAAAACTTATAGCATCTTTACGCAGAATAGATGTTATCCTTGAGCAGTATATATTGGCACAATATCTAGAACAACACCCAGTTATGTGGAAGAACCTGCATGTTATTATTATTTATGGTATTTAGTTCCATTATTGGGTTTACACAACAGGATGGAACAATAAATATAAATAATTGAGATATTGCTTATTTGTTGGGTTATTCGTTTGCATGGTTTTGTTCATCAAGCATTTGTAGCAGAGATTTCCTGTTATACAAAACTGCAGCAGAAGCTTTATCATTCACTCATTGGTTTACCTGGTCACTCACACTGTGGGACCTGGCATCTGCAATATTCTCCATTCAAGTTTCAACTCCTGGTCCTGATAATCTTATGTATTAAATGCTAATAAACATTCCAACTTTTGGAAATCTTTTTCATCTGAAGATATACAACCATATTTTCGAGCATATGTTTCCCAATACTGGGTTGGAAGCTACAAACATCCCTCTTCTAAAACCGGGAAACAACAAGACTGATCATAACAGCTATCAGTTCACTTCTCTAATCAGTGTGCTATGTAAACTAGTGTAGAAAATGGTTAATTGTTGATTACTTGTTTGGTACCTAGAAACCAATAATCAATAATCTACTTACCATTGAACAGTGTAGTTTCAGACAAGGATGATCTTCAATTGATCAACTTGTATTACCACAGTCTTCCATATAAAATGCATAAGAATCTTGTTGCAGTTTTCTTAAACTGGATTAAGCATTTGATATGGCATTAAGAAGGGTAATTTTGTACACATTGAAATTTTGTGGTATGCAAGGAAACATTCTTGTATTCATCACTGACTTTCTGTCAAATTGTTATTTCAGGATATGTCTCATTGTTACAATATCAAATAATTTTTGTTTAGAGAATAACATTCTACAAAGAAAATGTCTTATGCATGATCTTGTTTGTTGTTGCAATTAATAGAATCATTGTTCATGTGCAACCACATTTATGCTATTCACTATTTGTAGACGATTTTACAATATATGTGGCTACAAGAGGTTTGGCAACAGCTGAAAGACCCCATCAGCTGGTGATTTACCAATTTCAGTTGTGGAAGTGATATACAGGATTGAAATTTTCAATCACAAAAAAACAGTGTAAAATGTTTAGTCGCCACCATCAAATTTTTGCACCTACAATATATGTAGAGACCATGCTGTTTCAGTTCACTGTAACTATTCAATTCTTGGATCTTACATTTGACCAGAGACTTTCTTGGGTCCTACACTTGAGTTTACTGAAGTTGCATTGCAATGAAATTCTGAATATGTTGACGGTTCTTAATTGCTTTTGAAAGGCACTAATAGGTCTTTTAAGCTGAGGTTTTGTGATGTGGACATTCTTTATGGATTCACTATGGTTGGTTAATCTAGACAATTTTTGTAGATCCATCCATTTTGATATCCATCTCATCTGCAAATCCAGGTTGAAAAATGATCCTATCTACAACTCAGCTTTCATGTTGTGTGTAGTGTTTTTAATGCTGGTGTGCTTTAATAATTAGTTAGGTGTGTAAGCATTGTTCAGTGTTTGTACAATCATATTTATGTCATTAAGAGATCTGAAATATTTAACGATTCAGAATGTTAAAAAAGAAAGTTGGGCAACATCTCAAAGCTGAATTAACATTTTTCTAATTAAATTTTTAATTTGAATTTATTAAGTTAAATATTTAGCTGGAAATTCATTTGTTTATACAATACACAGTAAAAATTTTAAATTCAAAGGCAACTCAATAAATGTACTGCTAATATAGTATCTAACATAATTGTTTATTGTGATATTTTAATATAATTTTGTTTTTAAATGCTCAGGTTTACTCCAGCAGATGATGTAAAGAGTTACTTTATATATGGAACTGCTGTCATTGAAGTGGAAATAGATATTCTCACTGGCCAAAATTTGGTAATTTTATTTCAGAAACTTATAATTAACTATTGTAGGTTGTATAGCCTAAAAGGAATATAAAATAATTATTTAATCTATGAATTAAAATAAATCCTTACTTATTTCAAAAACTAATCATCAGTTTTTATTATTATTATTATTATTTTGTAATTAATATTTTAATTATTTTTGTGATCATTTTTAATAATTAGAACATGTACAATATTGCTATTATTATTCTATATTATAAATAAACAGTATTTTTTAAAAGTTTGTTCTTAATCATAATATTAACTTCAGGCAAATTGGTAATAAGAAGAACATGGCTTACAGGGAAATCAGACTGTAGTACAGTATTTGAGTAAATAAACTAATTTTATTAAAATTAAATGCATTTACAATTCTAAATAGTTTCAAAATCAAAAATCTCTTTTAAAAATTTTAGTCAGTTTGCTTGAGTATAGTTTTTATGTATCTAATCAAGATGTATAAACATTAAACTGGAAAATATTTTATTTTATTTCTAAAAAATTTTTAATCAGATTTATTTGCTCAAATTTTGGACATAGTGTATATGAAAATCACTACTGAAGTCATTGTGAATAAAATAAATGTATGTTTTGCGAGTAAATTATGAAAAAAATTAATAATTGTTTACAATTAAGTTATTTTGTTTTTTCACAGTATCCTCCAACAGTAAACATTTAATTTTAAATTTAGTACACAGGCTTGAGTTGAAAATCTCATATACAATGAAAATTTGAACAAAATCTAATGAACATATTTAAGAAATTTTAATACAGAATTTATTTTTTATTATTGTCATAGCATCTGAATCAAATATTTTTGGAAGTTATCATTGAATGTGATATATTATAATTTACAATTAATCATTTTATTTAGCGGAACATCAACCATTACAATCCTAAAATGTGGTGGGAACAAATAAAATTTCTTAAGACACAAATTATTTTTTAATTGAACCTATTAAATATTTCCCAGATTCTACGGGCAGATATTATTGAAGATGCTGGAATCAGTTTAAGCCCAGAAGTAGATATTGGACAGGTTGAAGGTGCTTACATCATGGGTCTAGGTTACTACCTTAGTGAAGAGCTAATAAAACATGAGGAGACTGGAGAGTTAATGACCAATCGAACTTGGGTTAGTTATATATTATTTAAAATATCATATTTATATATAAGTCAGAAAAGCGCATTACTTTATAATATAAATTCAATTTTACAATAAGAGTTTTGAACATTTAAATGATTCTAAATCAATTTAAAAACAATTTTATGCTTAGTTAAATTTTTGTTATATATATTACAGTATAATAAAAAAATTTTTCCTTTCATTTTCTTATATTACTTCATTAATTTTTAGAATTATAAAATTCCTGGTGCTAAGGATATTCCGATAGACTTTCGAGTGCAGTTAAGGAAAAATGCTCCAAATCCAGTTGGTGTTTTACGTTCAAAAGGTATGTACATTTAAGCATAGGAAAAATAATAATTTTTCATCCATCATCATCATCATCAAATATTTTTAATTCATTTTTTTGTGTGATATGTTTATTATATCAAATTGTTTAGTTGCATCTTATTTTATCTTGTTTAGTGTAAGATTCTAAAATTTGTAACTCTTCAATTTCATCTGTACATATCCTATTAAGATTATTAAGTGCGACATAACTTAAACCTATGTAAAATAAATCTACCAAAACGAAAGAATGTCATTGGATATTTGACACAAATTATAGAATTTTTTTAGAAATCACGTTTTGAAATCAAATAATTTTTTAAGTAAAAAATTACATAGTATACATAATATCAGGAAGATCAGAAATTAGAAGAAATTGCTTGAAGTACAAGAATAGAGTTTATAAATTACATTATTTCAGTTTTTACTTAAGAAAAGAGAAAACATGTTTTTAGTCAATATTGTTAATATTGATGTGTATATAGAAGCAGTTATGTACATTTCTATTCCTACTGTTTTTTAAAATATTTTTCAGCGACTGGAGAGCCTCCATTGTGTATTAGTGTCGGCATTCTTTTTGCAGTCAGAAATGCATTAGAATCTGCCCGAGAAGATGCTGGACTGAAAGAAGATTGGTTTCATATAGGTAAGTATTAGTAATTATGGTACAGCTTATAATTTTATATAATTACTATGAGAATATTGCTTTTGAAAGACTTTGAAAGGTTTGTACAACCAAATATGTTAGTAATTTGAAATTAAAATATAAATAATTATAAGTTAAAATAATTATCCATTAACATTAAAAATTTAAAAAATAAATGTGGTTTGTAATCTATGTAAAAAGACTAAAAATTTGTCATCAGGATTTGCCTATAATTCCATACTTATAACACGGTATCCTAAATTTAATGTTTAATGAAGTTACTATTTGTGAGCAAATAGGAAAGAAACTAAACCACATAGAGGTCAGGGTAAATGTTTTTATTATTATTTTTTATTTACTTCTAAAATATAAAAAAAATATTTAAAATTTACTACCAAGATTATTTTATAATTTAAACAAAACCTCTGATGAACTAATTTAATAAATGAGGTAAATTTTCCATTTGTTTATTGCTCTTGAATAGGATTGTTTATGGATATTGTAACCCTCACGTTTTTGGTTATATGTAGTTGGAAAATTTTGGTCAATATCTGTACAAATGATTTTGAGAAGATTTTATTTATAAGTTTTTCTCTAAGTACAAACTAGATCTGATCTCTTGAACAATATTATTAAATCACTTAATTTATGTAGTCTTTTGTAATGTGCAGACATCAATTGATTTCAATATATATTTTTCAATATATATTGATTTTTGATTTTAATATATTTCAATTGATTTTTTTATGTTTACAATTTTTTTCTACAAACGGTACTTTGTAAGAAATAAAATGTTAATTTTAAAGTAAAAATAAATAAATATATCTTTTGTTAATATTACAGATGCTCCATACACAGTAGAAAGAATTTGTACCAGTGCTGGAACCACATTGAGTCATCTTACTTTGTAGTTTACAATCTATGCTTTATTTTAATATTACTGTAATTTAAGTTTATAAATTATCCTTACAATATTTTAATTTAATTAAAATAACTTTGAACAAAATAATATTATGCCTTCAGGAAAAGATTTTTTCAGATAGTTATATTATTATACAGTATTTCTATTATAGTATACTATTAGAGTTGTAGTTGTCAAGTTTATTGTAATGATTATTACTTTAAAATAAAATCAGTTAATAAATAATCTTTATAATATTTTATGTTGCCTATACTTACTACAAAAATATTGAAAACGTATATAGCCTACTTTTTACTTTCTCATAACTTTAAAGAGAGAAAAACAAAGCAATTATATCAAATCAGAATTTTAATTTTTGAAGATTTGCACAACCATAGCTGAAGACAGCTATGAATGACAGCTGAAGATAGCTGAAGACAACTGAATGACAGCTGACGACAACTGAATGGACAAAATAATAGTTTTCATGCTGGTGGAGACACAAACTATTGAATGTCAGAAAAAAAAACAAATGAATGATTTCATTTCTAAAAGAACTGCTGAAGTTGGTTTAGATTAATTTTACTATAGTCTTATAGGCAAGAACAAGAAATATGAAGTGAATGAAGCTATATATCATTATGCCTCATACAAGTCCTTCCTTGAAAGTTGCTGTGTGTTTATAAACAATTATTTGTTCAAAAGGTTGTGCCTCAAATCACTTGTGCCTCAAAGAGTTATATGTGACAGTACAAAACATCTGAGTGGTCTGAGTAATGTGACCATCAATAGTAAAAGTATACTAACATCAGTCAGGGGGCTTCAAGAAGGTAATACCAATTATTGTTGGACAGTAAAAAAAATGTAATCAAAAGAAGAAAATGACAGTAAAAAAGAGGAAAATTAAACTTCAGTTGAAAAAGAATTAATTAACACTTGAAAGTGGAAAGGAAGACGTTCTAATTGAAAAAAGATAAATAAAAATAAACCTGAAGAAGATCAAAAAGCAATTTTAAGTGTGATTGAAACATTTCATATTATCTTATAACTTCACTTCTATTGTTAATAATTTTTATATTGTTTTGTTGTCACCTGTTTCTTGTTTCTTGTCATTTTTATTAACTGTTATTAATTTATGTTTCAAGCAGGGAAATATGACTAAATTGGTCATGGAAAGTCAGGGAAATTTTGCAAAAAATTTCTGTTGACACCTGTATTTTGCTTGATGTTCCTGAATATTTGTATACATAGGTAACATTCATAACTTCCAAAGAACCAATCAACAATAAACTTTTTTAAGTCTAATGTAAACAATTTTGTATTATGGTTACTATTGAGATGTCTTCATTTTTATTTCATAGTTTCATATTCATGTAAATGCAATATTACAATAAATGACTTTGTTATTCTGCTTTTCATTGTTTTACAACATTAGAAAGTAAATGTTTATTAACATGCAGGTTAATTAGGGAAAATATCAATTAGGAATATTATGGAGGGTGTGTATACATTGACTTTATATCAACATAAAAGATGCTTAGGCCAATTACAGTCAAACTATTGGATTTTTACTGTAATTTGATACTGTCTTATGTTTGTGTTGGTGTAAAATGCTTTTGAAAAACCCTGATAATGACTGTGTGCTTGAAACTGAAGTTGATATTTTGTAGGCAAGCCCTTAATATATAAGACTACAATAACATATTTTATAAATTAATGTTGAAAAAAATAATAGATTGTTAGTATTGTAGGCTACCATCATTTAAACTCAGATCTAAAATCACGAAAATTCAAGATTATCGTCACTTGGAAATTCCAATATTATTAGGGAAACAGATTTCATCAACAATATAGCTGTACGACAAATGTGGTTAAAGAATGTATACTGATTTCAATTTAATTTGTTCATTATAAATGATTAAAAGTTGAACAAAATTTAATTAGTAATTACTTTAATAGCTGATAAACCAAATTTTTATGGATTGACTCATACATTTTGATTAAGTACTTTTTTAATCTATGATAATGAGAAAAAACGTAAATTTTTTCAAAGCTAATTTTATCTAAAAAAGAAAATTTTTGAAAGAAGTTTTACAAGATGAGAAAACTGCTAACATATGTTAAAATATATTTGGCAATGTTCAATTACATCCACTTAAAAGTTTTTTTTAATTTGCTTACTTGAAAAGAAGTTTATTTATTTATCAAAATCAATTTTTTTTATTTCAAAGTTAATATTTTTTTTGATACGGTACTACAAAACTGCTAACATTCTTCAATTATTTGGCTATTAGAGGAGTGTATGGTAGAAACATTTTCCACTTTGCCACCATGAGTATATAAATAAGAACATACAAAATTAAAATTTATAAGTTGCTAGTTAGTAGTTACAAAGAAGAAGCTACATGTTGGTGACTGTGTCAGGTGTAGACATGGTAGGCCTATTGAGGATGTCGTGTTAAACAGTTAGATCCAGGAAGAAACACTGGATAGTTGTAGAAGGTGTTTATTACTTAAAAATCCTCGTTAACAGGAACAACATTTATGAAATTTCGACTTTGAAAAAATGAAAAAATAATTAAATTTTAATTGAAATATCAATAGTGAGATCAGTTGAGTGCAAAAATAGTTTTTTTACTTTGGGGTCTGTACAGAGTAGAAACAATGAATTGGTAAATTTCAATGAAATTTTTCAATGTATTATATATATTTCATCCAAAAGGCTTAATCTTTTTAGTTTTTTAAAGTGTTTATTTTCAATGCAATTTTTAAAAAAATGCTGATTTTTCTAAATATTATCAATAAAGATTTTAATATAATTTATGCTATTTTAGTAACCTCAAAAAATCTGGTTTAGGTGTTCAACGAAAAACTGAAAAATCATTATGAATAAAATCTAAGAAGCCTATGAAGCCTAGATCCCAATTAAAATTTAAAAATTGTTAACTCTGGAATTAACTGTGTTTGATTTCGTTGTTAGAATTAGATTTGATTCATAGAAATCGAACAAATCAAAAATAAATACTGTCAGCTGTTTATTTCTCATTTCTATTTACCACTTTAGATTTCCTTTATATCAAATTTATATAGGCTGACATATTTTCTAAGCTGACAGAATAAGTCAAGGTCGGAATGGTTTGCCTTCCGTTGTCAGCGTCCCTGCATGCACTTATAAATAAATTTAAATTGCGCCCTATTGCGCAACTCAGAACGGGTTTTCACAGTCTCTTGACAACTACACGAATATTGGCGACATACTGATTGAATTTGCTGTTCTATATCGCTCTCTTTATTCCCAATCGATTACGCCACAAAACGAAATTGAAACACTTAACCTAATTATCATGACAAGCTATTACAATTATATCGAAATCTAGATTATGCCATATAACGTAATTAGAAAAATAATGCCTTTTATTTGACACAATCTTTGTGGAATCTATCGTGGGATTAAGGATAGTTTTTTGTTTAATTTCTTTGTTGTAAATTGGTCCTGTTTGATAACTATTATGTTATTGTAATTGACAATAATAATAATAGAATTAATTCTTATTATTAGCAAATTTCCATTGGGCATAATTATGAGATCCAGGGCACTAGACATTGAAATAATCGCTTTTCAGATCGAGGTCATTCAAAATGTTATATATTATTATATTTTTGGCACAAAGATCGATTTTGATAATGGTTTTGACAAGTTTATTAACTAGCAATATCTATTCAACAATTTCAAGTACGAAACTGCATCTAACTGAGGTCAGGATTCTTTGTTGTATTTTGCACATAATTTATTTTTGTAAATTCTTAACTACACAAATTTTAAAGCTAATTAAGATACAAGTATGCTATTCAAAGAACACTGTAGCGTTAATTTTTGTTCAGATACAAAAATTAAAATCTTATGACTTAAAATTAAAGAAACTAATTTGATATAAACAGAATAAATATCGAACCAGTTACTTTGTTACTTATCAAATTAGTTCTGTTAGGCCTATACCTCTGATGATGGTAGCTGTATGACCGAAATGTACATCAGAGTAAAGTAAGTTGACTAGTTCGATATTTATTCTGTTTATATCACATTAGTTTTATTTCATTTCATGGCAAAGGGATTTTCGTTTTATATTTGCTAATTATGATACTAATTATGTTGTTATTTTTTTAAATTCGCTTCCATCACGTCAGCGAAGTAGTTGTGTACCACAATTATTTGTAATATAAACAAGTAACATAAAAAAAATGTAAGTCAATTCCTACTTAGGTCATGCGCTTCCATCACGTCAGCGAAGTAGTTGTGTACCACAATTATTACAATTATTTGTAATATAAACAAGTAACATAAAAAAAATGTAAGTCAATTCCTACTTAGGTCATGCGCTTCCATCACGTCAGCGAAGTAGTTGTGTACCACAATTATTTGTAATATAAACAAGTAACATAAAAAAAATTTAAGTCAATTCCTACTTAGGTCATGCGCTTCCATCACGTCAGCGAAGTAGTTGTGTACCACAATTATTTGTAATATAAACAAGTAACATAAAAAAAATTTAAGTCAATTCCTACTTAGGTCATGCGCTTCCATCACGTCAGCGAAGTAGTTGTGTACCACAATTATTTGTAATATAAACAAGTAACATAAAAAAAATTTAAGTCAATTCCTACTTAGGTCATGCGCTTCCATCACGTCAGCGAAGTAGTTGTGTACCACAATTATTTGTAATATAAACAAGTAACATAAAAAAAATTTAAGTCAATTCCTACTTAGGTCATGCGCTTCCATCACGTCAGCGAGAAAGCTGTCTGCTGCGATTCCTAAAACCAACATAGGATAGAACATAAGTGTTATTTAAATAAAATCCTATCGTATAGTCTGTACAAATATGCGATATTAATATTTAAAAAAAACTGTATTAACATCAAGTGTCATCCACTACAAGTTTAAAAAAATTATTTGAACTTAATGAATACAAAGTATTTTATTAAGTTTAAAAATTTGAACAAGATATATAAATAAACTAGCTGTTACCCGTTGCGGCTTCGCCTGCAATTATAATGTAGGTAATAGAATCTATAGTCGATTTTCAAAATCGGAATAGATTCATTTCAATTTAATATATTTCTATATACAATATTATACGATTTATGGTTTTCGGCCAAGACATAGATTTTTCTACCCGATACTCTAGAAGAGGCGACATATAACTAACCATGGGAGAAGCACGCTTTCACCCCGAGGACCCGGGTTCGATTCCCGGCGAGGGCTTGGCATTATCATACGCTATAAATCATCCCATCGTCTGCATTAGCCCAAGTGTGCACAATAGTCGGACGTTAAACACAAAAAAAAAACAAAAATAAATAAATAAAATAAAATAAAAAAATAATAATAAATAATAACTGGGATTAAAATTTTTAAAACGGGAATACGTCCATGGCCATCTCAGGTACCTAACCATGTTCATGTCAAATTTCATCTCAATTGGTCCAGTAGTTAATGCGTAATTGAATAACAAAAAAACAAACACACAAATGAACTTTCAGATTTATAATATTACTATCTGTAACCCGTTGCTGCTTCGCCTGCAATTATAATATACATAATAAAATTTATAGTCGATTTTCAAAATCATAATAGGTTCATTTCAATTTAATCTCTTCCTATATACAATATTATACAATTTATGGTTTTCATCCAGGGTGTATAGGTATCTGCTACTCGATACTCTCGAACAGGGTTCTGTTACATTTTAATAAAATATTATTAAAACATTGCTGTTATACAATTAACACTTGTCTCAAAACTAAATACTAAATAATTAAGTTGGACTGGGCAAGAAGTATAATGGCGTTTAAAATAATTTAAATATTTGTTACTCACCAATATAATAAACCTGTACTAATACGTGTAACAATATACAAATGTATAATAAATGTATAAAACGTCACTGTTATACAGTAAACACATGTCACAAAACTAAATCTAATTCATATTATATTTCTGAAAGTTTGTGTGTTTGTTTGTTTGTTTGTTTGTTTATTTGTTTGTTTGTTTGTTTGTTTGTTTGTTTATTTGTTTGTTTGTTTGTTTGTTTGTTTGTTTGTTTGTTATTCAATCACGCTTTAACCACTGGACCAATTGAGATGAAATTTGGTACGTATATGGTTTTAGTATCAGAGATACATATAGGCCTATTCCCGTTTTACAAAACGTCATTGTACTACTTACCCAGCCCAAAATAATTATCAGTTTTTAGTTTTGTAACATCTGTTAACTATAGTTAGGTTTAATTACTGTTTACTGAACATGAGATTTAGGCACCTGAGATGGACATAGATCTAATCCCATTTTACAAATCTTAATCTATGTTTTATTTATTGCAAAATTATTGTTTTTAATGTTACATTTTCATCTAATAATCACAATATGGTATTTTTCATTTAAGACTATTCTATGTTTTTAAAGCAGATTGCAGAATATATATATTATATACAATTTTATTAGGATACTTTAATTGTAAGGTAGTATATATATTTGTATAATTATATTATATGAAAAAATGGTAAATATGCATTAAGAATTCTAAGTATATTAACTGACACGGTTATTAGGCCTAACACGTGATGTGTAAAAAAACTTTTTTTATTTTTTTAAAGAATACTACATATCTTAACTGATATGATTGTTGGGCCTATCATTGTGATGTGTGAAAAAACCTTTATTTTTTTAAAGAGTTTCCAAACCTTAACTGACACGGTTGTCAGGCCTAACATAGTGATGCGTGATAAATCTTTATATTTTTTTAAAGAATACTCCATAAGCTAACTAACATAGTTGTTAGGCCTAACACGGTGATGCATTAAAAGAACCTTTATTTATTTTTTTCAAAAGAGTACTCCATAACCTAACTGACACGGTTGTTGGGCCTAATACTGTTATGCATGGAAAAACTTTATATTTTTTTTTAAAGAGTACTCCATAACTTAACTAACACGGTGATGCGTGAAAAACCTTTATATTTTTTTTTTAAAAGATAAAGAGTACTACATATCCTGACACGGTTGTTGGACCTATCACGGTGATGAGTCAAAAAACTTTTATATTTTTTTAAAAAATACTAGGCTACATATCCTGACACGGTTGTTAGGCCTAACATAGTGATGCGTGAAAAATCTTTATATTTTTTTACAGAATACTCCATAAGCTAACTAACATAGTTGTTAGGCCTAACACGGTGATGCATTAAAAGAACCTTTATTTATTTTTTCAAAAGAGTACTCCATAACCTAACTGACACGGTTGTTGGGCCTAATACTGTTATGCATGGAAAAAAACTTTATATTTTTTTTAAAGAGTACTCCATAACTTAACTAACACGGTGATGCGTGAAAAAACCTTTATATTTTTTTAAAGAGTACTACATATCCTGACACGGTTGTTGGACCTATCACGGTGATGAGTCAAAAAACTTTTATATTTTTTTAAAAAATACTAGGCTATATATCCTGACATGGTTGTTAGGCCTAACATAGTGATGCGTGAAAAATCTTTATATTTTTTTACAGAATACTCCATTAGCAAACTAATATGGTTGTTAGGCCTAACACGGTGAAGCATTAAAAAAACCTTTATTTATTTTTTTTAAAAGAGTACTCTAAACCTAACTGACACGGTTGTTGGGTTAAACGGTGATGCAGGAAAAAAACCTTAATTTTTTTTTAAGAGTACTCCAAAACTTAACTAACACGGTTGTTGGTCCTAACACGGTAATGCATGATCTTTAATGTATATTATGATTGCGGGCAAAGCCGTGACGGGTAACAGCTAATCATATTATATTTCTGAAAGTTTGTTTTTGTTTA
The DNA here is from genome assembly GCA_022606455.1 of Callitettix versicolor. Taxonomy (NCBI): domain Eukaryota; kingdom Metazoa; phylum Arthropoda; class Insecta; order Hemiptera; family Cercopidae; genus Callitettix; species Callitettix versicolor. The sequence goes on from CM040189.1 coordinate 66,469,902, forward strand.
TTTGTTTGTTATTCAATCACACTTTAACTACTGGACAAAATGAGATTACATTTGGTGTGAACACGTTTTAGGTATCTGAGATAAACACAATACTATTCCACTTTAATTGTATAATAATGACTTTTTAATAATACTGTATTTTATTAAAATATGACATGACCCTGTTTTAGCGTATCGAGTAGCAAAAATTGATATGTCTTTGCCGAAAACCATAAATCATATAATATTGTATATAGCAATATATTAAAATGAAATGACCTATTCTGATTTTGAAAATTGACTATACATTTTATTGCTTACATTATAATTGCAGGCAAAGCCGCAACGGGTAACAGCTAGTACTAAATAAATATGTTAGACTGGATAAGTAGTATAATGGCGTTTAACATATTTAAAGTATTTATTATTCACACCTACCAATATAGCCTATAATACATGAACATTGACTGCCGTTTGGTTTAGTTTTTCAATTTTCTACTAAAATGAAATTGACCTCTGTCTGGTTTGGTTTTTTCTATTTGCTAAATAAACTTAACATTGACCACTGACTGGTTTGTTTGTTTCTATTTTTTAAACTACGAGGGTTGATCAAATATAAACGAGACTGATTTTTTAAAAAATTTATTGCTTACTTACAAATTATTCTTGATACAACTTATTTTTCAACATAGTCTCCCGCACGAGTAACACATTTTTCCCACCGGATTGGAAGTTTTTTAATTCCATCTTCGTAAAAAGTTCTACGGCGTTCATTGAGCCATTGGAGCACGAAGGTCTCCACCGCAGAATCGTCTTCGAAACGCTGGCCTCCAAGCGCCTCTTTGAGTGGCCCAAACAGGTGATAGTCGCAGGGTGATAAGTCTGGACTGTATGGGGGATGTTCCATTGGTTCCCAGCCAATTTGATCGAGTTTAAGCCTCGTAGCGTTCGCCGAATGTGGTCGGGCATTATCGTGAAGAAGAATGACGTTTCTCGCCGGTTTAGATTTCCTTTTCCTACGAAAAGACTGTTTTGCGGCCTCTAAAACATCGCAATAATATTATGCATTTATTGTGCGTCGTTGATGGAGGAAATCGACGTGAAAGCTTCGTCCAGGAGCTTCCGAACAGCATCAATGTTTTCGTCCGTGACGGAAGTGGTCGGGCGACGATCATGGCTGAGGTTTTCTACTGCTTCCCGTCCTTCGGCGAATTCCTTGTGCCAAGCAAAAACGCGAGCTCTTGACAGGGTCCTGTCCCCGTATTGAGCCGTCAATCTACGAAAGATTTCAGTCGGATTGACCCCCTCCTTGGCCAAAAACTTAATAATAATTCTCTGCTCCACGGAAACATGCACTTCACTCTCACTCATTGTATAGTTTTATACTGAAGGGTCCGAACGGAAATGTTGCTCGTCTACGCCCGTCCCAAACCTCCCAGGCTACCTGAAACCCCACCCTTTAGAGTTCAATGTCCAACGGAAAAGTTTTTAGAAAGTCAGTCTCGTTTATATTTGATCAACCCTCGTAAAATAACCTTGGCCGTCGTCTGTTTTTGGTTTTTTCGATTTTCTAACTAAAATAAACCTTGACCGCCGTTTGGTTTGTTTTTTTCTATTTTCTAACTAAAATTAGCCTTGATTACAGAACAGTAATATATATATATATATATATATATATATATATATATATATATATATAAGTTCCATGGATAAACAACTAAATTTTTATTCAGTGGTTTCAACATTTTCGCCAGTCCAAAAGTTTCATGGAGTTCGGATAAATGGTATAATAATGCATTAAGTAAATACTTTATATTCATTTTGGGCCTGGGCAAGTATTGTATTAGCGTGTGGTTGAAAATACTATACTAAACACCTTTGCGGGAGTGTACTCAACAATGGGTAAAAATTTGAGCTCAATTGGAGCAGAACTTTTTAAGTAATTAAGTAATTGAAGCATACAGAAAGACATAACATTTATATATATGGAGAGTGTGAAATAATAGCAGGAATTGAAAAAAGGCACATTCTCTACAGTGAAAATGAACCAAATTCACTGTAAAATGTCTTGAAAAAAAAAATTAATTTCCTAAAATATTTAATTCAAATAATTTCAACAATTACCAGAAGAATGACGGTTTGTATTTAAGTAAACAATGCACATATTTTTGCGCCTGCGCACTGATCAAAGTTTTGACTAGTCACGTGATTTTGTTTTGAAAAGAGAGGGATATTTAAGGTAAGTGTGCTCGCTTCTGCAACCAGATTGTGGCTTCACAAACTTTGGTGCAAGCAGTGGGTAGTGAGTGTAATTTGCTTGGCTCAACGGCAATTGTTTTTGCTTGAGTTTTTATTTACAAGAATTTGAATATTTAATTACTTATTTTTTTAGTATTAATTTTTTACTCTTCTTTTATTGCTATAGCCAAAACTGTTCATCTTTTTTTCAGATCTGGAATGTTTTAAGTCAAAACAAACAGGTAATTTTGTATGTGTTGTATGTGTTGTAAAAACGCTGACTATTTTCGTATGGTTTAGTATTCGTTTTTGTTGTATCTGTTACCAGTAGAATGTTTTCTCTTGAAATTACATTTTCAATTACATAATTATATACACATATAAAAAACAGTCAAAACAATAATAACAGTGTGATTTTTATCAAAAATCAAGAATAATTGAAGATGTAACTTATACTTTCCCACTATACGAAGCTTATACTTCGCACTTCCTTTACAGAAAATTTCGTAAATGTTAACAAGATCTTTCCATTTCCTGAGTAAGAAAAATAACTTTAAGGAATGGATGCCTGCGCTTCCATGTGGCTGTGTTTGTGCCTGTCGAAAATAAACTTTTGAACCGATTTTGTTGACATCCTTCCATAATATATAAATAATTTATGCATTTTTAAAAACAAACATTTTTTGAAACCCCCTTTTTGGTGAAAAATACTATATATATATATATATATATATATATATATATATATATATATATATATATATAGCTGCCTTTAAACTGCCTTTAAAAATATATTTTATAACAATTTGCTTTAAAAATGTTTTTCAAACTTTGTGCAATACATGTGGGGCGTTATGTCTAAAATATTTGTGGCAAGCAGCTGTCCCGTTGACGTGATAGAAGAGAATTTTCAAAAGTATTTTTTTTTAATTATATCTTTTTTTAAGTTGTGATTTCACAGTAAAAATTAACAGCATTAATTTCTATAAATATTCGAATTAAAAACTATCAAATTATATTGAAAATACAAAAATGAAACCTGACAACCGTCAAATTAAATTTCTTAATTTCAACGGCTTCTGAAAATTCAAAATGCTGATTTATGAATTTTTTTAACGCTGATTACGATGAATTTGGATTTCCAAACAATTTAATACAAAAAAGTTACGAATTAAAAAAAAATTAGACCACCATTTTGAAACTTTTGAACGAATTTTGCTGGTTAACGAACTTGGCTAGTCTATTACGATAATCGATTTCTGTGCCAAGTTTGAATGCAAACGGGCTAAAAGTGCGAACGTTAGCGTGATAATACACACACACACACACACACACACACACACACACACACACACATATATATATATATATATATATATATATATATATATATATATATATATTACTTTTTTCTATATACAAACATTTTAATGATCCATCAAAAAGTGATCTAGAGGTCAGGGTCTCGATTTTACCATGATTGCTGCTCCAATAGTTCATTTTTTCCAAATGAAATTCGCTAAAAATAGGTTCGGGAGCTTTAGAAAAAGTATACATCAGCCTAATTTCTCGAAATAGGTTCATTAGTTTTTTTACATTTTTGTAACGTATGTTTATTAGCCTATATTATGAAGATTCAGACTTTAGTCGTTGCAAATTTTAAATAATGGTAATTGGTTCGGAAACTGTAGGCCAAAATTTATTTTGTGAAATCTGTTCGATTGACTTCAATCTGACAAAAATCTGTTTAAACGATTTTGAGAATTTCATTTGCTTTCCGATGTTGTAGTTGCCCCGAGGCTTCTGAAAGAGATTTTCATTGTTCATTTTCTGTCTTGATATTCTAATAACAAAAATGAAGCTGTTATCATGACCTTATTGGTTGTATTGCTACCAATACGACATTGTAGACATAGACCCTACGTAGTTACCTTCTTAGCAACCAGCATTTACAATACCGTGCATGCGTGCGCGCGCATCTGTGTTTGAGCCCAATTTGATTAGAACTTGACATAGTAGTCGATTTTGGTAATAGACTGAAGAATTTCGGTACCCAGCAAAATCCGTACAACGGCTTCAAAATGACATTTTAAATCTTTAAAGCGTTATCAATTTCATCCAATATTATTATTTTTATAAATCTGATCCCACCATCATTATCCACACATTATTTGGTTTATAAACTTTCTTACCTTCTTATTTTTAGCAAAGAGAAAATCCAGGACATTAATAACATTCCAAGACACTAGATCAACTATAAAATTCGAAATTTTGAATTTTTTTCCATTGCTTCGATCAAAATCGATACTCATTTTTGAGAGTTTTTGTACCACAAAAGTCATGAAAAATGTATTTTTAAAAGTTAAAATGTGTTATCGATAGGCCCTATTTACAGTATGCGGAAATTCAATCGATTAATTTTTTTAACAGTGTTCAGATACCTCCAACAAAACTATTTATCATCCTATAACATTAAACAAGCTAAATTTGTTTGTATGTGTATAATTTTGTTTACTTTTCTCAAAAACGACTCTAACGATTTTTGTGAAATTTTGTATACTAAAGTCTTTTGTTGTCACGAATTGATTACGTCATGTCTCATATTTGTGCAAATTTGCTAAGTAGCTAAATTCACGCGTATACACTAAACACTGAGCGACCAAACAAGTGGCAACAAATTAATAATAATAATAACAACAAAACAACAACAACAACAACAACAACAACAACAACAACAACAACAACAACAACAACAACAACAACAACAACAACAACAACAATAATAATAATAATAATAATAATAATAATATAATAATAATAATAATAATAATAATAATAATAATAATAATAATAATTATTATTATTATTATTATTATTATTATTATTATTATTACAATAACAACAATAAAAATAATAATAATGTATATAGTAAGACGCGCAAGCGGGCGTTGTTATATATGGTATATAATGTATGCCTACATATGTACAATATACACATTCATTTGTATATATATATATATATATATATATATATATTTAAGGGACTGATATACTGCATGCAGTTAGATTATATAGGTATACAAAATAAGGAAGGAAAGTAGAAGTAAATATTTAATCGACAATGAACCAAGTTACATTATTCGGATTATACCTACAAATCAATTATCAGTAACATTTAAACACTTCATTAATAGTTTTACTTTTGTTGGAGTGCAGATTCAGTCTTTTAACTATTTTTGACGAAGTTAATACTTAGTGTTATTAAAACATTATTAGGCTACTGTTATCGTTGTCAACATCACCCAATGTAGAGCGAGCTAACTTACAAAAATCTATCGAAGTTGGTTTAAGCGTTATCGACATACTTTTTCAAAAATTACTTTAGGTATATTGTTTGTCTATTTTTTTACAAAGATTCATCCAGTAGGACGACCTTAAAAAAAACTCACTTTCAATTTCAATAGGCAATATCATGAAAATACAGCAGAGGAACATCAGGTGCAAGTTGGACATGTTGATGAGCCAGTTGCCGGTAGCTCGAGAGATTTTATCCCGGTAAATGAAGAAGGTACTGGAAGCCCGGGACGAGCAGCAAAGACGAAATGTATAAATACATTATTTGAAATTATGTATGAAATGAATGATTTCAGCTTACAGGAAACTAATTATAATAAAAGGAGAAAAAGATGTTTTGAATCAATTGAGGATCGTCAACGACGTCTTGTTCCTTGTCGTGCAAGTATTTGGCGAAGTGAAGAATCAAATGAACTGGATTTGTGGTTACAAGAAATAAGGACATATGGACTTCATCAAGTAACAGAAGAATCACATTTTGAAAATAATTAAAATGCGCCAACAAGCAGCACAAAGGCGTGCAGAAGAATCAGAAATAGAAAGGACTCAGCGGCTTTGATCTGCGTTCAGTGTGACAACAGCACATAATGCATTCTGAAGAAAGCAATTTTTTGTACTTTTATACACAAAGTAATATTATATATACCAAAGTTTTTTGTTGCCAGGACTCGATTGCGACATATCTCATATCTTGAAAATTTGCTAAGTAGCTAAATTTACGCGTGCGCACTAAACACTGCACGAGAATTAACAATGTACCTCAAAGTAATTTTTGAAAAAGTAAGTCGTTAGGTATTACTATAGACACCCGGTACTTATATCTACATGGGATAGGCCTAAGTAATTAACTTAATGTCAGGCCTACTTATATGTTTGTATAAGTGAGCCCATCTGATAATACTTAACTAAACTTACACTTTCACAACTACGCGCTTATCGTACAAGCGTTTGTTTATCTTTTTACATGTTCTGAAACAGAGTGGGTTTTTTGTAATATCTTGACTGATAAATAGACGTGTGTGTGTGTGTGTGTGTGTGTGTGTGTGTGTGTGTGTGTGTGTGTGTGTGTGTGTGTGTGTGTGTGTGTGTGTGTGTGTGTGTGTGTGTGTGTGTGTGTGTGTGTGTGTGTGTGTGTGTGTGTGTGTGTGTGTGTGTGTGTGTGTGTGTGTGTGTGTGTGTGTGTGTGTGTGTGTGTGTGTGTGTGTGTGTGTGTGTGTGTGTGTGTGTGTGTGTGTTTTGTTATTAATCTAGGCCACTAAGTTTCATTTAAAGATAGTATTCTTCCTTAAAACTATTTAGTATTTTTTTCAGAGAGTTTAGAAATGCATCAAATTTCTCAATATTACGTTGTATAATATTGTTCAAGTGTTGTGAAAGCTGAATTAATTTCATATACAAAGTAAAACGTGTAAAGATTGTCGAAAAAATATTCCTTGACTTTTCTAAGTTAGCTTGTATTATTTTGTTTTGACTTATCAGGGTATCGGATTTAAATATTTGTTCTTAGGTTTTACTATTTTAACATAAACCTAGGCATTAGACATGTATTCTAGTTACTAAGTTAATATTTTCAGTAGGCACTTGAGAACGAGAGTTGGTTTCTAAGCCACTATGCTTTCTAAATAACGTGTGTGGTGTCCATAGGCTACACCAAATTTATCAAATGTTCGAATAAATAAAAATAATAATTAAAAAAAAAACATCGGTTCCAAGGCAAAGTCAAATCCAAGCGAACGATCCAAATCTCAGACGAAGAAAGAAAAGCAAGATCACAACGAATGAAGATTGCTTTCATTCATGTGGGCTACGAGGAAGGCACAGAACATTAAAAAGTGATTGATTTGGTGTACCCCAAAGTTGGGTGAAACAAATAAAAGTTAATAATAATAATAATAATAATAATAATAATAATAATAATAATAATAATAATAATAATAATAATAATAATAATAATAATAATAATAATAATAAGAAGAAGAAGAAGAAGAAGAAGAAGAAGACAACAACAACAACGATAACAATAACAATAAGTAGACGCAAGTTGGAAACAGAACAGCATCAGACATGACCTACAACCCGTTATGCTTGCTTAACCACAGTATTTAAGAACTCTATGCAATTCTCAAATTTTTGCTTGGGTTCTGGTAGTAACGACCGTTTTTTAACGATTAAGACTTCAATTATTTAAAAATTATGATTATATTTATTTTCAATTTCAATTCCATTTTTAATTAGAGGTAATGTCAAATACTTAATTTCTAAACTGGTTTGTTTGAAGTGTTGTCCGTTAGTTCTACATAAGCCTATGAAGTTTCAATTATTTTTGGTTTATATTAATTATTTTTCCAATCTGTAATTTTTGACTACAGATTAATGATTAATCTGTAATTAATGATTAATTATAATTACCAGAATTATTAATGATTAATTATAATTACCAGAATAATTAATTGTTATTGAAAATTCGCTTCGATCAAGACAGCTGCTTGCAACGATAATTTGTTTTTAATTAATAATAGTTATTTTCACAGTTGGGCAACAATTATTACAATCATATCAAAATATCAAACCTGTTTGTTTTACGAGTGTCTTTACTACAGTATATATATATATATATATATATATATATATATATATATATATATATATATATATATATATATATATATATATATATATATATATATATATATATATATATATATAATATATAAGACAAATAATAAGACAAATAAAAGCTGTTTTTCTAATCTTAGAAGTTTATTATCTAAGTAAAATATTACACCACTTGCTTATCTAGGGGTGAGAAACTTGACAGGTCTTCCTTTAGGTCTCTCAGATCTCTATTCAAATTATTTTACGCACTTCAGGCCTGCCACAATATTGCCAACCACTAATTTCCCTATCTAACCTACATATTACTAAACATTTACCCTCCAAGGTTGTAAAACAATGAGAAACAGAATATAGAAACACCCATTTCGAATACGTTGGTGATGGTGTATTTTTGCAAAAAAATGGCTTCACACAGAAGGGAGAATTGGCTGGTGCATTGTCTTGGTGATGCATCCAGACATTATTATTCCACAAATCGGATCTTCGTCTTCTCACTCGTTTACAAAGGGCTGCTAGGATATGGACATAATAATGCCGATTGTCTGTAATCTTCGGTGAGGCAGTAAACAAGTAAATTGTCAAAAAAAGTAGTTATTTACTTTCGTAAAAACTGACAAAAAATTACGGTTTTTAATATAATGAAAACACAATAACCCTTTCAAAATTAACAAAAACATTATTCTCTTGTTACAGAATGTTGGATATTAAAGACCAGATGTCGCTGATAATAAATGGAGAACTATACTCAGGTAATTATAAACAGTTTTAATTTTTAATTTACTTATTGTAAATTAACTAATAGTCTACTTTTTCTCTAAACGAAGAAACTACGTAGGCCTAAAGAAGCAAAGTGATGGTGAAACAACTGATTTTGATATTTTAATAGATTCTCTAATGCCCATTATCAACTTTCAAGAAATAGGTTTTTAATTAGATGAATCTGTGTTCTTAATTATGAACAAGACGTTCTAAATTAATTGCTTGGGCACCGCTCCACGACGGCGCTTTGAAGTGCTTAAAATTTTCCATGAATTTAAACGGTAACCCTAATATTTACAAAAAATGTTACTGGACCAAATTTATTGGAAATTTTATGTTTTTTCATTGAAGCAGCTAACATTATGATACACATTACCGTTCCGCCAGTATTAGCAAATATTACGAGAAGCCAGGAATTACACTTGTCATCATTAAATCAGATGCAGCCACTATTATGTACGGAAGTAACACTATGGACAAGAAACACATTTGTCGTTATTTATTTCAAATGCTAAAACATTTTTGAAATTGTTTTACACATTACATATTTCACTACAAAACATTAATGTACATACATGTAAATTTTAAGATATTTATTTCTTTAATTTCTGATAAATTTTGCCTTTTTATATTATTTTGCTTCACCTTAAAAGTTTAAAATACTAAGTTATATATTTGATGCGGAGTTAAACCAGAAGTATTAACTTTTCTAAACTGACTGAACTATATTTCTGTATTCAAGACATAAGTCTCTGCCAAAAACCAAAATAAATAATGCCTATATGTATAGGCCTAATGGTAAGAGAAAATGTTACCAAAACATTTTCACTTTTACATTAGTACCCACACAAAAATTATGAGTCTTAAAATGTCCATTTTGAGATTTATCAATAAGAAAAGAATCAAGGAATCATCAGAGAAAATCAATAACAAGAAAAATGTAAAAGGCAATTTATTAAAAACTGGTACATCATAATTATAATTTTATATATGCAGATTCATAATTTAAATTAGTATAAATTAAAAAAAATATTTCCCTTTGAAACAAAATCACCGCAAATAGCATAACCTAAAAGATAATCGAGATTTCCTTATGTGCCCTTTATATTTACAACCGAACTATAATCTTTTTATATTTTCAACTTCTTCAAAATTTGAGAAAAATATAACAAGCTGATTTTGAGAAATTAAACTAATTTTCCTTATTTTTGAAAGCATACGTTTCCGGATTTTCGGGCTACAGTGTTGCCATAGTTTTGTTGGCTACTTGAAGGTTAAATTTGGATTGTTGGAACCGATATTTTGTTAGTCTTAAAGAGTTTATGGCGATAAACGATTTTAAATTGATGTTTGTCTGGAAATAAATAAATTTGTCTTGAGGTATGGGAAAGCAAAACTACAATAAAATTTTTCCACAATCGCAATGTCTATATTCTGTTGAGAGAAAGTCAAGCTATTAGAATATAATAAGAATTTTTAGTGGAAACTTAGAATTTTAAATAAATTACTTAATGTATGTAGGCCTACTGTATTGTAACCATTACACAATTATGTTTTATTTCAGTTCCTAGCAATGTACCTGGGAATACGTCTTTGAATACCTTCATCAGGGACTATGCCCAACTGAAAGGCACTAAGTTCATGTGCCTAGAGGGAGGCTGTGGTGCTTGTATTGTAGATGTCAAGGTGAAACATCCTGCAACTGGCAAATATGTCTCTCAGGCTGTAAACTCTGTAAGTAAACCACCCTGTAATGTCTAAAAGTTAAATCGAAAGTTATGAAACTAGTTAGATTCAGTGTCCAAAAACTAGTAAAGTATATTTGATATATATCATAACTTCTAATTCTTTCATCAAAGGTATTATTTATGTTTTAACAATATTGATTTGTCTAATTAATTAAATAAAAGTAACAACAACAACAACAACAACAACAACAACAACAACAACAACAACAACAACAACAACAACAACAATAACAGTAACAACAACAATAACAAGTAGAACCTCCAAAAGGGTACATGGCCATAATTTCAAATAATAATCAATTATTATTATAATGGTATTAGGTAAAATAAATAAAGAAAATGTTAAATTTTAACAATATAATTTTAATAAAAATCAAACTGCAGTATGTAATTATTACATATTTTTATACCACAGTAGATAAATAATTTTAAAATAATTTTTGTTACAAGATAAGACTAAACACACTATTTTGGGTAAAAAATTTGCTCTGCATAGTTTCTTATGACAATATGATAAGTAACACAACAACGGGTTTAGCTTCTACAAAATTATTAAATGACATAGAGAAAAGATTTGAATACTTGTTAAACAGAAACAGCTCGCAAATAAAAAAGCAATAATATTCCTGTTTTATTGCATTCCTGTTTTTATAGTTTGGGTACATTGTAGTTCACAAGCATTCATATAGCTATTATAAATTTCATTATGTCAGCTGTTACAAACATACCCAAAAACATGGATACATACACTGTTGAAATTGAAAAGTATGTCTGAATTGTTTTGTAAACACTCAAATGTATGGCACTAGATAATTAAAATGTAATTATAATTTTTTTTTTTGAATGGTCATTTTGGTTAAATGCTATTTTGGTTATTAAAAGAGCTTCAATTACTAGAGGTTTACTGTGTGTGGATTAATTACATTAACAATGATTTTGTTTTATAATGTTTCTGTAGCACCAGTTTATTTATTGCACATTTTTATTAATCTACACTTATTATATATAAAACTACAAAAAATAGTGTGCAGTATTTAAAGTGGTACAGGACACTTTTAAATACAACTAACATTCACGAATATAAGCACTGTTGTAAGATAAAACATAAAAAAAAATTAAGTGTATTAAGTACAGAATTTTTAGACGACTACCTCTTAGAAAATCTGCCTAAATATAAATATAAACAACCATAAATAAATCACTCTGTATGCATACTTTCTGAAGTGGACATAATGAACTCGCTCAGTTAATCAAGGTTTAGGTAATCATCTGATCAAAATTAAAATTTTCTCCATAAGATTAGCGTGGTAACTTAAAAAGCCAATGGGGTGAAGCCCAAAAGGAAAAATGATAATAAAAATAACTGATGACATCATGTTTTTAAATGGATACTAACAAAAATAAAAAGAGCTAGACTCAGAAAATTCTGTTTGCAGCACTAATCATTTATAACAAGCATGTGAGAATAAGCAGTGATGGAAACTTAGATGCAAAAACAACCAAGTCAATTTTGTAAATTTTGGCTTAATTTAATAATCATCTTATTTAAGATATAGACTTTTCAAATTAAAAAAAAAAAAGTAGAAATAGAGTATTGGCATTAGAGCTGCAATTAACGTTCCAGTTTTAAATTGGAGACCTTGTCCATGTATTTAATTTTTACTCTGCTTAAAAAGTACTATTTTTTCTTATTAAATAAAACTACATAACTTTTTAAACTAAACATAATTATTTTTAAAAAAATGTTATATTTTCTTTAGCCAATAAAATTTTATTAAAATCAATAAGCAATATTTGTGTTTAGTGTCTAGTGCCAGTGTTTTCCTGCCAAGGTTGGAGTATCACAACTGTTGAAGGAATCGGTGACAAGAAAAAAGGATATAATGAAATCCAAAAAAGACTTGTAAATACCAGTGGCACTCAGTGTGGTTATTGTAGTCCTGGGATGGTGATGAATATGTTTAGGTAGGTGATAGTGTTAAGTAATAATCAAATGTTTTGTAATCAATTAAATTCTATGTTTTATATATGGATTCAATTTAGAATAAGAAGACAAAAAAAAAACAATAATAGAAAAATGAGAGAACATTTGTTACTTAAAAAACTGGTAGTAACAGTATTTGTTTCTACCATTCATTAAATACATCATTATATTTTAATTGCACAAATCATGAAATGGGTTGATTAACAGTATACTAAAATTTGGCATTAAAGTTTATAAATATAAAGCATAAATTTGTTTTGTTCATTCTTAATACAAATCCACGTTACTTGTCATAGATACACCAGATTTTCCCACATCTATTAATCACTGATATAATGAAACACACAATTGTATATATTAAAACGTGACTATTTTCTCTGAAAATTAACTTTTATTAAGTCCAGTTATTAAGTATTTAAGAAAACACTGACTTATTAGAGGTGACAAATATAACAAACATAAGACTTACAAAACTAGATAACAATATACATAAAAAGTCATGAAGTATATGAACCAGTTAATTATAAAAAAAATTATAAATCAAGCAAAACACACATTTTTGTCTAATTTTTATTTTTGTTGCTTTCTTTGAAACTAGATTTTTTTGGTGAAGTAATGATATGTGAGAAAGTGTGTGTAATATTTTTGTACATTTATTTTAAATAATTTAGTTATGGTTAATTTTTTCAGCTTGATTACTGAAAACCCAAAAATTACAATGGCAGAGGTCGAAAACTCATTTGCCGGTAATTTGTGCCGATGTACTGGCTATCGACCTATCTTAGAGGCATTTAAATCACTTGCCAGCGATGCACCAGAAGAATTGGTTCAAAAGTGTGTTGATATTGAGGTAAACTTAGGTTTTATTTATTTTAATTTTATTATATATTTAATTTTTAAATGTTTAATTTCATTAAAATTAGTTATAGTAGCAAAACAAATACCAAGTACATTAACTTGTCTTTAATACTATAGTTTAGTATGGTTAAGACAATATTTCTTACTAAAAACTTTTGTATTCTAGGATTTAAAACTTTGTCCAAAGAATGGAAAACCTTGTAGCAAGACTTGTCATTCTGATCAAGATGATGCAGATATTATTGAAGTTCTAGAAAATGCACGTAAAACAAAGTGGTGTAAACTCGAAGATGGATCAACTTGGTATCATGTAGCAGACAAAAAAGAGATTTTTGAGGTTCTAGATATGGCAAAAGAAAATTCCTACATGCTAGTGGGTGGAAATACTGCACATGGTAATTTTAAATAATAGACTACTTATTACACAAAACTAACTTAATTATACTAACATTCAAGTTTAAAGAAAATAATGGACCTACTTATATTTTGACATATTTTTCCATATTACTTTATTATTATTATTATTATATTTTTTTAAAATTATTATCATTAATTTTTCAAAATGGAAATGTACCAGGGAGCTTTTCAAAATCAAAAATTTTTCCACTTTTTAAGAAAGTGAATTTAAATTATGTAAGTATCTACAGAGGAATATCCTATGCTTACTGTTTCTAAATTATTCATGAGGATTATTCTCTTTAAGAGATTGGAGAAATGGGTTTTGAATAATGATGTACTAACCAAATTTAGTACATCATTTAAGGCACAATTAAACAAAGTAAATCATTTAAGGCACAAAATGCAAGATTTCATAGTTTTTATAAAGAATTAAATTTTGATTTAAAAGAAAATCATTATGTATGTGATATTAACAGTTTGCAATTCATTTATTGTATTTTTAAGTTAAAAGGAGAGTTAAAAAATGTAAATTTTAGAGTAGAAAAGACTAAGGAGGTACATATATCTTCAATATGCAAAAAGTTAAAAGTAGAGAATACTTGACACTATTTGGTGATTTGTCCGGCTTTACAAGAGTTTAGAGTAAATGGTTTGGTTCTGAAATATTAAGTAAGAAAGAGTGTATCGAATATTTAAATGGGAAAATTGTTAAATTTATTTAGTTATAATACGGCAACCTATAAATATAGAAAATGTTTAGTTCATGTTATTATGTTATTAATTATAGTTATTAATGGATGAATTTTATTGATTACAAATTTTGAAAGGTTAATGTGAATTGTATTTTGAGAATATTAAAATAGAGAACACTCTACAGATGGATAGCATTCATGTATCTGAGTTTTTCTGTGTGTAATTACATGTAACAAATGTATTTATGGATTTTAAAAAAACAAACTTAATAATAATAATAATAAAAATACATTATTATAATAATAATTATTTAACTATAAATTTGCCATTAGCTGTGAATATAGAACAATACACAATATTTCAAGAATGTTTTTAACCCTTTCTACTTATGTACTTCACATAAAATGTATCAAGGCTAATACACTAAGCTGCCAAGTATTTAAAACAAAGTAAATAAAACTTTTTGTTTAATAAATGCAAAAAAGATGCAATGGTCTGATTAAAAAAGTAATATTAATGTAAATATGCCATCATTACATAACGATGTTTACATTTTAATTTCACAGGAGTATACCGTGTCACAGATCTATTACCAATGTATATAGACATCGGAAGTGTTGCTGAACTGCATACAATAAGTCAGACTTCAAATACATTAACTTTAGGGGCCAATGTGTCATTGTCTGATGCAATGGCATACTTCAATAGAATATCTTCAAATAAAGATTCACCGTTTGCCTATACAAAAGTATTAGCAGACCATATTGATTTAATTGCCAATGTTCCAGTGCGAAATGTAAGTAAATTACCAAATTTAATAAAAATATATAGTGAATTTAGCAATATGTAATGACACACAATTCATATGTTGACAATGTTGATAATAGGTACGACTATTAAGATGGTATGTAAACTTTTTCATTTAATTAAAAAAGTTTACAAGTAAAATATTAAAAAAAAGAAATTAAAACACATTACAAATTTTTTGTATCATTATTCTAGTTTTCTTCAAGAGGACCTATGTTCAAATTCAGTTCTTTATTCTTTGTGTATCAACAAAAAAGCTTTACTGTGCATTGTGCAACCAATAAAACCTGACACTCAAGGCCAATTCCAGTATCCAATATGACCCATAGAATTTTGACTATAGTGTTCTTGCCAAAATCACTGTCGGTTTGTTGAACTCCAAATAAATATTCTCCTTCTTTTGACCAAGGAGTTGACATCATGAAATAGTATGTTTTTCTCTAGCCCAATCTCTGACCACTGTCTTTACTATTGTATGACTGATCCTGCAAACAGGTTTTGATCTCACAAAGCATGCTTTAGCACCATTATTGGCCAACCAGTTTGCTGTCTCATTAAGCTCAATCACCTAATACCTAGTTATCCATCCCAAGCACACCGTGTTGGCAGAAAAGAGGATTGAAAGAGAAACAAGAGAGTTGCAAACAAATCTGGATGAGAGGATCAGAGAGGATGCAAATTTATTTACCTTGTGTGCCTTCTTTTAATCCTTTATGCGTTAAATCACTTAAAGTGGCTCTGAATTCACGTGTAAGTGTTATCTGAAACTCATCCAATAATAAATCTTTTTTAACTTTGTACTATCGATTCATCTAATTTATTTTAAAATAACATTTTCAAACCCATATTGGTGTTAAATAAATGAATAATTAAATCATTGTAACCCTGAAATTTTTTTATTACCATTGATAATTACGAACCGTACTTTACAAACTATAAGACACCTTAATTTTTAAGCAATTTAAAAAAAATAACTTGTTAATCATTTTTATTATTAGATTGCAAAGAAAGGCTAAATAAAAAAATCTTAGTTTATTTTTATTTTTTCCTATTACAGAACTGGCTACTAAAAGTAATATTGTACTGTTACTGGTAACACAAATCGCTTTCAGTTCAAGTTCACTGGCATGATAGACTGCAATGAGCCATCATACAGACAGTGTTCTGGGTTTATGATGGTGGGGCGGGAAAGAGACAGAGTTAGCAAGTTTGTGAATCCTCACAACTTGTTTGTCAAATTGGTGCACTGCTGCTGCGTGTTGAATCCAATGTTGTCAGATAGAGTTAGGTTTCCAGCAGCATCATATATGTCCATTTTTAAGACTAGTGGGAATTTTAAATCAAACTCTGACACATTTTTGATTTTTTGATGATTTTGAGTATAAGACTCAACTGAATTTTGGAGGCCATTTTTTCAAACAAAAATGTGCATCTTATAGTCCGTAAAATATGGTAATATATATTGTTTAGTATTTATGTAATTTACTAGCAATGTTTTAAGTCAAATAATTTAATAAGTACATTTTTTTAAATTTTATTTATCTTTGAAAAACAAAATTTCAATCTTGTAGTTCAATAAATATATGGTAGCTTTAAATTTTTTAATTAATTATTTTGTCTTTGAAGAGTAGTTGTCCATTAAATTCACTGATTAGAGGTTACTTTTCTCATAAATTAAAAAAGTGAAAACAATTGATTGGGTAACTTAAGTAGTCCAGTTTGTGTTTCTGAAACTGTAACTGAATGACTGAACAAGCACGTTGTAGTGTTCATTTTTGTCTTTTGAGCAAAGAGGGCTGTAAACAATTCCTATTTAAATTGAATGTCATCAATATCCTCATTAGGCATTTTTATTGATAAATATTATTCTAGTGTGGCCTTGAATTCACTTCTGATTTTCATAATGTACTCACTCTTCCTTAACACTATTACACTAACAGAAGTTAAATCATAAATTCATTTTCAAAACTTCAGTTTTCATTAAAATGTTTAATATAACATATTTCATTCTTCTTCTAAAGTTTTCTTAATCTTATCACATAAAGAACAACAATTATTTATTAGTGAAACTTCTAAAAGTATAACAAAGTTACATGCCAATGTATAACATGCATAAAGTACAAGAAATTATAACTTGTATCAATTAGAATCAAATTCATATAATAACTTTTCTGTTTGAATATGTGTTTGACATTATAAATAATTAATCTTCTTGCCTCTTATTTTAAGGCTGGAACTTTAGCAGGAAACCTGAGTATGAAGCACATGCATCATGAATTTCCTTCTGACATTTTTCTTATATTGGAAACTGTGGGAGCAAAACTAGTCTATGGTAAACAATTAAATAAAGTACCTGTATTTTGAAAATATTAGCTGTATTAGAAAAATTGGTTATTATTTTTAAATATTGGAAATAATGAATTGTGTATTCTACTTAGCATTTTGAGTAAAGGTCATTTTATTTTGAATAAGTGTATCACACTTTCAAGCTAAAACCTGGTAACAATTCTATTTAATAAATACAAAGGTTTTATTTGAAATCTGTCAAGCCATGTCCTAGTGAAAAACAAACAATATATACGTTAATAGACAAGTCAGAAATGTGAGTGCCTGCCATTATGTTTCATGTAGGTGTATAATAGTTTAAAATTGATTAAAATATTTATGCAACTTAGAAAAAACCATTAAAAACCGTTTTGCAGTGAAAAATATACACCTGTTAATGTAACAGACAAAGAAATCAGAATACCTACAATTTTGCTTCAAGGAAGTATGTGACAGTTTGACATTGCTCAAAACTCAGTCAAAGTTACAAATAACAATCTAAACAATTTCATTAAAATGTCTTAAGCAGTATTCAAATAGTACAACTCATTAAAAAATGATTTAAAATTACTTTTCCATAGTTTTATAGGAACTAAAATGAATCATATTAACATTTTGCACACCAATGTGTTTCAGAGGACAATACTGGCATTGAACAAATTATATCTCTTGTCCAATATTTGGGCACAAATATGTACAAAAAGTTATTGACAAAAATCCTTCTTCCCGCAATTGACAGCAAAACTCATTTTATAAAAACATATAAGGTAAGTATAAATATAAAATTTGTAATTTTTTTATATTCTTCTTCTTTTCTGCTAGGATTATTGTCACTATGTTCAGTATAATAATCTGCCTTCCCAAGCTTCGTCAATTCTACTTTCATTGACGTGTTTTGAAGGACCTCCACTTCAAAAATTATATCTACACTCAAAATGGTTTTAAATGGTTTTTTTCTAAGTTACAAACAGATTTTAATCAATTTTAAACTATTGTAGACCTACCTGAAATATAATGACAGGCACTCATACTGAGTATGGATATAGTTTTTAAAGATGGAGGTCCTTTGAAACGCGTCAACGAAAGTAGAATTGACAAAGCTAGGGAAGGCAGATTATTATACTGAACATAATATAAATTTGTATTTATAATTCTTAATATACTGTATTATGTACATGTATTTATTTTATTTTACAAATATATTTATATTTTTACTACTAACTAGCAGCTTCTAAAATCTTCTGTCAAAGAGTTTGTATAAAAATATCTTGACAACATAGGAGTCAGAATCTTGAAATCGGTATTCAAGTAGGAAAATAGTTTAAAAGATTATAATCCCTTTTTGCAAAGATGGGACTATTTTGAAAGTCTTAACATGAAAATGTATCAGCAACTAGAATGGTTAGAAAGATGAAGTTTGGATGATTTCAAGATGTAGATCATAGCGCAAAGTATGAGTAAAAATATGATTCAGGCAATAAAGCAGGGCATTTAATAGGGAAATATCTCTGCAGCTGAGAAGCTAAGAAACAAAACTGCTAAGGAGATGGATTTTGGTATAAATGTAAGTACATTGATCAATAGAGTGAAAAAAGTAATTTTTTTTACAATTACAGTGGGAGGCAACAAATGTAGTAGCATTTTTGGAAAACATTACAAAGTAATAACGTGATGGTTATAAAAATTGTTTATTTAGTGTTGCCCCTGAGTTTAGCCACTCATCTATCAATTTCCATATTAGATTAGATTAGAGACTAAAGGAAGGGATTGAACAATCCCAGTATCCTCTTCCTTCCTGCACAACCTACACATCATTTCTCCATGGTACATTTCTATCCTGTTCATGTGCGCCCTCAGACCACAGTGCCTTGTAATGAGCCCCATGATCCTCCTTAGTTGTGCTCTACCCAGGATATCTACTGCCCCTTTGAGTCCTCCAAAAGGAAATTTGCTTAAAAGACATTTGCTATGGGAATGCCCTTGAAAGTTATTCCATCTTACCTGGTGTTGATTAGTAATCTACCTATTAATAGCAGACCTGGCCAACGATAGAGAAATCTTTAAAGCCAGCTCAGGTTCAATAAAATCAAATGCAGATCCAAATCCAGCTAGTAGGTCTGCCTCCTCATTACCCTCATCTCCAATATGCTCAGAAACCTAGTGAAGAGTTACCCGGTTGTCCAGGGTCAGAGCGTCGGAGGTTCTTCAACTAGCTTACTTCAAGATCACCTTCGACTGAATTAAAGGACCTGCAAGTGCTTTTATTTCTGCCTGACTATATTTATAATTATGAATGTGTGCCTTCTTAAAGCCCAGATTCAAGTTCGTCCAAACATATTCATTAATGGCCATCACTTCAGCATGGAATACTGTTGTAGCTGTCCCAGGGTAATAACTTTCTGTAACCCTGGTCTCAGGCCATATACCCCAGCACCAGTGCCTGACTGTGTCTTTTCCCTATCTGTTTACCATACTATATCTTCAGATTTTTCCAATGCACAATCTCTCCTCTCAAAAGTCATGTCTAAGGACCATGTGTCATTTGACCATCTGATCATTCCCTATCGTTAGAATTGGGTCATTGATCTTTTCTGTGATTCTAGCATGCCCCAATGTTGAGGGTAGCCAGACACCACCTGCCTGCAGTCTATATGCTGCCTTACGTGTCTCCCCTATGATGATGATCGATCAATGAGGGGAAACCCAAGAACGATTTCCATAGTCGCCATTGGTGCCATTGAGCCGGTAATGCACAGGCAGGCCAGCCTTTGAATTTTAGTAAGAGACCCAGGCCCCCTCTGTGGTGTGTGCCTTAGTACAACACACCACAGCACCATAGCACACCATAGGTCTAATGATTTCAGTTTAGATGTATTTCATCATGCATGGTCTCAGCCCCCATGTTTTTCCAACCATTCTTCTAACTGCCATAAATGACTTGTTGGATTTTGCCATGATACAACCAAGGTGAGCATTCCAGATTAATTTGGTATCCAACACCATGCCCAGATACTTCACCTTGCTTGCAACAGGAATTGTCTCCCCAAAGAACTTAAGCCCTTCTTAATATTGGGTGATCCTCTTCTCTGAAAAGAGAAGATGTAAGAGTGAGTCCACCACCAGATATGGTGGACTGTTATTATGAAAATAAGATAGGGGACAAAATTTTCCCCTGCGGAAAGCCTCCACCTCCACCTCTTCTCCTACGACTTTGGCCAAAATTGTCCTCTCTCTCAGCATGTCCTCCACCCAGCCACACATGGTACAATCAATTTCACATTGTGATAGGACACAAAGAGTCGAAGAATGGGAGGCATTACCAAAAGCCCCTTCAATGTCTAAAGAACACCAATGGCATATTCCTTGGACTCTAGAGTCCCTTCTAATCTGTGAAACAAATTATGAAGTGCATTCTCACTACCTTTTCCTGATTGGTAGGCATACTGACTGACATGAAGAGGAATCATGACCCCTCTTACATGTATCTCTAAAGTCTTCAGAATGAACGAAGTCACACTGATAGGCCTGTAAGCCTTAGGGTCAGCATATGATGGTGGCTCTGGCTTAGGAATAAAGACTACATGGTCACTTTCCACCCCAGGGGTACATACATGTAATTTTTACATTACATTTTTAAAACATGTTTATTGATGTAACCCATTGGTTACTCTCTCTATTGTGAAATCAAGTCAACTGGTTTTATTCTTTGCAGACATATTTCAGTCATATTGTCCAGCAATCAGTGAATTTCTGGATGTATGCTACGGGATGTACACATGCTTCACTACTTGTTTTATTATTTCTTTATTGACAAGTACTCTGTATTCCTCAAGATAAACTCTGAAATTCCTATGTAAGGTGTCATTACATAGGACATTAACTATGCAACATAGCATTTTATTCTGAAAGCCCTGTATTATGTATATTAATATTTGTCTTCATTGAACAAACTCTGATTTGATTTCTGTAATTAAAGATGTGCTTCAGCACTTGCTGATACAACAGCAATTTATTGTTGACCACAAACTAGAAATATTTCCCTAAAAGTCAACAATTTTTTCCAAATTTTTTGTTCAATTCTTGGTTTTACATTTTAAGTACTTAACCTTGTTCCCATGTGGACTTGAAAATCCTCAGGAATATTTTCCGTTGGCCCATTGTTGGTATTCTGTTTTCACACACAGTTGGGCAACGGTTAAAATTGGCACAAATGCCTACCAATTAACAACGAACCAAATCCCAACATAGGACCAACAGTTAAACATTAACAAAACCAACAAAGAAATTGTTGGCTCAACTTACTCCCAACAGTTACCCAACTAACTTTCAATGGTAACCCTACTAATTACCAATATTAAAGTATTATATATTTCTATTCGGTTGTGTAGTGAACTTAATTAATATTAATCTTAGCTTCGCTACAAGTGTGAACACATTTGAATACCTTTCATTATCGAATTCAATATGTATTCTTACTCAAAGTAATATGTATATTATAATATATAATTACAAAACTAGAGTAGGCTACATTTTAAATTAAATAGTAGGGTTAATCTGACGATTTTCCAACAAACTTAGAGAAAATATGATTAGCTATGATTATACTTGTACATATTACTTTGAGTAAGAATGTCTTCACACATGTAGAGAAGTTACGATTATTATAATTTAAGTTAACTACGCAATTGAATAGAAATGTAATATTTTAAACAAGTTGGTAATTAGTAGGGTTAACATTGATAGTTATTTGAGTAACCAACATAGCCTATTTCATTATTAACCAAGATTTTTTTTATAAAAAGAGACAAAATTCACACAAACAAAATTTACTTAAAAGACAATTGTGAAAAGCCAAGCAAAAACAAAACATTATAACCACAAATTATGACTAAGACTGTTCTGTACCTATAGTACCATGGGACTACAACTGATGAGTGGACAAAGAAGTAAACAAGTAAGGGACATACAAGTAAGGGAAAAGTGAAAACTTTTCCACAGTGCTGGTAATATTTCAAATAATAAGTACATCATAAAATCACCCATAGTAAATGGTTATAGTTAAGTAGAAATAAAATAAGAATTGTTTAAACAATTTTTAATCATTGTAACACTACTGTTAGTACAGTAATTAAAAATATAATATTATTCTGTTCACAATGATGGTAAAACAAAAATTGTTCTGTTGTTGGAAATTATGTGTAAACCATCATTTGCATTTGAACTTTGAAGTAAATTTTACAACATCGAGAATGCTATTATATTTACAAATAAGATACTATTTTAAAACTTTTTAAATAATTATACCCTATTTAATTTATGAGATATTTATTTTAACACATATTGATTACACTTTCTGCCAACTAATAATTAATGTTTGGCCAAAAGCAGAGGTTTTCATAAATATAACAGTTGGCCTAGCAAACGAACAGCTCCTTGGCCCAGTGAAGGTAATTTGTTGGTCTATTAACTAACCATTATCCAACTTTGCGGACAAAGTCCCAACATTGGGCCAACAATGTATGCTACTGGGGATGTATTTAATATTATTGATAGATGCTGTCTAATCTTCAAATTATTAAAATTAACACTTTTTTTCTTCTGCATTAATCGAATATACAATTTTTTGTCTATCTACACACAGCTTTAGGGCCTTCTAGAAGTTTACTTGTAACTTCTACAGTTTTGTTATATGACAAGTCCTCAAAGATACTTATTACCTATTATAATAGGTTAAGTACCTATTATTGCACCTTTTGTTGTAAATAATAAATACAAAACTGGTTCTAGCTTCCTAGTAGAAAACAGCTTTTATCATTTTAAAGATAAAAATACTCTTCTGCCTACTTACCAAAAATAGTCTACTGGCCATTAAACATTTTTAAATTTCACAAAGCTGATCTAATAGATCACTATACAACTTCCATTTTAGTCTCTTTTGGCACAATATATTGAATGAAGGCTTGTGCTACATTTAGGAAAATACTGTACTTCCACAGATTTTTAGGAGCATTTTCAGATATGCTTATTATCCTGTGCACTTGATCCATATTTGAGTATTCTGGTCTGAAACCAAATTGATGCTAAGGGATAAGATTTCTATCTTCAATTGTAGATTTGAGCCTTTTCAGTAGCCCTTGAAAGAGCTTTTAAATCACTTATGTACTTGATTACTTGTCATTTGATTAATTTTCTTATTTTTTGTACTTGATTACTTGTCATTTGATAGCTTCTCTGATTTAAGTAACACAATAACTTTAGCTACTTTCTAGTGTAGCACAACACAATTCATTCTAAATGCTGCATAGATAATATGTAATACATTTCCTGTCTTCTTACAGGTAGTGCTTTAACTAAATGACCAGTGGTCAGATCATATTCTATTATATTAATTTTGATTTCGTTTTTTAATTCCTAGAGTTTAAATGTTATTATTTTAATTTTATTGTTTGTATATACTGTTCTACTATTTTCTTCAGTTATTTATCTAAATAATGGTTTAAATGTTTCCCATAAATTCTGATTAAAAAGATTCACTTTTTGTTTAGCACTTGTAGTCCAAGTTCCATCATAGCTTCTACTTCTTTTGTAGCCTTTCAGGGGGAATATTCTGTATTTGTGTGTACTCGAGCTTACAATGTTCATCTGTTTATTATTGATTCATTCTTGATATCTTTATTCAATGATTTTATTTTGCTTCATAACCTAACAGTTTTTTTTACTTACAAAAAAATAAATAAGTTTCAGTATTTACTAAAAAAAATATGGAAAGTTTAAATTTTGTATGCAATTAGAATAGAACAGTATATAAATAATATATTTTTACACAAAAAGTTTAGGTTGGGGCACATAGGTAAAGCTATTCTGAAAACCACAATATAGAAATATCTCAGTGACTATAATAGTTATGAAGGTGAAATATCGAATGCATGTAAAAAATAGCTCATACCTTATTTGAATATATTTGATTAAGTCCTAGAATATTAATTAGAAAATTCAAAATGAAGTCATTTAAAAAAATATTCTCTATTTCAGTGGGTAGCGTACTAATCATATAATAACAACAATAATAATTTCAAAATATTGTTACATATTCCATAATTAGTTAAAATCAAGGTATTGTTTTTTGTTATAGATTATGCCTCGAGCTCAGAATGCACATGCCTATGTAAATGCTGGTTTTATGTTTAAAATTGACAAAGCTGACCAATTCAAAGTCCTTGAGCAACCAACCATTGTGATTGGTGGCATTCATCCTGACTTAGTAAGCTGAATGATATATTACATTAGCATATTCTATCTAAAATTCACGTTAATTTTTTAGTACAGTATTGTGTTATTAAATTTATACAAAATTAAAATGTTCGTCAAACATTACTTTTTGTAGTTGTACTTTTGTTAAATCTTTAATTACAATTGTTGTTTTATGTTTAATGTTTTACGTTTAATAACATACCAATTAATTGATAATATGATGCCTAACAATTTATTTGGGTTAATGAAGTAACAGTCTTTAAGACAATCAATTGTCCAAGCAGTCTATGATGCCCAGTATAATTAGTAAGTCATGAATTTGTCTAAATTCTGCATTGGAGATATTTTTTTTCCATATAACTTACATAGAGGGCACAGTGTTCATTTGTCTCTTGTTAAGTGGAAGAGAAGGCTCATCATAAATAAATTGTGAATGATTTAGATGGAACCTGATATGGGTTGGTTATGTTCTCTATGAGTTGTATGTATGTGTGTATGCGTATGTGTGTGTGTGTGTGTGTGTGTGTGTGTGTGTGTGTGTGTGTGTGTGTGTGTGTGTGTGTGTGTGTGTGTGTGTGTGTGTGTGTGTGTGTGTGTGTGTGTGTGTGTGTGTGTGTGTGTGTGTGTGTGTGTGTGTGTGTGTGTGTGTGCGCGCGCGCGCGCGTGCACACACAACTCATAGAGAACATATACACACACACACACACACACACACACACACATATATATATATCTTACATTTCATTTCTTATACACTGGGTTCTTTAAAAAAATATTTTATTCATTTAAACTGTTTTTATTTGTTACAGACACTCTATTATACACTTAAACTTGTTACAATAAATTTTTATGTAACACTAGCGATGTGCATGGAGTAAGTTCATAACTGCAACTAACTAACAAAAACTTAGCTCTACTATATATAACCTATGCTTACTTGCTTACATCTTATGTTAACATCATCAGTAATAAGTTCTAGCAATATTTTTTAACAATAACTCTTCCGTCCCTAAATAGAACTTTAGTGTTGGCTCAGACATCTACTGTTTTCTGGTATTCTTAGGTATAGTCTCCTGTAATGTTTTTCTGGTAGCCAACGCCCCTCTGATGGTGATATGCCCACTATGGTGGCAAGATGTCCTCTGTGGAACTTGTTTGTCTAATGTTCATTTAAAATTAAAGTTCTGTTATTTGCAGTAAATTTTGATTCTGAAACATCTATTCTTTCAGTTAACAATTAATACTGTTAGAATTTATATTCACTAATAAATGTAAATATTGTAGTAGTCATACTATTTGTTGCAGTACTTGTGGTCATACTATTTGTTTTTGTACTCCTACTGACCATGCCAGTTCCATTTCGTTTCTGATAAGTTCAGTTGTTTTATTCTTTAAAACTCTCTTTATGTATTATAAGCAATCTAACATTACATAACATTAATAAGCTCTTAGACGTGCACAGAGTGAGTTTCTAATTGCAACTAACTAACAAAAACTTGTATCAACTATATATATCATTGTTTTCTTGCTAATGTTATGTTAACAACATCAATAATAACTACCAACTTCTTATATATATATATATATATATATATATATATATATATATATATATATATATATTTATATTACATATATTTCATATTTTTAGGTTCATGTACAACAAACAGAGTGTTTTTTAACTGGAAAGAAGCTATTGGAGAAAAAGACTCTTAGAACATCAATTGAGACTTTATATGCAGAATTAAAACCAGATCATGTCCTCCCTGATGGAGATCCAGAATTTAGAAAAACATTGGCAGTAAATCTCTTTTACAAAGTAGGTAAACAAATTACAATGTTAAACATAAAAGAAATAAATGATGTAATTATTTTATTTAAAAAAAATCTGGTTAAGAAACAAAAATAAATGTTACAGTAATTTCTGAAGTTTTGTTATTTGAACAAAAAGGTTATTTATGAAATATAAAAAAAAAATTGGCAGACAAATGTTCATCATAATAAATATATCATGATAAATGTATTTTTATCATAGCAATAACAAAAATTAAAATTACATATTAAACTACATGTACATACACTAATATTATCATCAAGATCAGACAGTTATTTTAATATCACATGATATGCATAGGAAAATCCATGCACAGAAATAGACAGACATGTATTCAACTGAAATATTTTTTTTTTTAACTAAAGGATCTCAATTTTAAAAAGTTAAGGATTTAAAAAAATATCAACATGAATTTTGTTATCATCTACATTTTCTTACTTTTTTAACTCACTTTACTTTTCTGTACTTCAGTGCTACTTTTATCAATACTGTGTACGCCAGTAGCTCTACTGACAAAGTAAAGAAGAGTAGAAAGTATTGATAGAACATTTAAACCATATTTTAATATACAGTATTTTTTACTTATTGTACAACTAATTAATTTCTGCAGATAATGACCTGTGCAAGTAACAACTGTAATAAGGAGTTTTATGATTGCAAAGAATAATATTATTACAAACAATTGATTGCAAACAAAAATAATGTTTGAAAAACATAATTTTCTTGTTTACTGGTTTTAATAAATTCTAAAATGTTAATAAAAAGTAACTGTGAACTGAAAGTACCATGTTTTATTAAGAGTCTGTAATTTGGTTTCAGTTTGTATTGAGTCTGTCACCAGAATGTATAGATAATCGTGTCAAGAGTGGTGGAGAGTTACTTCAACGTCCTCTGTCTACAGCTGTACAAGACTATGACACTGATAAAACAGTCTGGCCAGTAAACAAGCCAATTCCAAAAATTGAGGGGTTCTATCAGTGCTCAGGTATACTTTATTTATAATTAAGAAATTAGTCAAATTAATTAATTGTGTTGTTTAATAGCAGTACATAGAATCGTTCCATTTGTCTTCTACCATTCCAATAGAGTTTTGAGAAGTGCTCTCACCTGATATTTTGATCTAATCTGAAGCAGATAAAAAAATCAGCTAAGAGTAATACAAATTACTTTTTTTATTAATGTATTTTAAAACACTTAGATATTTTAAAAATATTGTATTTATACATTTCAGGAGAGGCAGAGTATGTAAATGATATACCGACAAGGCCTGGTGAATTGCATGGAGCTTTTGTCTTGGCCAAGAAAGCAACTGCATCTAGTTTTACTCTTGATGCATCTGATGCTTTGGTATGTTCTTATTTATGTTATAAATCTTATAAAATTTTAGTACTTTACTGTAAAAACAAATGTTTTTAATTTGGTATTTTTGTTTGATTTCAGAAATTACCTGGCGTAGTCGCATTTTATTCAGCAAAAGACATTCCAGGGCCAAATAACTTTACACCGAAGAATCCATTGGGAGATGATAAAGAAGAGGTAAATTAAAACATATTGAAACATAGTATATCATTATATTATAAACACAGCATACATCTGTTTTGCTCATGTGATGGAAACAAATTATAAAAAAAGTAGCAATAACAAAGATTTTTATTTTACATTTTTTTTAAATCTGATTTTTATCATCATAATCATCAATTATGTGCAAAATAATTTGCAACATAATTCTGGTGCAAATGAAATGAAAAAACCCACAATTTTCTGTGTTCTATTAGTTTTTCTCAAATGTTCCAAATTCTAAGGTTCACAAACACTTATGCCACACCTGTATATATGCAATTTTTTAGAAGCTCTCCAAAATGATCTAGAGGTCAGGATTAGTGTTCATTTCAAGGTCCTGTGTCAGAGTCTTACTGTAATGCTTTCTCCATTGGCTCATTTCTAATAGAAATTTGCTAATAAGGAATTCCTAAGGCTCTTTTCCTGTCTGCTCAGATTGCATGTATGAAAATAAGAAGGTCATACAAAAAGTAAAGAACCTTTCGAGCCATGCAGTTTTCTCCATTGTTTCATTGACCTTCTTATTCTGGCTAGAAAAACAAATTTTACTACAATGTGATGAATGAACTTTCAGTTTGAAAATGGTGTATAATGTTCAATGATGGATGGATGAGTATTTATAATAATGAAAGCTCAGGCTGACCTTCAGTTGTGATTGACACATTCAAATAAAGAAGTGAGAAATTCTTTGAATTTTCTCAAATATTGTAATAGGAATAGCAAGGAGTTTTTGAACCACTTGTTACTGACGATGAGATTTGGAATTTGCGTAAATTGTCACAAACCACACTTCCAGAAACAATATGTTAGTTAAAGGAATGACATCATTCCAATCTCATCAAAACTAAAAAAACCAAACAAATTCTCAAAAACAAAAGAGTTATGGCTACTGTGTTTTAGGATCGAAAGGGCATCTTAGTCATTGACTGCTTACCTAAAATGAAGACTATAAATCCAGCAGCCTATTTCCTGACCTTTCACTGACTTACGCTGTACCATTCAAATCAAACAAAGTGAATATATGAAAGAATGATGATTCCATCCACAAAATTGATAAACTGATCCTTGAAAATCACCATTGAGTTTCCAAACTCCTGCAGAAATCTGAGTAATTAACAGAGAAAGTGTCTGTATGATTTTGCATTAATCATTGCAGAAAGTTTGCACAAAAAATGGTGCAAAAATTTTTTTTCAGAGCAAAATGAATCATGATTGAACATTTGTGCTGACCATTTGAACAACAATGATAGTGATCCAGAGTTATTAGACAGAGTGATTACTTGTGATAAATTATGATCACCATAATTTTTTTACCTGTGATCCTGAAATAAAGTACCAATTGATGCATTGGAAGAAACCCACTTCTCCATGAAAAAAAAGCAAAAATGAGCAAATCAAAATTCAAGGACATGATGATTGTTTTTTTTTAACAATCATGGAATTAATATCACAATGACAATAAGATAGATGCTAAAATTTTATGTTTAAGTAAGACACACTTAAAACATTGGGAGGAAAATGGGGCAATTTTGAAAAATGTTAACAAAGAATCATCTTGAAGAATACAAAAGCTAGATAGGTGAAATCTGGTATACAAAAATATTTTGTCCCTGAACTTTTCAGTTGGAATTCAAAATTGGCCATTTTTTAAAAGTCATCACAAAAATAGAAATACCCTGATATCTATGAATGCATTTTAATTTCTCAAATTCCATTGAAACAATGAAAATGAACCCTCACAGTGAAATTTAAATTAACAAGATTTAGCATTAATATATTTTATGTCATTCAGGTTTAATTTTTATATTTTTATTGTAAAATACAAAAATGTTTACATATACAAATGTCTATTTAGAAGTTAGTTTGAAAGAATTAACTGATCTCCTTTCTAATTAACTTTGCTTAAAATCAATTTTTGTGTCAAAATTTACACATATTTTCTAATCTATTTAAACCATAAATCTGTTTTTATAAATTAAATAAATCATTAATGGAATCCTTAATGAGTTTTCAAAACACATCATCAGGAAGTTTTTTTTGTTTTTATTGTCCTGTCTTGCTATACCCCAGTAGCATTTTCAGTTGGCCCATTGTTGGTATTCTGTTTTTACACACAGTTGGTCAATGGTTAAAATTGGCACAAATGCCTACCAATTAATAACGAACCAAATCACAACATAGGGCCAACAGTTAAAATTGGCCATTTTTTAAAAGTCAGCACAAAAATACAAGTACCATGACATCTATGAATGCATTTTAATTTCTCAAATTCCATTGAAACAATGACAATGAACCCTCACAGTGAAATTTAAATTAACTAATATGTAGAATTCAACCATGGTTGCATTGGCAAATTTGGATTTTTAAAAAAATTGAAGATTTAGCATTAAAGGAGAAACAAAAAATTATGCATTCCATTGTAAAAGAATAAATAATTTTATTACCAAGAGCCAACAAAGAAATTGTTGGCCCAACTTACTTCCAACAGTTACCCAACTAACTTTCAATGGTTACCCTACTAATTACCAATATGTTTAAAGTATTATATATTTCTATTCAGTTTAGTAGTGAACTTAATTAATAGTAATCATAGCTTCGCTACATGCGTTAACACATTTGAATACCTTTCATTATCAAATTCAATATGTATTCCTACTCAAGGTAATATGTACATTATAATATATAATTATAAAACTAGAGTAGGCTACTTATTAAATTTAATAGTAGGGTTAATCTGACAATAGTCCAACAAATTGAGAGAAAATATGATTAGCAGAAGATTGTACTTGTATATATTACTTTGAGTAAGAATGTCTTCACGCATGTAGAGAAGTTATGATTATTATAATTTAAGTTCACTACACAATTGAATAGAAATATAATACTTTAAACAAGTTGGTAATTATATAGTAGGGTTACCATTGAAAGTTATTTGAATAACCAACATAGCCTATTTCATTATTAACCAAGGTTATTTGATAAAAAGAGACAAAATTCACACAAACAAAATTTATTTAAAAGACAATTGTGAAAAGCCAAGCAAAAAAAATACACTATAACCACAAATTATGACTATAATGACTGTTCCAATAACTCATTTTCAAGTGGAAAGTCGCTAATCAATGAAGACAATGTCCCACTAAAAGCAGTCTAACAAATAAAATAAATTATTTATTCTTTTATGACAAAATACATTTTACATTATTTCTAGCTAGATAGGAATTGCTTGACGATCATTTAAAGTAATTTGTCATAATTAAAAAAAATAATTGAAAAAAGAAAAGAATAAAAAAATGTGTACTCTAAGGATTAATGAGTCTTAACCCTCTCCATACAAACACACAAAATTTGGGTATTACATTCACTGCAGTTATGTGATTCAATTTATTTAACTATAAGGTTAAGTTACAATTATGAAGCAAAGTCATTGAAGAATAAATAAAATGTGTCTAAGAATATCATTTCACATATATTTTCTTACAAAAGCTTTATTTGTTTTATAAAATATAGGCTCAATTAAAAAAAAATCATTTACTTTTCAGTTGTTTGCATCAGAGAAAATTGAGTTTGCTGGTCAAGCTCTAGGAGTTATTGTTGCTGATAGCCACGTGAAAGCACTTTACGCAGCTTCTAAGGTTGTTGTTGATTATAAAGGTCTTACCAAGCCGGAAATTGATGTTCGGAAAATAATCAGTGATGGTGACTCAGACAGAATTTATAGGCTTGGAAATAAAGAGCGAAAGAAAACCAAATGTATGCTATATTATATAAGTATGAGTAACAATAATATGAGGGTATTATAGTATTATAAGAGCATTAATAAAAAGGTAAATTTATTATAAGAATACCATAAATAGTGCAACGCATTGCAAACTTGTCATACTCAATAAAATTATTTAAAGAGTAATAAATAAAACTCTTTAATACAGGCAAAAAAAATGTATGGATTGTTGTTATCTTCCAAAAATATACAATTCAGAAACTATTAAGAAAATTGCCAGTATTTTGAAGAATTAGTTTTTCAGACTTTTCTAAAAAGTTATACATGAAGATTTATTACTCATATTTACATAAAAAATGTAGCTAAATACATTTACAGCTAGAGTAAATTGGTAAAAACAAACCTAGACTTCTATTTAAAATTAATTTTAATTTTAATTCCAAATGATAAATATTTCTAGTTTAATTTTACTATATCTGACTTGAGTTATGAATATCCTATATTATTATAATTTAAGCAAACTCTAATGAACTGATTTTGTATAATTATTCTAAATTACTGTTTTTTGTTCAATTGCTACTGGGCCTTTTTTCTGGAAGTTAGGAGATAGCTAAATTTTATCAACATTTTTCTATAGAAGATGTAAAAAAAAATTATATTTGTTAATTTTTAAAATATTTAAGTTTTTTGACAAAACTTAAATGCTTAATGCTTAAACTTAATGCTGAGAACAAAAAAGCATTATTCCGAGAGCGGGCAAACAACACTTACATTCAATGTCTTTGATTTACTGTACACAAGGATTTACAAACTCTTACTAAACCCTCACTGGCCCCAATGATTATTAAGACTGTTATCTTTGTTCACTACGTAAGCAGAAGCAATTCAGTTTTTCAGTTGTGATGATTATTTTATGAATGGTAAACCAATCAGTAACATAACTCATCATATAGTTTCCTCTGTTAATCATTCTTGTTTCTTTTAATAATAACTGCAGCAAGATCCATTCAACTAGGGATGTAGAGTATATTCTGCATATCTTAACAAGAATTAGATTAGATTCAAACTAGAGAAGGGATAACACAACCCCAGGCACTGTGATCAACAGACCTGTTGTAAAACTAAACCTCTTGAGTACTGTTTAGCAGATTGAAGCCCTTAGTAAGTTCCAAAAATCCACTGACTAGTTCATTCTGCTGAAGATCCCTAGGGAGCTGGAAACAAAACCCCCCTAGCCTCCTACTAGCAAGAACATCAAATTATGGATTATGTGACCTGCAGTCTCCTCCTCTTTCCCGCACAACCTACTCAAGTTTTCTCCATGGTAAATACCTATTCTGTTCATATGCATACTCAGAACACAGTGGCCAGTAATGAACCCCATGATTTTTCTGAGTTGTGCTCTGCCCAATACTTCTGCTACCCCTTTAAGCCCTCTTTATAAAACCGTGCTCAAGAGGCTCTTACTATGGGAATGCCCATGAAGGTTATGCCATCTTGGCTGGTATTGCTTATTAATCCACCTATTAAGTAGCAATGAGAGAGAGATTCTTAAAGCCAGCTCAGGTCCATTGAACTAAGTTGCAGATACCAGTCCAGAGAGTAGGTCTGCCTCCTCATTACCCTCAACTCCCTTAAACTCCAAAATCCAGTGAAGAGCTACCTGGTTATCCAGGGACAGAGTGTTAATGTTCTTCAGACACTCCCAGATCAGCTTGAACTGAATTGTAGGGCCTGTAAGTGATTTTATGAATTTTATGAAAGTAAGGCCTGACTATCAGTATGAATATGAATACGAGCCTTCTTGATGGCCCTTTTCAAGTTCTCCCAAACACATTCATTAATGGCCCTTAATTTCAGCATGGAATACTGTTGTGAGCTGTCCCTTTCAGTACTCCCATTTCAGTGCCTGACTTTGTCTTTGAACCATCTGTGTACCATACTATGTCTCCAGATTTTTCCAACAAACAATTTCTCCCCTCAAAAGTCATTTAGACATCCAAGGGTCTAGAGGCCATGTGTTGTATGACCATCTGATCAGTTACCATGATTAGAATTGGGTCACTGATCTATTCTGTGATTTCAGCATGATCCAATGTTGTAAGCCAGATACCACCTAACTTATGCTTTAATGCTTTAAAACTGACACCACCACTATATGCTGCTTTAAATACCTCCCCTATGATGTAAATGTCAATGGGTGGAAACACTAAAACGATCTCCATAGTCACTGTTGGTTCCATATTCATAGAGCTAGTAAAGCACAGGCAGGCCAACCTCTGAATTTTAGTCAGAGACTCTTTTGCCCCACCTTCTCTACCTACACAACAGCACCATAGCACCATAGCAGGTCTATACCTGCTATATGTACATACATCTACATGTACATACATCTATATGTACTTTATCATACCTGATCTTACCCCTATGTCATGCTAAACGTTCTTCTAACTGCCATTAATGACTTGATGGCTTTCTCCATGATATGCCCAATGTGAACATTCCAGGTAGGTTTAATCCCTAGGTTCTCCTGACAACATCAGGTTTCCACTAATGATAGGGCTCTGTTCATGAGATCCACCACTGTATTACCATGCCTAGCTCAGATAAGCACCACCACTTTATCTGCATATCTTTGGTTATAGCATTCCTCCAAAGAGTGAAGATCCAAGATTTAGTCCACCACCAGGATCCACAATAGTGGGGACAAAACAGCCTCTGACAACATCTACCTCCACTTCTTCTCCTATGGCTTTAGCCACAACTGTCCTCCCTCTTAACATGTCCCCACCCAGTCCCACACAGTACTATCAATCAAACATTGTGACAGGGCACAAAGCATCAAAGAATGGGGGGGGACATTATCAAAAGCCCCCTCAATATCTAGAAAGAAACTAAGGGCATATTATTTGGACTCTAGATTCCCTTCCAATCTGTGAACAAAATTATGAAGTGCATGAAGTTCACTCTCACAGCCTTTTCCTGATTGTCAGGCATATTGTCTAACATGCAGAGAAATCATGACCCCTCTAACATGAGAGACATTCTCTACCAGTTTCACTATAGTCTTCAGAATGAACGAAGTCAGACTGATAGGTCTGTAAGCCTTAGTATCATCATATAATGCTCACCCTCGCTTAAAAATAAAGACTACAAAGGCAGCTTTCCACACCAGGGTTACATATCTGGTAGCTTTGCTAGCCCAGTATGATCTGCACAGGATAAGAGCAATAGACTCTCCTCCTTGCTGCAAAAGAGCTGAAAATATTCTGTTAAAATCTGGTGTTTGAATGGGTGAGAGGTATTTGTAGCCCATTTCACCTTATCCAAATCCACAATTTAGTTTGCAATACTCCAACCTCCCTTACTAGGTCTCCTATTGGGAACATTTTACTCTCGCTCCCTTCCTACTTTCCTGACCTTTGAGTCGGGAAGTGTTCCTGAGGAGGACTTCTAGAGTGTCCTCCTCAGTTGTTGTGTACTCCCCATTAGGACCTATGGGGATCCCCATAGGATTCAAATGATCTGAGGCAGGACCTTGTGAAGTCATGCTCCCTTAAAAATGTGGTCAACCTCTTCACAGAACTTCCTCTATGAATCCTGCCTCACCCTTTTTAAAGCATTATTATAATTTTTCATTGCTCGCCTATAGGCCTCCCACTTAACATAGTGTTTGGCCTCATTAAACAGCCTCCTAATCTGCCCTCTTTGCTCAGAAAGTGCCTGAGTACATCACTTCACATTACCTCCAGTCACCTTTCTCGTAAGAAGGCAATTCTCATGAAAACAGTCCAAAACTATCTCCATAAATCTACTTGCTGTGTACTCTAATTACCTGTAACAGGTACTGTGAGTTACCTGTCGACTTCCTAAGATTCTGAAGGTCAGTTTTAACACTCTCTTCATAGCTCCCATTTAGTATTCCTGGGATTTCGATATGTATTTACTGATCTGTCTACTACCTCGAGATCCTTGACTATGTGCCTATGATCCAACAAAGACCATTCTTTAGATACATACCGCCTTTCCAACATGGTGAAAACACCATTGGTTCCCAGAGTAAGATCTGAAACCTCACTTCTTGCCATCATTACAAAGGTCAGTGAGTTTTGCTTATTAAGAATATATGAAGGATATATATGAAGCTGCCTTGGTGGCCTACTTGGTAGCATACTAGGCTTTCACCCCAAGGACCCGGGTTCGATTTCCAGCCAGGGCTTGGCATTTTCATACGCTATAAATCATCCCATCGTCTGCATTAGCCCAAGTGTGCACAATAATCGGACATTAAAAAAAAAAAAAAAAAAAAAAAAAAAAAATATATAAAGAATATAAAGTTTAAATGCTACGATAAAGGAAAGCACTCCCCACTCTGGTTTGTGTCACTGCTCCCCCACACTGAGTGGTGTGCATTGATGTCAGCTCCAACTAGTAGCTCAATGACCCCACTACTACAGTGCTCCACCACCTTCTGAAAGCTGATGGGTGGGAAGTAATCCATATCCTCATATAAGAAGGATGCAGAGGTCAATACAACTCTTCTGCTGCTAGATCCCACATTTAAATTAGTACTGATTACTGCGCAATCCCTGGAACATAATGAAAATAACGTTAGTATCTCAATATTATTCTTTACAACTATGCGCTGTCATAGGCCTAATGGCTGACTTGTAAACCAACTTACCATACTGTGATGAAGATTAACTTGAACAACTCTCATTCTTCTGTGGAGTAAAACATCTATCACAGGTTGAATGTATCTGTGCAGCAATCCCACATTCTACTACAATCTACAACTGGTGGATTCATGGGATTTAGTACAACCCCAGTTTCCTTCTTATCCAGTTTCCTTCTCACCATTCAAGCTCACTTTTGCAAATCCCCCACTGTTTTGAAACCATTGAAGGTCTCACGAATAGCTAGGGAAAGAGAAGTGTCCACCCACACAGAGCTCAGCATGTATAGGTAAGGCTAAATTGAAACTGGAGGTCACTTGTTATCCAGAGTTTTCCTACTAAAAGCTAAGCTTCCCTTAGCCATACAGCCCTTGACAAGGTGACAGCTAAGCTCTTCCACCTTAGCTTGGGATAGGGATGCATCTTATGCTTCAGCTGTATTGACACTGCTCCTTTTCACAGGCCAGCATCAATGTGTAAACACCTTGCACCACACAGAAGCATGTAGTCCGCTCTTCAGTCTTAACATGCCTCCATCCCAACAATCATCAAAAGGAATGTATGGTATCAGAAACCAATGTACAGACTCAATTCACAGAGCTAAACAAGAATATTCTTATAAGTAACATTTAATAAGTCCAAACCAAAAAAGAACTTTTGGGTCCAGCATTATCAACTAGGTGGTCTAGCATTATAAGTTTAACACTGAAGTTATTAATAATATTCAAAATATAAGATGTAGACTAAAGTACCAAATATTTTCTTGAATTGTTTTCTACAGGTAATGTGAAGCACACCATTAAAGGAAAATTTGATACTAAGAGTCAGTACCATTTTACAATGGAAACACAGACATGTTTGTGCATTCCTATTGAAGATGGTATTGATGTGTACTCGTCAACTCAGTGGCCAGCATTTGTTCAACTGGCAATCAGCAGTGTGCTCAATATTCCAATAAACAGGTGGGAACAAAAGTAGATAATAGATATTGCATTTTAAATTGATTTCATAAAAAAAAAAATAGAAAACCATACCTCATGAAAAGTGTATTTACAAATTCTAATAAATGTAATTAATTACTACACACCTATCTGTTTCACTAACATGAAGGATGCAAACTAGGTAAACATCTCACAATAATTTTTTTATCTGAGAATTTTGATATTTTGTATATCCAGTATTTCAAAACTACTATATTAATTTTATTAGGTAATAAAACTTTCCAAACTGTTACCAAAATCAATTTTTCATGCTAAGTTTAAATCAAACTCGCCCCAACTTGCAAGCAATAATCTGCTAACACATGTTTACACAATTTTTATTTTTAAATTTTAATAACCCCCTCAAAAAGTGATCCAGAAATCTTGATTGACAGACACTCTTTTCAAGTATGTCATTTCAAAAAGTATTCTTGGTCTTAAATGATGGTAACTCTGCTTATTTTATAATGGACATTTGCTGAAAAGGCTATAAACAGATCCTGGCAATATTTATATCAACACTAGAAAGGTAGCGCAAGTCATATTGACATGTATGAAATAAATAATCACAAGTCTTTTTAATTCAATTCACACAAAAACCATCACCCTCTTATCAGTGTCTCAGGCATTTATTTGCTGACTAAGCAGCATTGTGAGTAGGTGTATTTCGTATTAGTTTTTGTGTAATTAATTTTTTCCTAGAAGTCAAACATCTGGATGTGTCACCTTCTAAGCATACATGCTTGTATGCTACATTGTATGTACATTTTACATGTCACAACCTATAATAGCATTATATATTAATTTATGAAATTTTTGTGTTTTACAGAACTTGTTTTTTTTTCAATTTTTGTTTACAGAATTGTTATAGGTAATCACTCACTATAACAGCGGTATATATACATATTTTTATTGAAACGTTTTGTGTGTTTTACATGATTTTGTTTGAAAAAATTATAGATTGGGGGCTGAAAAACCAAACGCTGACCATTATACTTTACTATATAATGTAACCACTAATATTTCGCTAGGGAACTCGTATGTTATTTACCTGCGCAAATTTCCTAGAATAAATGAAATAAAATCTAAGCCCTTGTCAAGGCAAGATTTTTGGCCTAGATATTCATAAACGCCAATGAAAACTTTGGCAAGAAATATGATTCAATGAAAAAAATATATGCCTATTGACCTAAGAACGACAATAGAGAAGGTCGTAGGAGACTTCAGCCAGTTATTCCAATGCTCAACTAGAGAGGCGAAGGAAGTATTGTGCTTTTTGTGATGTCAGGAAAAAGAGGTGACAAAAGTTCACTACAACGGCAGCAAAACTATTTGTGGTGAATATCGAAGAAATGTTTGCCTCAAATACAGTTAAAAGAAAAATTGCATGCAAAAACTTAAATCTTTTTTCTTTTATATCTTATGTTTAATGTTACGAAGTTTTAGTTAATTTTAGTATAAAAATAAATAATTAAGTGGATTTGAGTTAGTTATTTAGAGCTAT
Organism: Callitettix versicolor; assembly: GCA_022606455.1. Lineage (NCBI taxonomy): Eukaryota > Metazoa > Arthropoda > Insecta > Hemiptera > Cercopidae > Callitettix > Callitettix versicolor. The sequence continues at coordinate 66,509,188 of CM040189.1, forward strand.
CGCATTATTTTAACCATATTTTTTAAAACAATATATTAAAGTAAAACTAGCACAGGCATTTTTAAGCTGAAAAATATATTAATAAGACTTTAATCATGAAATTATAAAAACTATGTACTTTTTCATTTATGTACAATACTTTTGTTTCTTATAAGTAAATTGTTTTTGATTTTTTTTTAATTTAGTGCCTAGTTTTCTTTTAAATGTTGAATTTAACTGAAATAAATAAAAATAATTTAAAAAAACAAAATATATTATTTTACCTTTTTGAACTGTACATCAAATTTGCATGTCACTACCCACACTATAAGTTTTTTTAACGCTGCCTTTCTAGGGTTAAAGGTACTATTTATACAAAAAGGAACATTATTCTTATAATAATATAGCTATTGGTTAAAATATTGCACAATAATTCTCAAATTTTGCTATTTTCTTTAAAAATCTATGTTGAAAGTTATTGACAAAACATCTGTATAATCAGCCTTACTTTTCAAAATTAATTATTTGTTATTTCTTATAAATAAAAACTTATAACTCATGTTAGTGTAGCAAATTTGAAATTTTAGAGACTTTTTGATAAGGAAATTGAAAAATAAAACGTTCTGCAAAAGTGATTATGGTTTATTTTTTTATAGTGATTTACTCTCCAACCATAATTTTTATTTCAAATTTGCCACATTGATTTGAGTTATGAATCATAAATGCATGGGCATATGAATTATGGTTCAAATATGACCATAATTTGAACATTTTATAAACTATCTTATAATCAATTATTGTTCATAAAAATTTGGTTAAGAAGGCACCAAACAGACGGGTTAATCAGATTTTCCTTAAATTGTATCATATTATTAAGAAACAAAACAAATATAATGGCATGTAGTATTGTTCTAATAAATCCAAAATTCAGTTTACTTTATACTTGCTAGAGTTATTTGAGTTACTAACATCTGCAAGTTTCTGACCAAATTTTTGCAGAATCTGATTTTTGGTAATCAGGTAGGTTACCTGTTTTGTTTGCTGATAGCTCTTAAACCATATTTTTTTGGGGAAATAACAATATTCCAGGAATACTCAAAATTACAGTGTACTTCTTTGCAGGGTAAATGTTCAAGTTAGACGAGCAGGTGGTGGATACGGCAGCAAATTAACTAGAAGCAATCAAATCGCTGCTGCTAGTGCATTAGCCACTTACATTTTACAAAAACCAGTGAGAATAGTTCTAAGTATAGAAACAAACATGGAGATGGTCGGTAAAAGGATTCCTAATTACACAGACTATGAAGTGAGTAACTTACTTTAAATTAACCAATTGGCTTAGCGGTAACTTGTAAACACTTTCTTTTACGTTTTTCATAAACATCAATATTTTAAAAAGACATAAGCAGTAAAGATTTTCTTATGATTTTATTGCTTTAAGATGAATGTAAAAAAAGTTACATTGAGACACAATTGGTCTCACAAACTGAAACTCAAACGTAAAAGGAATTTTATAACATCAAACTAAACCTGCACTAGCAGCCATTCAGCATTACTTTGTGATACTAATAGCTACTACCCAGTCTGAAAACATTTTATAAAAAATCGCAACTGGTTTGTAGACGTGTGTCAGTACCTATTGCCTGGCCTTATCTGCATAATATCCTATTTAGAGCTGACTGCCCATTAGATTTAGTATATGGCTTCCTCATATAAATATTTTCCCTGTACAACTAAGCGCAATGTTTTTTTTGTGACTAGTCCTATAATTAGTTATAAAAAAACACTATATAAACTCCATTCCATAGAAAAAATAGGTAATGGACACCATCTAGCAATATCAAAGATATATCTTACCTTTTTCATCTGAATTGCACTGTACCTACATTTTGTAATTTATAATTCTCAAACTAAACATTGTTTGTTTTATGGTTAGTGTTTGTTAACAATATGCAATATAACCCATATAGGTATGTATATAGTGGGGTGCCATAGTACCGTGTTATCCACACGTGAAAATAGGAATATTAAAAATATGGTTAGTACAGTTATTAGGTTCTTATTATTCCTGAATTACATCAAAACTTAGTAGCAGTTGGAAAACAAAAACACCTAACATGAGTAACAACAAATACAGTGATTCATTGGAGTTTCACTGAGCACTGATTGTAACCCTGACTCACAGTGGAACATCCTCCTTTAAATTCACAGGTTCACTGTTTTAGTTTGTTTTATCAAACTTATTAGCACTGGCTTGTCAGTTCTATGCCACTATTAGCCTATCAATTAATTGTAAAATATTTTTAGTTAGTTTTTCTTTATCATATCTTGATGTCCTTATAGCTGTTTGCTAAAATGAAAACTGTTATTGTGTGCTTCATGCAAAGTTTGATATAGCATGGAGTTAATACAGCAATAGAATATTAATAGCAATAGTTAATACAGCAATAGAATATTTTATTGTAGGCAGTACTTGCAGTTTCTTCTATTCCTTCCTAGTGTAATTTTTATAGTGTTCTTACATTTTTTTGTAGTATTTTTTTTGTTTTATTTTAGTTGATACGATTTTCAATCCAAATCCTAACCAGCTGATATTCACACTAAAAGATTGGATTAGCAATTTTTATTCATGATTCTTATTAATTAATTTATATTTTCTTATTTTTTTAATTTTAAGTGGTATTTTAAAAATATATTAGTATTTTACACAAACAAATCGTAATATTTAAACCCATTTCTAACAACATGATTCAGTCAATAAATGATAGACCCAGCCAAGAAACGATGCAAATGATCACTACAGGTAAAGTGATGACACTAAAATCAGGTGCCATTTATAACATGGCTAAAATCTTGCTGTTATTTTAAATCTTGATACAGTGATTGATGAATTAAAAAAAATGATGTCCTTCAATTAAAGAATGCCATTGTACTATTAGGTAGTATAACATCTTTGTGTATAATACATAATTTGCTTTAGTTATTTTTAAATTGTTATTATGTTTGTCAGTTGATTTTAAAAGTTTTAATACATTTATAAATAAATAATGTGTTTTGTATCTGTTTAATAGCATATTTTCATGTCAGATATGTGGATATAAAAGATTAAATTTATAAAGAGGGTAGAACATTTGCACCAAATAAAATGGTGCAGTTTTTGGCCTCAGCACACACATGAGAAGTTCCTGAAACACGCCTTTACAAATAATTTTTTCATCAAACAATATTTACGTATTACATTTACAAGTTGAAATAACAATATATTGTAAATGAATACGAACTTGAAAAATTGACATTTAACAAAAAATTTAATGCAATTGCACCAGACAATAAAATGATGACAGACTAAATAGCATAAATGGTGCAAAAACATTACACAAACTTAAACATATTAAGTTATTAAAAATAAATCCAAATTCAATCTATAAATTTTAACTGAAATTCTGATAAATTTGATACAGTTTTATTTAAAAATATTTTATACCCTAATAATTGTAAATGAATTAAGTATCTATTTGTGTATTTTTTAAATTAGGTTGGAGTTGATAATAATGGTAAAATACAATACTTGAACTTGGAATTCTATGGAGATAATGGTAATTCAAAAAATGATGAGGTTTCAGTTGAAATATTGAACCGTGTAAAGAATGCTTATAAGGATAGTACATGGAAGGTGGAGATATATGGCATAAAGTCTGACAGTGAAAGCAATACATGGTGCAGAGCTCCAGGTATAGTGACTACATACTTAAATACTTTTAAATGAATATAAAAAACACAAATTTAATTAATTACTTGTGATATGTTATTTTTCCTATCTATCTATCTATCTATCTATCTATCTATATATATATATATTGAAATGTACTGCATTAAACTTTCTTTAATTAATTTTACTTTAGTTAAAACATTCTCAATTCAAGATTAACTTTCTCCTAAGTTTACTAATCTAAAACATGTTTCTAAAAATTAAATGGGAAAACTTATTTTTAGAAGTTTATTTTTATTATTATGTTACTATTATTAAATTTGTTATTTTATTATGTTATTTTCATCTAAGTAACAGATCATATAAATTGTATTATGTAGGTGAAATCAATAACGTTCTGAGTTTTTTTATTCCATACACAAAAAGTATAAATAATACTTCAATATTTAATATTTACTTTTATTGTTGGTTTTCAAATAACTTGTGTAGTTTATTAATGATATTACAATTGAATTTATGTTTAAGAAATGATGGTTATTTCTATAATTAATAATTATTTTTCTAAATAAATTATTATCTTTCCTTGTGATTTTTTCTTTAATTTTGAAAATACCAGTTTCTAGTATTGTATATTACAAATTTGTCATGAGATATGTTTCAAATTGTTTTCACTTTTGTATAGTCATTATAAGGTGTGACAATGAAATAAATGGACTGGTGCTACAAAACATTTTATTGCTCACATTACAAAGTTTATCCCTTTCAATGTACTCCCCTTGCTGATCCCTATAATACTCCATACGAATTTTCATTTGTTGAAAGTCTGTTTCTGTCAGCTTGTTGAGAGAATCTGTTGATTTTACTTTCATTGCTTCCACACTGTGAAATGTTATTCCTTGAAGCTTTTATTTCACTTTAATAAATAGAAAGAAATTCCAGGGGCAGGTCAGATGAATACGATGGGTTGTCATAATTGGTGATGCTGTATTTTGCAAATAATGCCTTCACAGACAAGGCAGAATTGGCAGATGCATTGTCTCGGTGACTCACACAAGAATTGTTCTTCCACAAATCAGGTCTTCATCTTCACACTCGTTCATTTAGGGCTGTTAGAACCTCAATGTAATAATAGTGATTGACTGTCTGCCCTTCGGAGACCCAGTGAAGAGAGACAATTCCATGTTTGTTATATAAAAAAAAGAATCATCATGGCCTTGAATTTTGATTTGCTCATTTTGGCATTCCTTTTGTCATGTTGAGGTGAAGCTCTTCCAGTGCATCATCAATTTGTGTTTTGTTTCAGAATCATAGGTAAAAACAACAATTCATCACAAGTAATCACTCTGTTTAACATTTATGGATCATTGTCAATATTAATTAGAAGGTCACCACAAATGTTCATTCGCAATTCCTTCTGTTCTGAAGTGTGACGTTTTGACACCATTTTTTGCACAAACTTTCCACATGTTTAATGGTTCATGCAAAATCTGTCAGACGATTTCTTTGTTAATTCTTAAGATTTCAAAAAGAGCTTAAGACAGTTAGACAATAATTGTTACTGATCAATTTACCAATTTTATAGATGTTGTGATAAATTTTTTGCCTCAACATTTTGCACTTTTCAACAAGATGCTAGCACAAGAACTTGAACCAGCAATTGCTACAGCAAGACTGAGCAATGTACAACTGTACTTATCAAGCTCAGATTGAGGGAAGCATTAACAGGTACAGTCGTGTTCAAAACTGTCGCAGCAAGCTCCCTGTTTGCAGTAGCAGCACCAGTCCGATTATTTAATTGTCACACCTTCCTACACACAAATAAAAGAACAAACAAAACAACTTGTTTTAATTTGATAATCTGCTAATATCTACATTATTTCTGGTTTAAGTCTTTTAACATCTATAGTCTTTATATTACCTATAACAAAGGGGACTATATACAAAGGGGATTAACCTAAAACACCAAAAAGTAATTTAACATTACAGTTGCCTTCAATCCAACTAGACTTAAATCATAAAGATTTGAGTTATAGCTAACTGTCCAATATTGTACAGTCATTATGATCTTTATCATTCCCCTAATATGGTTTCCCTTTTATCCTTGAGTTATTATTGAGGCTGTACTTGCCTCCAACACGTCAGCTACAACACAACTTCCCTACAACAGTACTGAAATAACACTTACAAAAATTAGTATTAATATTATAAAAAGAAAATTATTGTCTAAAAACAACTTTAACCCTAGGATCATATAGGTGTTGTGAGTGTCAAGAGCTATTTCTGAACCAGCTTCAAAACTTTTCTTGCATTTGAGTGTTTTTTATCTCACAAGGCTATTGGGAGTAGCCAACACCAAATCCTGTGGCCACTGTGATTGGCCAAGCTGGGCATTGAGTGTTTAAAATGATTTGGTATTCTATGTAGAGTGCTGGAACCTGGAGGCGAACTAGAAAAACAATTTTTAGATGTTGAAAAACAAATACAAGTCAGTTATAACAAATGTTATAAAATGCTGAATGAGCTGCAGCAAGAGAAAATAATCCAAATTATTTAGGAATGAAACAAGATACTGACTGTGGCCTTTCAAGCACAAAGGGTAAAAAGGAAAACAATAAATTATTAATATATTTTTATGAATTTGCAAAACAGGTACGACAGAAGCAATAGCAGTGGTAGAGAATATTATGGAACATATTGCAAATGTTGTTAAGAAGGATCCTATCCAAGTACGTTTAAACAATATGCAATCAAATGAAAAGGTTCTGCCAAAACTTATATCAGACATAAAAAAATCATCCGGATACAATAAAAGATTGGCAAAAATTGAACAGTATAATAAGGTAAGTATTGGCCAATTATTGGTTTAATATAATTTCATTAATTCTCTATGAAATTGTCAATTAATGTTGTTGTTTTTAACACTAGAAAGGTAGTGTTAACAAACTGATGGAGTGGGTAGTGACACATAAATCTAACATACATAAAAAACATATGATCCTTTGCTAGTTCTGCTGTAAAATGATATACCTGTATTTTGTTTTTTTTATATTATTTTTATTTTTTTCAGTTAAATTCAACATTTTAAAAAAACTAGGCACTAAATTAAAAAAAAATCAAAAACAATTTACTTATAAGAAACATAAGTATTGTACATAAATGAAAAAGTACATAGTTTTTATAATTTCATGATTAAAGTATTATTTTTATAGTTTTCAGCTTAAAAATGCCTGTGCTAGTTTTACTTTAATATATTGTTTAAAAAATATGGTTAAAATAATGTGATAGTTCTAAATAACTAAATGAAATCTAATTAATTATTTATTTTTATACTAAAATTAAATAAAACTTCTTAACATTAAACATAAGATATAAAAGAAAAAAGATTTAAGTTTTTGCATGCAATTTTTTTTAACTTCATTTGTGGCAAACATTTCTTTTATGTTCACTACAAATAGTTTTGCTGCTATTGTAGTGAACTTTTGTTACCTCTCTTTTTCCAGACATACTTCCTTGCAAAGGTAGTGTTAACAAACTGATGGAGTGGGTAGTGACACATAAATCTAACATACATAAAAAACATATGATCCTTTGCTAGTTCTGCTGTAAAATGATATACCTGTATTTTGTTTTTTTTATATTATTTTTATTTTTTTCAGTTAAATTCAACATTTTAAAAAAACTAGGCACTAAATTAAAAAAAAATCAAAAACAATTTACTTATAAGAAACATAAGTATTGTACATAAATGAAAAAGTACATAGTTTTTATAATTTCATGATTAAAGTATTATTTTTATAGTTTTCAGCTTAAAAATGCCTGTGCTAGTTTTACTTTAATATATTGTTTAAAAAATATGGTTAAAATAATGTGATAGTTCTAAATAACTAAATGAAATCTAATTAATTATTTATTTTTATACTAAAATTAAATAAAACTTCTTAACATTAAACATAAGATATAAAAGAAAAAAGATTTAAGTTTTTGCATGCAATTTTTTTTAACTTCATTTGTGGCAAACATTTCTTTTATGTTCACTACAAATAGTTTTGCTGCTATTGTAGTGAACTTTTGTTACCTCTCTTTTTCCAGACATACTTCCTTGCGCCTCTCTAGTCGGACATTGGAACAACTTGTTTCTTTTTTTTATTTTTGTTGGAGACTACAACCTTCTATATTGTCGTTTTTAGGTCACGGCATATATTTTTTTCATTGAATCATATTTCTTGTCAAAGTTTTCATTGGCGTTTGTGAAGATCTAGACAAAAATTTATTTTGACAAGGCAAAAAAATCTAGACAAAAAAATAGCCTTGACAAGGTCTTAGATTTCGTTTCATTTATTCTAAGAAAGTTGTGCAGGTAAATAACATATGGAATATTAGTGGTCATATTATAGAAAAAACATAATGGCCAGCACTTGGTTTTTCGGCCCCCAATCTGTAATTTTTTCAAACAAAATCATGTAAAACACACAAAATGTTTCAATAAAAATATGTATATACGAGGTTTGTCCAATAAATACGCGAACTAAGGTCATAAAAACTTTATTTTACAAAATTTCATCTACATTGATTTTGTCCCCTTCAAAATACTCTCCATTCACTGCTATGCACTTATCCCATCTTCTTTTCCACTCTTCAAAGCACCCTTGGAAGTCCTCAGAAGTCAGGCTTTTCAGTCTCCTCGTCGTTTCTTGTTTTATTGTATCCACATCTTCCCAATGCTGTCCCCTCATCACATTTTTGCATTTAGGGAATAGAAAAAAGTCGCAGGGGGCAAGGTCCGGTGAACAAGGGGGATGATCAAGGATAGTGATTGAATTTTTAGCCAGAAACTGGCGAACAATCAAAGCCGAATGTGCGGGTGCATTGTCTTGATAAAGAATCCATCCATCGTTTTGAGTCAAATGTGGTTGCACACGACGCACTCGATCTCTCAAACGCTTGAGAACGTTAAGGTAGAACTCAGAATTTACCGTTTTTCCTCAGGAAGGAATTCATGATGAACAACACCTTTGATATCAAAGAAAACCAGGAGCATGACCTTGATTTTTGATCGGCTTTTCCTTGATTTTTTTGTTCAAGCTTCACCTGTTGCTTTCCACTCCATGCTTTGCGATTTCGATTCGGGGTCATACACGAAAAACCACGATTCATCACCAGTGATAACCCTATTTAAGAATCCAACATCATTTTCCATGGAATTTTTCCAGTCAGTAACACATTCGACTTTTCTCAACTTTTGATGCGGAGTCAGCAGTTTTGGCACGATTTTCGCACAAACCTTTCTTAAGCCCAAATGCTCGGTTAAGATTGTGTGCACTGTTGATTTTCCTAAATTTAGTTCTTCAGCTATCATTCAGACAGTTTTTCGGCGATCAGTAAGGACAAGACGCCGCACACGATCAATGTTTTCATGCACACAAGAGGTTGAAGGTCGTCCAATTCTTGCATCATCCGTGGCGTCTTCTCGACCTTCTTTAAAGCGCTTAATCCACTTGAAAATGGCTGTTTTCTTCATAGCATTATCACCATAAACAACTCTCAACATTTCAGCAATTTCTTGGTAATTTTACCAAGCTTTACCAAAAACGTGATGTTAATTCGTTGTTCAGTGAATTGGTCAGTTTCATATCGACGAACAAAAAAATAATGCAAAACTAAAAATAACTCTACTCGCAAGATCCGCTGGCGTAACGCTCTGCCAAGCACTGACGGCTCATTGGGTCCCAGACAACACGTGAGGCCAGTGGTCGTGGCTTAACTCTCTGTAATGGCCACCATATTCGACCAGTTCGCGTATTTATTGGACAAACCTCGTATACCGCTATTATAGTGAGTGATTACCTATAACAATTTCGTGAACAAAAATTAAAAAAAACAAGTCCTGTAAAACACAAAACACAAAAATTTCATAAATAAATATATAATGCTATTATAGGTTATGACATGTAAAATGTATATACAATAAAATATGCTTAGAATGTATTGACACGTCAATCAGATGTCTGACTTCTAGTAAAAAATTAATTACACAAAAACTAATCGAAATACACCTACTCACAATGCTGGCTAGTCAGCAACTAACTGTCTGTGGCACTGATAAGAGGGCAAGGGGTTTGACTGATTTGGATTAAAAAGGCTTGTAATTATTTATTTCATATGTGTCAATGAGACATATGATACCTTTCTTGGGTTAAAGTTCCAACAGAACTTACTTTATAAAAAGCCATTATAACATTATCATTGGCATATTTTTGTATACAGTGAAAGTAATATTTCTTACTTGCCAGGAAAAAAATATAATATGTTTTTATATTTGAAATATTAATATAAAAAATTTATATATCCAGAAAAGCAACCGATATGCATATACAATGAAATATATACAAATTGTTGAAATACATATTTTATTTTCATTTTTGTGCTTTCTCAGGAAAACAGATGGAAAAAGAGAGGAATATCGCTTGTTCCAATGAACTATCCTTTTAGTTTTTGGGGAAGTTTCTTCTCCAGTGTGTCTGTGTTTGCTGGTGATGGCACGGTGGGAATCACACATGGCTGTACAGAAGCTGGCCAGGGACTAAATACAAAGGTAAAAATAATACATATATATAAAACAAATAATACTTTGTCTGGAATTTTTATTTTTATTTCAATTATGATTTCTGTCACAGTAATAGTCATAAAAAACATGGGGATTTTATATTTCTAAATACTTTAAAATAATTAATGCTATAATAGGACAAAATACTTTATATTTTTAATAATAAATAAGTTAAATTTGTTGTTAACTGTGAATAAAGTAGCATTAAATGTAATATTTAAACTTCATATATTACATAAAATTGAACAACAAATATTTGGAATTTTTTAAAGTTTATTTAAACAAAATATTAAAATAAATTCACTGATATAAATTAATTTATTTATTAACAGGTGGCCCAAGTCTGTGCATACATGTTTGGAATTAATGTGGAAGATATAAGCATAAAACCAACAATGACCATTACTTCACCAAACAATTCTCCAACTGGTGGAAGCGTGGGCAGTGAAGCTGTTTGCTATGTAAGGATGATTTAAATATCTGTAGCTTAATGTAAAACTAACTTTTGATTGCAAAAACAATGACAGAAAACAAAAACCATGTCATCACTTTGTATCTAATTCCAAATGAGGTCACACAAATAAAATGCTACAAAAGGTTTTTCTGAAATGCACAACTTGAAAAGCTCAACAACTTAATAAAAAATAATTAGTTTTAGGTACCTATTTGCTCTCAATGATTACAAGTGCTCTTTAAATTGTTTTAATGTGTAAATCCCTGTAAAATTGAATAGGAATAACAGTAACACTCAGTAAGTGTTTTATTTATCTTCAAAAGTTGTGATATTCTAAAAAGTGTTTCATATCTATGCTATGTTACAGAATATAAATTATATAATTTTTTAATTTAAAAGTTGACTTACAAATTTTGTTAAATGTAAACTACAGTACATTTATACATTGTTAAAATACCTTATTCATAAACAAATCAGACATTTTGAATGCCCACCATTTGTTTTCAAATAAGAATATGCAAGTTTCAGGTAGAAATCTGAAATTGACTAAAAATTTTATGTAACAAATATGTAGGTATCATTGAAATTTGTCAAGCTTAAAATATATTCCAAGTAAAAAGTGTGGACGAATTATGCCTTTTATTATAATTCACAATTAATAATTTTTTTTTGAGTGCCCACCATTTTGTTCCATATAGGTTTATGACATTTTAATATAAACCTTTCAATGCACTTGTTAATATCATAGTTAAGTTTGTATTTATTTATTGTGAAATATTTTATAAATATTTGTGTTTATGTTATATAAAACTATAATTGCTTAACCAGGCTACCAAAATCTGCTGTGAAAAAATACTTGAACGTTTGGAAAGTCTGAAGAAAGAAAATCCTAACCTGAGTTGGAAGGAGCTTGTTAACCTTGCATGGAATAATAATATTAACCTTAATGCTTCACACATGTAAGATATGTTTGGTTTTACTGAAATGAGGTAGTCTTAATTATATTTAAATTTCCCACTATTTGTAATGTTGGCAGAGCTGAATCCTTTTTTAATTTCTCATTGCATAAGGCATAGAACAGGACTGTCGTGAATGTGAAAAAAAGGAATTTAAGGAAGTCCTAAAAACAGGATTATTAGTGTGTCAATGCTTTTAAAAATAAATGATAATAGTAATTTATGTTAGTTTTACAATATCTGATCATCATAAAATTACTCATAAAACTAAAGGTTATTGTTTTCAAGCTCTTTTTTGGAGAAACAATTTTTACAAAATTACAAAATTCCAATTTTTAAAAACTTTTTTGTCAGGTCTATATAACCAAGAAAAATTTACTTAGGTGGCCCCATATTGGTGAAAACTAGAAATTCCTTGAAATTGGTTTTTCAGATATTGTTTGAATATGATGGAGTAATGTTTGAATATGATATCTTGTAATGGAGTGCAGATTAGCAACAACTATTGAGAGGTGTTAGATATTGAGAGGTGTTAGACTGTACCTGAGTCTAAGAATACATACACACGTATGACTTAAACAGTTCATCTATTGTAAGTTTAATGGCTAAGGGTCCTACGTTATGGCTGTGTTCTCCTGTCATGTGTTTTGGAGTGGTGATATTGCTTGGTTTCCTTTGGCAGACAACCCTGAAGTGTGCCTAACTCTGCCAAAGACCCCTGATGGGGCTAGTTCTGGAACCAAACAACCTACAGGCTCCTGGTAGTCACATCGCTGTTGAATTATAATGGTCTATCAAAACATGTGTTACAGTATGTGAGGGAATAGATTGTGGCCTCCAATAGTATGGAGTCATAAATTTGTATTACAACTCATTCCCAAGTATCATGGAGCACTGAAAACATGTTGTGGCCAAGTTGAAGAACTTTGGAATTTTCAGCAAAAACAGATGTCTTGTGAAAACTGTGAAAAGAGCTATCTAATAATGTCAAAGCATTAATAGAACAGCTAGCTGAACTTACAGCTTTGTTATAGTTAATAAACAAATTTGCAAATATGTAACTCTACTGGGGTCAAAAGCTTATTCTTCTAGTTTTAACATGGGAGTTAAGAAACAAGTAGAAAAACCAGTGATAAAAAGAATATTACTCCAGCATTTATCATTTTGAAGAACAAGTCACAATCTTTGCAAATAGTTTCTTTCAATGAAAAACCTGTGTTTTCTCCAAATAACGAATCTGCCTTACAAATGCAGTAACTTCAGACTTCAGAGCTAGCTTATTTTTTAAAGAAGTCTAACATATTCACTGACAGTAAGTTTACAAAAAATAAAACAAATCTGTTGTATAAAAAGAATGTATTTAACATTATTAAAGGAATAAAATGTCACATTGAAGACTTGAAAGTTCTTGAACGTGATGTTCCTTTAATTTTTATTTGTCTTTAAGAAATTCATCTCCACCTATCTTATTGATCCCAACTAAGGGCATATTCAGTTTTCTAATCTCATTTCATCTCAGAGAAAAGAGCTAAGGTGATGTAGCCATACTTGTTCTGATTCTGTTGAATTATCTCGGTAAACTGAATAACTCCCCTACAACCTAGCTCTGTTAAGATTATAATCCTATTTAAACTTACCATTTGTTGCCTTTATTTGCCACTAAGTTACATCTTCCAAAGAAATAAGCTAATTAATTTAATAAATTGGTTATTTCAAAATATATTATTATTGGGAAATTTTGTGCCGTTCATTCTGCCATGCAACTTGAAGAGATACAGTCTGATACAGATTTAATTCTTCTTCTTTGTAATTCTTGCCATCTTAACCAACATATACCTTTGATCATATCAATCATATCAACATATGATCCTTTAAAAAACATAGCGAGAAGATTTTAAAAAGAAATTGTCACATATAAATTTAAATGAAAATTGATAATTGATGTTTAAAATATAATTTCCATAGACAATGATTTTGACAGTTTTAAAATTAATTTATTAACAGCAGCTAATGATACAATACCAAAAACTCACTCATGCTGTCCACCAGTTCCACAGGGACATTACAGATGCAGAGAAACTTTGCTTTTGTGAAGAAAAATTGAAGGGGATTAAGCAGAAGAAAACAGAAAAAGCTATAAAATTATTAAAGCTTAAGCTTACAAAATCTTTACACAGAGTAGGTGAGAGGGGCCCAGAAGTGTGGAAGAAGCTGCATTTTATTTGTGGCCCTACACCTTCATTATTGGGCATATACAAGAGGATGGAACAATAAATATAAATACTTGAGATATTGCTTATTTGTTGGGTTATTCCTTTGCACGGTTTTGTTCATCAAGAATTTGTAGCAGTGATTTCCCTTTATAACATAACTGCAGCAGAAGCTTTGCCATTCACTCATTGGTTAACCTGGTCACTCACACTGTGGGAACTGGCATCTGCAATATTCTCCATAATAGTTTCAACTCCTGGTCCTGACAGTCTTGTATATTAAATGATAAGAAACCTTAAACTTTTGGTAAGCTTTCTCATCTGAGATATACAACCATATTTTCAAGCATACATTTCCCAATACTGGTTTTTTTGTGTGTTAACGTCCAACTATTGTGCACAATTGGACTAATGCAGACGATGGGATGATTTATAGTATATGAAAATGCCAAGCCCTGGCCCCCAATACTGGGTTGGAAGCTACAAACATCCCTCTTCTAAAACCAGGAAAAAACAAGACTGATCGTAACAGCTATCAGTTCACTTCGCTAATCAGTGTGCTATGTAAACTAGTGTAGAAAATGGTTAATTGTTGGTTACTTATTAGATCCTCAGAAATCAATAATCTACTTACCAGTGAACTATACGGTTTAAGACAAGGATTAATCTCATTTTTTGAGGTCAATTGATCAGCTGACCAATTGATCAGCTTGCATTACTAAAATGCTTTTATCTTGCATGAGACTCTTGTTGCGGTTTTTCTTTAAACTGGGGAAAGCATTTGATATGGCATTGAGAACAGCAATTTTGCACACATTGAAATTTTGTGGTATGCAAGGAAACATTCTTGCATTCATCACTGACTTTCTGCCAAATCATTATTTCAGGATATGTCTCAGTGTTACAATATCAAATCATTTTTGTTTCTAGAATGGAATTCTACAAAGGAAATGTGTTACGCATGATCTGGTTTTGTTGTTGCAGTTAATAGAATCATATTGTTAATGTGCAGCCACATATGCTGTTCACTATTTATTTGTAGACGATTTCACAATATATGGGGCTACCAGAGGTTTGGCTGAAACCTCCCTTCAGCTGGTAATTTACCAATTAAAGTTGTGGACAAGACCTACAGGATTAAAATCTTCAATCACAAAAACCAAGTGTGTAAAGTTTAGTTGCCTCATTTGAGTGTGCTGAAATTGCATTGCAATAAAATTCTGAATATTTTGACTTAATGGCTTTTAATGGGTGTTAATAGGTCTTGTATGCTGAAGTATTATCACGTGGTCATTTGTTTATGAGTTGATTATGACTGCATAATATACATAATTTGTGTAGATCCATCCATTTTGAAATCCATTTCTTCTGCAAATCCAGGTTGAAAAATGATCCTATGTACAACACAACATTGATGTTGTGTGTAGTGCTTTTCGATATAGTCCTGCCTAATGGTATTTCCACCAATACTGGTGTGTTTCCACCAAATGGGTAAATGTGTACACATTGTTGAGTGATTGTAGAACCAAATTTATAGCATTCAGATATCTGAAATTTTTAAAAGAATATGTTCAATAACTCAAAGCTGTTAAAAGTAGATTTTAAAATATTTAATAAATTTTAGATAGTTTTTTTAATGTGCAAATTATCTAAGTAAAATGTGGAAAACTCTTGATTCCGCACGTTTATGGAGAAAATCAGTTAATCTGCAGATTAGCTAGGTAATGTGCACATTAACGGCTTTCAAGCTTTAGCGGCAACATATACACAAATGTAAAAATAAAAAGTAATTTTGTACATAAAATAAAACTTTGCTGGATATTTAGCTGCAAAATCATCTGTTTACATAGATCATTCACAGTGACAATTTTTACATTCAAAGGCAACTAAATAAGTGCACTGCTAATATATTATCTATCAAAACTGAATATTATTGTGATATTTTAATATAATTTTGTTTTTAAATGCTCAGGTTTACTGCAGCAGATGATGTAAAGAGTTATTCTATATATGGAACTGCTGTCATTGAAGTGGAAATTGATATCCTCACTGGACAACATTTGGTAATTGTTTTTTCAAAAACTTATAGTTAACTATTGTATTACTGATATCCTAATAGGAACATAAAATAATTATTTAATCTATGAGTTAAAATAAATCTTTACTTACAGTGGCATGCGCAGGATTTTAATTTGTGGTGCCAACATCAAAAATAGCACCTTTTTTGTTTACATAGTAACATCACCCCATCTAAATCACACAATTGTTTTTTGAAAATTGAGTTCTATCACCCAATAGGTTTTTTAAATTTATTTTTTCTCTATGTCTCAGTAAATTATGAACATTTTAATTTGTGCATGACTTTCTTAATGATGAGATAATAGTATGAACTATTTTTTTAAAGATTCAAAATTTTTTAGTACTTGTTCAATTAATATTTGAACTAATATTTGAAACATTTCATCAAGGTTATTGAAGGGTGGAAATCAGTTTTAATCAGATTAAGCCGCGGTATTTTTAAGTACGCAACAATAGCAACTAGCATAGAATTACAATTTTTACTATTACAAAAGCAAAATTTTAAAGAACTGAAATAATTGAGACATTCGTAAATTTTTTAATTTTAGTATCTTATGGGCATTATTGCTCGTTTAAGAGTATACTAAGAGTGTATTCTTTAGCAAACTAAAACTAAAGATGATCTGAACTCAAAGTATCGAAAAGATTTTAATTAGGTTTTTGTGAAGAATTGGTCTAGTATTAATTTCAGATTGATTGGGCACTTTGGAGCACAAATAATATTCGTTGAGAGAGTACGATTCGCAAAGAATGCATGTCTTGCATTACTACTCCGGTAGCGCTGGTTTTTTCTTTTTTCTTTTCTTTCTTTTTCCTTCTTTTTTCTCCTCTTTTTTTCTAGCATTTCAGCACCCCTTTCGGGGAATTTGGGAGTGCCACAGCACCTACGATGCGCACACCACTGCTTACTTACTTTAATAAGTATTCAATATTTTTTACACAATAATATAAAGAATCATTTTTAATAATTAAAGCATATAAGATATTACTATTACTAGTATAAATAAACAGTATTTTTTTAAAGTTTGTTCTTAATCATAAGATTAACTTTAGGCAAACTGGTAATAAGAAGAACATGGCTTATAGGGAAATCAGACTGTAGTACAGTATTTAAGTAAACAAAATAATTTTATTAAAATTAAATGCACTTACAGTTCTAAATAGTTTCAAAATCAAAAATCTCTTTTAATAATTTTAGTCAGTTTGCTTGAGTATAGTCTTTAAGTACCCAATCAAGATGTATAAACATTAAACTGGGAAATATATTATTTTATTTATAAAAATTTATTAATCAGATTTTGCTCAAATTTTGGACATATTGTATATGAAAATCACTACTGAAGTCATTGTGAATAAAATACATTTATGATTTGCAAGTAAATTGGGAAAAAATAAATAATAATTCTTTACTATTAAGTAATTTTGGTTTTTGAAAATACCCTTGAACATTAAAATTTTAATTTCAAATTTAGTACACAGGCTTGAGTTGAACATCACCTATACGAGGGTTGATCAAATATAAACGAGACTGATTTTTTAAAAAATTTATTGCTTACTTACAAATTATTCTTGATACAACTTATTTTTCTACATAGTCTCCCGCACGAGTAACACATTTTTCCCACCGGATTGGAAGTTTTTTAATTCCATCTTCGTAAAAAGTTCTCGGGCGTTCATTGAGCCATTGGAGCACGAAGGTCTCCACCGCAGAATCGTCTTCGAAACGCTGGCCTCCAATTACCTCTTTGAGTGGCCCAAACAGGTGATAGTCGCAGGGTGATAAGTCTGGACTGTATGGGGGATGTTCCATTGGTTCCCAGCCAATTTGATCGAGTTTAAGCCTCGTAGCGTTCGCCGAATGTGGTCGGGCATTATCGTGAAGAAGAATGACGTTTCTCGCCGGTTTAGATTTCCTTTTCCTACGAAAAGACTGTTTTGCGGCCTCTGAAACATCGCAATAATTTTGTGCATTTATTGTGCGTCGTTGATGGAGGAAATCGACGTGAAAGGCGCCTTGATTGTCGAAAAATACAGTGGCCATTACCTTCCCGGCCGACGATCGTGATTTGGCCTTCAGAGGCGCCCTCTCTCCCCTCTTCCGCCACTCCATACTTGCCTGTTTCGACTCGGGAGTGTAATGGTGAACCCATGTTTCGTCACAGGTGACAATCCGGTTTAATAATGCCTCACCATCTCGTTCAAATTGGGTCAATAGTCGCTGGCAAATCTCCAAACGATTCCGTTTGTGAACGTCGGTCAAAATTCGTGGAACCCACCTTGCAGATACTTTGCTGAGTTCCAGGTTTGATGTAACGATTTTTTGAACGCTACCATAGCTCAAATGGAGTTCATCTGCAATAAATCGCAGCGATATACGTCTGTCTTCGTCCAGGAGCTTCCGAAGAGCATCAATGTTTTCGTCCGTGACGGAAGTGGTCGGGCGACGATCATGGCTGAGGTTTTCTACTGCTTCCCGTCCTTCGGCGAATTTCTTGTGCCAAGCAAAAACGCGAGCTCTTGACAGGGTCCTGTCCCCGTATTGAGCCGTCAATCTACGAAAGATTTCAGTCGGATTGACCCCCTCCTTGGCCAAAAACTTAATAATAATTCTCTGTTCCACGGAAACGTGCACTTCACTCTCACTCATTGTATAGTTTTATACTGAAGGGTCCGAACGGAAATGTTGCCCGTCTATGCCCGTCCCAAACCTCCCAGGCTACCTGAACCCCACCCTTTAGAGTTCAATGTCCAACGGAAAAGTTTTTAGAAAGTCAGTCTCGTTTATATTTGATCAACCCTCGTACAATGAAAATTTGAACAAAATCTAATGAATATATTTAAGAAATTTTAATTCAGAATTTTCTTTTTTATTATTTTGATAGTATCTGAATCAAAACTTTTTGGAAGTTATCATTGAATGTGAGAAAGCTAATTTGTCTATATCATTTATTTTATTTGAATATGATATATTATAATTTACAATTTATCAGTTTATTTAGCGAAACATCAACCATTACAATCCCAAAATGTGATGAGAACAAACAAAATTACTTAAAAAAACTACAAATTATTTTTTAATTGAAGAACCTATTAAACATTTCTCAGATTCTAAGGGCAGATATTATTGAAGATGCTGGAATCAGTTTAAGCCCAGAAGTAGATATTGGACAGGTTGAAGGTGCTTACATCATGGGTCTAGGTTACTACCTCAGTGAAGAACTAATAAAAAATGGGGAGACTGGAGAGTTGTTGACCAATCGAACTTGGGTTAGTTATACATTATTTAAAATATCATATTTATATATAAGTCAGAAAAGCGCATTACTTTATAATATAAATGCAATTTTACAATAAGAGTTTTGAACATTTAAATGATTCTAAATCAATTAAAAACAATTTTATGTTTAATAAAATTTTTGTTATATGTATTACAGTATAATAAAAAAATCTTTCCTTTCATTTTCTTATATTACTTCATTAATTTTTAGAATTATAAAATTCCTGGTGCTAAGGATATTCCGATAGACTTTTCGAGTGCAGTTAAGGAAAAATGCTCCAAATCCAGTTGGTGTTTTACGTTCAAAAGGTATGTACATTTAAGCATAGGAAAAATAATAATTTTTCATCTGTCACCATCATTAACTATTTTTAATTCATTTTTTTGTGTGATATGTTTATTATATCAAATTGTTTAGTTGCGTCTTATTTTATCTTGTTTAGTGTAAGATTCTAAAATTTGTAACTCTTCAATTTCATCTGTACATATCCTATTAAGATTATTAAGTGCGACATAACTTAAACCTACGTAAAATAAATCTACCAAAACGAAAGAATGTCATTGGATATTTGACACAAATTATAGAATTTTTTTAGAAATCACAATTTGAAATCAAATGATTTCATAAGTAAAAAATTACATAGTATACATAATATCAGGAAGTTCAGAAATTAGAACAAATTGATTGAAGTACAGAATAGAGTTTATAAATTACATTATTTCAGTTTTTACTTCAGAAAAGAGAAAACATGTTTTTAGTCGATATTGTTAATATTGATGTGTATATAGAAGCAGTTATGTACATTTCTGTTCCTACTGTTTTTTTAAATATTTTTCAGCGACTGGAGAGCCTCCATTGTGTATTAGTGTCGGCATTCTTTTTGCAGTCAGAAATGCATTAGAATCTGCCCGAGAAGATGCTGGACTGAAAGAAGATTGGTTTCATATAGGTAAGTATTAGTAAGTATGGTACGACTTAAAATTTTATATAATTACTATGAGAATATTGCTTTTGAAAGACTTTGAAAGGTTTGTACAACCAAATATGTCAGTAATTTGAAATTAAAATAAATAATTACAAGTTAAAATAATTAGTCATTAACACACAAAACGTTTTCTAATAATATGGTTTATAAACTATGTAAAAACTCTAAAAATTGGTCATCAGGGTTCGCCTAAATTTAAAGTGTAAGGAAGTTATTATTTGTGAGTAAATAGGAAAGAAACCAAACCAAACAGAGGTCAGAGTTGGTGTTTTATTAATATTTATAATTTATTTCTAAAATATTTTAAAAAAATTAAAATTTACTACCCTGAATTGAGTTATGTTTTCTATTTTATAATTTAAACAAAAACCTCTAAGGACCTGATTTAATGAACTAGGTAGGTTTTCCACTGTTTATAGCTGTTGAATAAGATTGTTTATGGATATTGTAACCCTCAATTTTTTGTTATATGTAGTTGGAAATTTTTGGTCAATATCTGTACAAATGATTTTGAGAAGATTTTATTTATAAGTTTTTTGTATCTAAAAATGGTCCTTAGATATGGACAAAGTAGATCTCATTAAAAATGTTATTAAAACAGTTAATTTATGTAGTCTTTGGTATTCTGCAAACATACAAGCACCCAAGACAAAACCACTTTTTGTAAAAAAAAAATCATAATAAATAAATCAATTGGATGTTTTAATTGATTTTTCATGTTTACAATTTTTCCTGCATACTGTACATTGTTAGGAAATAAAAAGATAATTTTAAAGTAAAAAAAATTAAACATTTTTTTTAATATTACAGATGCTCCATACACAGGAGAAAGAATTTGTACCAGTGCTGGAACCAAATTGAGTCATCTAATTTTATAATTCACAAACTATGCTTCATTTTAATATTACTATATTTTAAGTTTATAAATTATCACTACAATATTTCAATTTAATTAAAATAACTATGAACAAATAATATTATGCTTTCAGGAAGAGATTTTTTCAGACAGTTATATTATATTATATTATTATATTTATATTACAGTATACTATTACAATTTTAGTTGTCAAATTTTTTGTAACGATTATTACTTTAAAATAAAAGTCAATAAATAAATTTGACAATAATTTATTGCTGTGCTCCAAACACAGCAGAAAGAACTTGTACCAGTGCTGGAATTACATTGAGTCATCTTATGTTATAGTTCACAAACTATGCTTCATTTTAATATTACTATATTTTAAGTTTATAAATTATCACTACAATATTTCAATTTCATTAAAATAACTATGAACAAAATAATATTATGCTTTCAGGAAGAGATTTTTTCAGATACTTATATTATATTGTTATATTTCTATTATAGTATACTATTGGAGTTTTAGTTGTCAAGTTTATTGTAATGATAAAAAATAAAATCAGTTAATAAATAATCTTTACAATACTTTATTTAATGTTACAATGGTTTTATTTAATATTAATAATGAATATCCTTTTTATTTTCTCATAATCTTAAAGAGAGAAAAAGAAAGCAATTATATCGTCAGAATTTTAATTCTTGAAGATTTGCAACAATCATATGAGTTTACCTAAATGGGCTAACTGACAGTTTTCACTGTTGGTGGAAACACACACTAGTGAAGGACAGAAAAAAAAAATGAATGATTTCATTTCTGAAAGAACTGTTGAAGTTTGCTTAGATTAATTTTACTATAGTCTTATAGGCAAGAGGAAGAAATTTGAGTATTTTTGGTTTGTAATGAAACTATGTGTCATTATGCCTCATACAAGCCATTAGTTGAAAGTTGTTGTGTATTAATTAATAAGGAGACAAGGAGACAGTCTGTCCCAATTTTATTGAATTGTGTCCTGGAGAAAGAAATCTGTGAATGGAGGAAAGAAATGAAACAATGTAACTTGGGAAATGGAATCAGATTGGGTAGTAAGAAGTCTGGAATACAAGTTGAATGTCTCGCTTATGCGGATGACATTGTATTCTTCGCAAAAAATTTAGAGATAGCAATAAAACAGATAGAAATTTTAAAAGAAACAGCAGATAAGTCAGGATTGTGAATATCATTTGAAAAGACAGAATTCATGAATATTGATGCTAAGAACTCAACATGGATAATAAAGACCAAATATGGAGACATTAGAAGGATTAATAAGTTTAAGTATTTGGGCAAGTTTTTGACTCCAAGTGTGAAAGAGAAGATAAATACTGCAGAGAGAGCAAGGAAGATGGAAATTGCGTTCAGATTGTGCCAGAACACGTACAAATCAAAAGCCCTGTCTTATCAAGCAAAATTTAGACACTACACCACAGTAGTTCAACCTGAATGTCTGTATGCGGCAGGGATACTATCTGGAAGGGGACTATTGGAGATTGAAAAGAAGGAAAGACAATTTTTAAGGAAGATTTTGGGACCTAGAAGAGTGAGGGATGGTGAGTTCAAGTTCCATATGCGATCAAACAAGAGCTTTATGAAAGGTTTCAAAAAAATCACTATTATAATGAAGAAGAGGTGACTGATGTTTTATGGGCACATCAGCAGGATGAAACCAGAAAGAATAGCAAAAAGAGTGCTGA
This sequence comes from Callitettix versicolor, assembly GCA_022606455.1. Lineage (NCBI taxonomy): Eukaryota > Metazoa > Arthropoda > Insecta > Hemiptera > Cercopidae > Callitettix > Callitettix versicolor. The sequence goes on from CM040189.1 coordinate 66,532,032, forward strand.
CTTTCCAGGAAAACAGGAAAACACAAATTCCATGGCTGAAGAAAGTCCATCAGGATGTGACTAGATGTGGAATGAGCGCTAAAGAGATACAAATAGGAACACATTTGGGAGGAAGATATCTGCTGCAGAGAATCTCTCTGAAGAGAATCCAAGAGGAAGGAGGCGAGTGGTTTCAGTGGTGGAACGTCATAGAATGAGCAAGAGAATGAAGGAGTACTGGTGTAGAAGGAAACAGGGATAAACAAGGAAGAAAGTTGTGTAATTGTAGTCCATAGATGGCTGTATAAAAAAAACAATTATTTGTTCAAAATTTTCTAGAAAAAATCACTTGTGCCTCAAAGAGTTATATGTGACAGGATAAAACATCTGAGTGGTCTGAGTAATGTGACCATCAATAGTAGAAGTATACTAACATCAGTCAGGGGGCTTCAAGAAGGTAATACCAATTATTGTTGGACAGTAAAAAAAATGTAATCAAAAGAAGAAAAAAGAGTAATTTGATACTGTCTTTTGTGTGTGTTAGTGTAAAATGCCTTTGAAAACCCCTAATAAGGAGTGATTGAAACTGTACTTGATAAGTAGGCAAGCCCTTAAACTATGACTACAATAATATATTTTATAAATAATTGTTGAAGTAAAATAATAGATTGGTAGTGTAAAGCTACCATTATTTAAAGTCAGATGTAAAATCATGAAAATTCAAGATGGAATGTTTATCATCTTTTCGAAATTCCAATATTATTTGGGAAACAGCTGTCATCAAGAATTTAGCTGTATGACAAAATGTGGTTAAAAAATGTATACTGATTTCAATTTCAATAAATGATTAAAAGTTGAACAAAATTTAATTAGTAATTATTTTAATAGCTGATACCAAATTTGTATGCTTTGAGTCATACATTTTGATTAAGTACTTTTTTAATGAAATTTAATCTAAATCATTATCTATGATAATGAGGAAAAATATTAATTTTTTTAAAACTAATTTTATCTAAAAAGAAAATTTTGGAAAAAAAAAGTTTTACAAAATGAGAAACCTGCTACCATGTGTTAAAATATATTCGGCAAAATTCAATTACATCCACTAAAAAGTTTTTTTTAATTCGGGTGCTTGATAACAAATTTATTTATTTATCAAAATCAATTTTTTTTATTTCAAAGTTAAACACTTTTTATTTTTCTGGTACCGTACTACAAAAATGGTAACATTCTGCAATTGTTTGGCAGTTAGAGGAATGTTATGGTAGAAACATTTTCCGGTAAGTTACCATGAGTATATACTTATATGTAATATACATAATTAATATATATATATATATATATATATATATATATATATATATATATATATATATAATTAATGAGTCCTTAATTATATAATTAAGGACATACAAAATTAAAATTTATAAGTTGCTAGTTAATAGTTACAAAGAAGAAGCTACATGATGGTGACTGTGTCAGGTGTAGGCATGGTAAGCCTATTGAGGATGTCGTGTTAAACAGTTAGATCCAGGAAGAAACACTGGATAGTTGTGGAAGGTGTTTATTCCATAAAAATTCTCACTAACAGTAACACCATTTATGAAATTTCGACTTTTCTCAAACAAGTTACTGTATATTGAAAAAATAATGTTCAAACATTAAATTTTAATTGAAATAATCAATTGTCAAATCGGACTTTACTTTGGGTATTAATCTGTGCAGAGGTGAACCAATTTCAATGAAATTTTTGCATTTATTATAGTTCGTTCAAAATGCTGAATATTTTTAAAGTATTAATTTTCAATACAATTTTTAAAAATGCAGATTTTTCTAAAAATCGCCATTAATAATTTTTATATAATTTAAGTTATTTTAGTAACCTCATAAAATTAATGACTTTCACAAAAAATCTGGTTTGGGAGTTCAACGAAAAACTGAAAAATCATTATGAGTAAAATCTAAGAAGTGTGTAGATCCCAATTAAAAGTTAAAAATTATTAACTCTGGAATAAACTATGTTTGATTTCGTTGTTAGATTTAGATTGGAATCATACATATTTGCTATGCTGACATGAGTTTTAAATATTCATATTTGAGCAAAATTTGATTATCAAGTTCTTGAGCATCCCCAATTGCACATAGCTTTCGCTAAACATATTTTTTGAAGATTCAAGACTGGTTAGTGTAGCAAATTAAAAATTTAACATGCAGGAAGAAATCGAACAAATTAAAAATAAATACTGTCAGCTGTTTTTCTCTTTTCTGTTTACCCGTAAACCGTAAATTTCCTTTATATCAAATTTATGTAGGCCTACACATTCTCTAAACTGACAGGACAAGTCAAGGTCAGAATGGTTTGCCTTCCGTTGCCAGCGTCCCCGCATGCACTTATTGATAAAATGATAAAAAAATTAAATTGCGCACGATTGCGCAACTCAGAGAACGGGATTGCACAGTCTTTTGACAACTTCACAAATATTGATGACATATTGACTGAATTTGCTGTTCTACATCGCTCCCTTTATTCCCAATCGATTACGCCACAAAACTTAATTGACCTAACCTATTTATTTATTATGACAAGCTATTAAAATTATATCGAAATCAACATTATGTCATATAAAGTAATTCATAAAACAGTGCCTATCGATTGACACAATCTTTGTGGAATGTATTTTGTTGAAAATTTGTCCTGTTTGATAACTATTATGTTATTGTAATTGACAATAATAATAATAGAATTAATTCTTATTATTAACAAATTTCCATTGGACATAATCATGAAATCCAGGACACTAGACCTTGAAATTATCGTCGATCTTGCCAGCTTTCACTTTTTCAGACGTAATTAAAAAATGTTATATATGATTACATTTTTGGAACAAAGATCGATTTTGTTAATGGATTTGACAAGTTTATTAACCAATCTATTCAACAAATTCAAGTACGAAACTGCATCTGACTGTGGTCATTGTTCTTTTTTGTATTTTGCACATAATTTATTTTTTGTAAATTCTTAATTATGCAGATTTTAAAACTAATTAAGACACAAGTAGGCTATTCTAAGTCATTTCGTTATTAAACAAGTTAGTTCTGTTAGGTAGCTCTGTTCCCTCTGATGATGGTAGCTGTATGACCGAAATGTACATCGGCGTAAAGTAAGTTGACTAGTTCGATATTTATTCTGTTCATATCACATTAGTTTTATTTCGTTTTATGGCAAAGGAGTTTTCGTTTTATATTTACTAATAATGTTGTTATTTTTTTGGAAATTCGCTTCCATTACGTCAGCGAAGTAGTTGTGTACCGCAATTATTTACAATGTAAGAAACGCACATGCTCTGCAGTGAAGATGAACCAAATTGACTGAGAATTGTCTTGAAAAAAAATTAATATTCTAAAATATTTTGTTTAAATAATTGCAACAATTACCAAAAGAATGACGGTTTGTACTTAAATAAACAATGCGTAGGCTATATTTTTGCGCCTGCGCACTGAGCAAAGTTTGGGCTATCTAGTCACGTGATTTGTTTCGAAAGAAGAGAGATATTTAAGGTAAGTGTGCTCGCTTCTGGAAAGCGGATTGTGGCTTCACAAACCTTGTGGAAGCAGTGGGTAGTGAGTGTAATTTTACTTGTCTCAACGGCAATTGTTTTTGCTTGAGTTTTTATTTACAAGTAATTGAATATATAAATTACTTATTTTTTTAGTATTTAAGTTTACCGCTTCATTTATTGCTATAGTTAAAATTTTTATTTTTTCAGTTCTGAAATGTTTTAAGTCAAAACGAACAGATAATTTTAGTCTGTTTGATCCAGACAAGTCATTTTTGTATTGTTTAGTATTCGTTTTTGTTGTATCTGTTACCAATATAATGTTTTCTTTGAAATTACATTAAACAGCTTCAATTACAAATATATAAACAAAAAAAAAGTCAAAATAATTTTCGTGTAGGAGTGTAAGTTTTAAGAAAAATCAAGAATATTTGAAGATGTAGGATAACTTTTACTTTCCCACTATACGAGGTTTGTACTTCGTACTTTCTTTATAGATTCGTTAATGTGAACAAGATCTGTACATTTTTTGTGTAAAAAAACAATTATAACATTAGGGGATGGATGTCTGCCCTTTTGTGTGGCTGTGTTTGTGCCTGTCGAAAATAAACTATTGAACCCATTTTGTTGAAATTTTTTCCATAATATAACAACAAAATTTTAATTTTTTAAAAAGAAACATATTTTGAAACCTTTTTTTGGTTAAAATACAATTAAAAATACATTCTATAACAATCTGCTTTACAAATGTTTGTCAAACATTATGCAATATATGTGGGTCCCTATATCTAAAATAAGCGTGGCAAGCAGCTGTCTCTTTGGCGTGATAGAAGCGAATTTTCAAAAGTATTTTTTTAATTATATCCTTTTTAAGTTGTGATGTCACCGTCAGCATAAACAGCATTAAATTCTATACATATCAGAATTTTAAACTACCAAATTATATCGAAATGTATTCGTCAAATTAAACTTTCTAATTTCAACGGATTCTGAAAATTCAAAATTCTAACTTATGCAGTTTTAAACGCTGATTATAATGGTGAAATCGGATTTCCAAAAAAAAATTAATAACAAAAAAGTAACGAATTTAAAAAACATGTTAATGTTCACCATTTTGAAACTTTTCAACGAATTTTGCTGGTTAACGAACTTGTCGAGTCTATTACGATAATCGATTTTTGTGCAAAGTTTGAATGCAATCGGGCTAAAACTACGAACGTTAGCGTGTTAAAACACACACACACACACACACACACACACACACACACACACACACACACACACACACACACACACACACACACACACACACACACACACACACACACACGCACACACGCACACATATATATATTTTAATGACCTTCAAAAAGTGTTCTAGAGGTCAGGATCGGTGCTTATTTCAAGGCCACGGGTCTCGATTTTTACATGTTGCTGCTCCAATAGCTCATTTTTCCAATGGAAATTCTCTAAAAATAGGTTCGGTAGCTATTGAAAAAATAAAAATCAGCCTAATTTTTCAAAATCGGCTTATCAGTGTTTTTTACCTTTCTGTCATATCCTAGGTCTATTATTAGCAAATTTTAAATAAATATAATTGATTCGGAAACTATAAATTTAATCTTACAGGCTATCAGATCTGTTACAGTGACTTAGGCCTAATATCTGACAAAAATCTGTTCAAAAATTTTGAGAAATTAATCTACTTTCTGATTTTATTGTTGCCTTGCAGCTCCAGATTCAGATTTTCATGATTAATAATTCACTCTCTGCGTTTGTATTAGCATAACATAACATTGAAGTTATTCATTATTGATTGTAAATAATGAAACATATTGATAATATTAATAACCTTATTGCAAATAAATAGTAACAACTTTATTGATTGTATAACTATGAATACGACTCTGTATTTAGTTACCTTTATAGTAACCAACATTTACAATACGCGCATACGTGCAAGATCGCGCGCACATATGTTTTAGCACTCTATCTTCCAAAAGTTTTAACTTTTATTTAACATTACTTTTATAAATCTGATTCCACTATCGACATAGCATTATTTTCATTGTAAACTTTCTTGTCTCTTTGTTTCTATCAAAGTGAAAATTTAGGACATTCAATAACTTTCCAGGACATTATGTCAACAATAAAATTCCAAATTTTGGATTTTTTCGAGGATGTGTGGACATCATTGCTTCGATCAAAATCACCGTGTTAGGCCTAACAACCGTGTCAGTTAGATTATGGGTTAAAAAAAAAAATATAGTTCTTTATCACGCAAAACCCGTTTTAGACGTATTTTTATCGTTTTACCTATCTACAACACGTTAGCGACTTTCGCGCGGTAGCAATTTTGAGGTTATGTTGGTCACTTTTATTTTCGATTTTTATCGTACTTTTTGTGATTTCCGCTCTTTTATATTTTGGATTATTGCTTTTGGGCATGTACTGAAGCGTTTCAGTAAAAAAATATCGAAAAAGGTAGAACAGGCTACACTGCATTTCTACCGATAATAATAACCTTCTTGTAAATAGTAAGAACTTTATTGACTGTATAATTATGAATACGACTCTGCATTTAGTTACCTTTACAGCAACCAACATTTAACAATATGGCGCATACGTGCAAGATCGCGCCCGCATGTGTGTTTTAGCATTATATCGTTCGTAATTTTAGCCCGATTAGATCAAAACTTGGCATAATAATCGATTTTGGTAATAAATTGGAAAAGTTCGTTATCCAGCAAAATTCGTATAACAGTTTCAAAATAATAACATTCCAAATCTTTCAAAAGTTTTAACTTTTGTCTAACATTACTTTTATAAATCTGATTCCACTATCGACATAGCATTATTTTGATTATAAACTTTCTTGTCTCTTTATTTTTATTTAAGTAAAAATTCAGGACATTCAATAACTCCAGGACACTATGTAAACAATAAAATTCCAAATTTTGAATTTTTTCGAGGATGTGTGGTTGTTATTGCTTCGATTTTTTATTTTAAATGGTAAAGTCACTTTTATTTTAAGTGTTAAAGTGGTATTTTTATTTTAAGTGGTAAAACTATAGACCACTTTTTAGAGTTGTTTTTTACCAAAAAAAAAACATGAAAAATGTATTTTTGAAATATTCTTAATATACGGTATGCGGAAACCAGACTTAAATATTTACCAAATTTCACCGAAATCGATTAATTTTTTTAACAATGTTCAGATACCGCCAACACACTCTTATCATTAACTACATAATGTTACATAACTACATAATCTACTTAACTAAATCTATACTTGCACAACTACGCTCTTATCGTACAAACAGTTTGCTTATCTTTGTAAGTGTCCTAAAGCAGAGTGGCGATTTTTGTAGTATCTTCAATGATAAAACGACATATGTATATATATATATATATATATATATATATATATATATATATATATATACGTATATATATATATATATATGTATATATACACACATATACATATACACACACACACACACACACACACGCACACACACACACACACACACACACACACACACACACACACACACACACACACACACACACACACACACACACACACACACACACACACACACACACACACACACACACACACACACACACAAATGGCTGATTTTACCTTTCCAGTTTAATCTGAAATGTTACTTTTGAGTCAATTAAATTGTTTTCTGTAATTTATTTAAAACAAAGGCACAGTATAAGAATAAATACTATTTTAAAACAGTGGTTATGTATTGTAGTTTGAGACGTACACCATTTTCATGACAGTAAAATTCCCTTTTCCATCTTGAATACATGGCATTTCTCACAATATAACATTACTTTTATTAAGCTAAACTCTTAATGTTAATGCTAATGTTTACCTGATGGGTTGACATGTGGAGTTAAGCCAGCCTTAAGTTAAAAATGTCCTCTGCATCACAAAACTTGGTGGTAATAGTTTAGGTGCAATTGCTGCTAGAGGTCCTAACTGTGACTCTTGTAAATGCGTTGAATGGTGAAGACGACTCTGCAGCCTAGGTGATGATTTAGGTTTACTTAAGTTAAGAGGGCATCAGGTGCAGTAGAGGTAGCCGGATTTGAAGGTGTCCTACGACTCTGTTCTGGGGGAACAGATGTTACCCAACTTGAAACAGGTGCTGTTAACTGTAAACAGAAAACAAACATTTTATTAGTTAGATGCTGTATTAGTTTCCATTTCAATAAAATGCTTCCTTTTACTAGGAAAAAGATCTCGTCATATTTAAGAGGGCTTAAGCTTTTTGGGGAGACAATGCCTGTTGCAAACAAGGTCTAAGCTTGGTGTTGGAGACCAAATTATTCTGGAATGCTCATTTTGGGCACATCATGGGATAAGCCAATTAGTCAATAAAAATGGTTTGCAAAACATGAAGGCTGAGACCAGGTATGATAAAGTACATCTATACTGGGATCATTAGAACTATACTGTGTTGTGATCGAGCAGAGGAAATCGGACTAAAATCCAGAAGTTGGCCTCCCTTTGCATAACCCTGTCTATCAACGCGACACCAATAACTCAGAACTATCATGGGGCTCACCACAGGACACTGTGGTCTGAAGGTGTACATGAACAGGATAGGTAGGTACCACGGAGATTCCGTGTGTAGGTTATGCAGTAGAGAGGAGGAAATGCAGGACAAATAATTCATGGCTGTGAGGCTTTTGCTAGCAGGAGGCTAAGGGTTTTGGTTTCCAGGACCCTATTGACCTTCAACAGGATGAGCTAATCAGTGGATTGTGGGAATAAGGGCACCAATCTGCTGATCTAGTTCTTAAGAGGTTTAGTTGCACAATAGGCCTGTTGAACACAGTGCCTGGGGCTGTATTATCCCTTTTCTCTAGTTTGAATTTACTTGAGGTGACGCTATTATCTTTTTGTTGGAGTGCAGTTTCACTTTTTTAACTATTTTTGACGAAGTTAATACTTAGTGTTATTAAAACATTATTACTGTTATCGTTGTCAACATCACCCAATGTAGAGCGAGCTAACTTACAAAAATCTATCAAAGTTGGTTTAAGCGTTATCGACATACTTTTTCAAAAATTGCTTTAGGTACATTGTTTGTATATTTTTTTACAAAAATTCCGCCAGTAGGACGACCTTCAAAAAAACTCACTTTCAATTTCAATTGGCAATCTCATGAAAATACAGCAGATGAGCATCAGGAGCAAGTTGGACATGTTGATGAGCCAGTTGCCGGTAGCTCGAGAGATTTTATTCCGGTAAATGAAGAAGGTACTGGAAGCCCGGGATGAGCAGCAAAGACAAAATGTATAAATACATTATTTGAAATTATGTATGAAATGAATGATTTCAGCTCACAGGAAACTAACTATAATAAAAGGAGAAAAAGATGTTTTGAATCAACTGAGGATCGTCAATATCTTGACCTTGTCGTGCAAGTATTCGGAGCAGTGCAGAATCAAATGAACTGGATTAGTGGTTACAACAAATAGGGACATATGGAGTTCATCAAGTGACAGAAGAATCACATTATGAAAAAAATTAAGGATTACGAAAAATGCGCCAACAAGCAGCACAAAGGCGTGCAGAAGAATCATAAATATAAAGAACTCAGCGCTTACTAATATGCGTAAACAAACATCTCAAAGGCATGCATAAGGAACAGAGAATTACAGAGAAGTCAACGGATTCAAAAAATACCTGAACAAGTCTCTTTTGATCTGCGTTCAGTGTGACAACAGCACATACTTCTGAAGGAAGTAATTTTTTGTACTTTCATACAGAAAGTAAAATTTTGTACAGTAAAGTTTTTTGTTGCCAGGACTCTATTGCGACATGTCTCATATCTGTGAAAATTTGCTAAGTAGCTAAATTCACGCGTGCGCACTAAACACTGCGCGATCAAACAAGGGGCAACAATGTACCTCAAAGTAATTTTTGAAAACGTAAGTCGACAGGTAATACCTATACTTAGCGCAGCTCGGTCGTTCACCCGGTACTAATTCAGTAAGCGTGTAAATACTAGGGATGGGCACTTCTGCTATTTTTAAAAAATATCAACGAACTGTTTGTTGGAAAAAAATAACTGTTTGGAATAACAGTTTGAAAATAACAGGTTTAGAAAAATGAAATTCAAGTTGTATTAGCAGCTAAAACATAAGCACAAACGTTCAGTTTTCTAAGACTACTTTTTCATTCCCATTACCACCATGTCCTTAACTGTTTTTGCGTGTAAAAAAATAATCCTTATAAGTGTAGTAATAATTAAATTACATTCTCAAAACGTAATATATATGTATGCCATTTTATGTAGAAAATGCAATGAATTTCTAATAGAAGCATTCTTTTTTTTACTAAAAAATTAAATAGCCTTTGCATATTTACTGAAATGCAAACAATTTAGAATATTTTTAGTTGATTAAAAAATATTGATGATTGATAATAAATATAAAAAATATGTTTAAATAAAATTAGGTTATGTATTTACAAAACGTGAGATGTTACTGTCATATTTTTATTTGGGAGAAAGTAGGTTTTCATTTTTCAACATTGAAAAAAGTAATCTTAATAAGTAAAATATAGTAATAAGAACATAGGCCAAATATGTTTAAATAAAATTGGCTCTATATAGTTACAAAATTATAGGTTATTAACATTAGGTTATTATAGGTTAATGATAGGTTACTAACATTAGCATTAGCAAAAAAATAAGTTTTCCATTTTACAACACAGAAAAAATATAAAGTTTATTGTAATAACATATTTAACAAAACAAATGTTTTTAAAGAATAAAATGTAAGATGTTTGTAATATTTTCTAAAAAGTTCTAAAATAACCTAAAATTATTCAAGATATATACAAGAGTAGATATTGTGAATTTTAAAAAGTCCGCACATCCAATAAATAATTAAAAACTATGCACTTAATTCTAAAAACATAAAAAAAGTAAAAGAAAACTTTCAAAATTGTCTACTAAATATTTTTAAATTTCTAAACACAAAGTAAACTACGGAGAAAAACTAATATATAACACAATTATGGCTGTTTTTACAGTTTAAAAAAATGTTTGAACAACAAATTTTACATTTAAAACTTTCAAACAACTCACAACAAAATAGAGATAAACTTTGACAACGCCCAAACAGTTCTTACTTCACTACGTTGCAACAAGAAATGGAGGGGAAAAGTATAGCAAATAGCAAGTTAAAGAAAAGGTGTTTGTAGTCGTTTGTACTGTTTGAAGGAAAACAGTTTAGCAGGAAAATAGCAGAAAAAAGTGTTAGTGCTTGCGGCTACGTTCGAATATAACGTAGGTGTTGGGGAAGTCCAAACCTTCCTTGTTTAACAAATAACGATCCAGTCCAATTCAAACTGTTAGTTTCCGTTTGGCAAAGCAGTTTGTTTTTCGTAAATAGAATAATAGTTCGTTTTAACAGTTTGGAGTTTTCTTACCCATCTCTAGTATATACTATGATTGTACATTATATAATTAGTCCCAAGGTTACACTGCGGCACTACATGACTGTGACTTCGAACTTTTCTCTTGGTCTTCTCGAGTGCTTACAAATATTTTGTAACAGCGTGACAAACAATATCCGATTTTTAAAAGTAACAAACTTGTGAAAGATATTACCAAAGTCAATTTTTGTAGCAACAATTTAATAATATATAACATTTTTATGATCTCTGAAAAAGTAATCGAGGTCAAAATCGGTGCTCATTTCAAAGTAATTAAGTCGTTTCGTGATAATAGTAATTAATTTTAGTATTATTACTGTCAGTTACAAGGACAATGTTGCATTAAATAAATAAAAAACACTTTCCTAAATCACCCGACAGTTTCCACAAAATTTGTGCCAGTCGAAATTACTGATATATTCCACAAAGATTGTGTTTTTCTAATTACACTGTATGGCAAATTTAATAGGCAATCGATACAAGTTTAATATACTTTTATTATAAATAGGTTAAGCGTTTCAGTAAGTTTCATTTTGTGGAGTAATCGATTGTACATAAAGTGCGCGAACAGGGAATTGTACATTAAAGAACAGGAAATTCAGTTATATGTCGACAATATTCGTGAAGTTATATCAATAAAACACATTCTTTGTGTTGCGCAATCCTGCGTAATTTGAAGTTATTTATCAGTGAGTGCAGGGAAGATGCCAACGTCCCTTGACTTCTTTCTCAGCTTGGAAAATATGTAGGCTTATATTAACTTTGTAACAAAGACATTTTATGGTTTACGAGTAAATAAGAAAAAAAACTAAATTTCAAAGTAAATATTTCAAACTAAATTTATCAACGAACTCAGAATTTCTTTACAATTCGAGTTGATAATTGTTTACATTAAATTTGAGTTTACAGATTGGAAGCTGTTAATTCTATCATGGTACTAAATAGCCTAAATTAAATAAAAACAGTTAATGATGGTTCTTAGAAAAATGTGCATTTTTAAATTTTATTGCAAACTAACATTTTTTAAAATAAAAATAATCAACATTTTTGGGCAAACTATAAGACATGCAAAATCTTATTGAAATTGGCCAATATATTAAGTTTCAGCTCACAAACAAAGCAAATGTTTAGATTTCTTTAAATTTATTCAGCAGTGATCAATTAAATAGTCTACATTTACAATTAAATACAGAAAATATTTATTATTCAATATTACCTGCTTGAATTTGGTCACTTGCTTCAATTTCGCAAAACTTTGCAAGCGTTCAGCTAATACTTTTTATTCACATATTTGCCATTACTTACATGTACAGTACACACGACGTTTCGAGACAATGTACCTACTTTTGTTCTCAAGTGATTTACCTAAAACATAAAAATTAGAACATAAGCCTAAACTATTATGTTTAAAACTAAAAACATTAACAAATTCTCAAGGCTTTATAGCCCCCCCCCGAGTAGTCAAAACACAGAACTAAAACTTAGAAGTAATCATCAAAACCACAAGTCACAAAAACAAAAAGAAAGAATATATTACACAAAGTAGCTGCAAGTTGGAAACAGATAAGCATGACCTACAACGGGTTATGCTGGCTTAATTCAGTATTTAAGAACCCTGTGCAATTCCTATCAGATTTGTACTTGGGCTCTGGTAGTTTTTTAACGATTAAGGCTTTAGTTTTTTTAAAATTAGGATGTTTTTTATTTTCAGTTTCAATTCTGCTTTTAATTAGAGGTAACCACAAACACTTTATTCCTAAACTTGTTTGTTTGAAGTTTCCGTTAGTTCTATATGCGCCTACGAAGTTTCAATTATTTGATGTTTATATAAGTTATGTTTCCGATCTGTAATTTTTGACTCTTACAACAGTAATTAATTATTGTTGACAATTCTCTTCTATCAAGTCAATAAGACAGCTGCGTGCAAAGATAATTTGTTTTTAATTAATAATAGTTATTAATTAATTAATAGTTATTAATTAATAATAGTTATTAAATAATATTAGTTATTCTGACAGTTGGGCAACAATTATTACAATCGTATCAGCAGCTTACATACATAACCTGTTTGTTTTATAATGAATGCCTTTACTGTAATATATATATATATATATATATATATATATATATATATATATATATATATATATATATATATATATATAGAATAATAAAACTTAATTATAAGAAAAACCAAAGTTGTTTTTCTAACCTTTGAAGTTTTGGCCTACTAGGTGAATTTCAGTATTGCACCACTTGCGTAACTAGAAGTGAAAAACTTAACAAGTCCTCCTTTAGGTCTATCAGATCTGTATGCAAATTATTTTACGCACTTCACGCCTGCCACAATATTGCCAACCACTAATTTCCTACCTAACCTACATGTTACTAAACATTTACACTCCAAGGTTGTAAAACAATGAGGAAACAGAATTAGAAAAGAGTAATTTGTTGTGATATTTCATTAAAATATTTAATGAGTATTTCATATTTACATGAGTATGAAAACATGAAATAAAAAGTAATTAATATAGTGATAATCTTAGTTAAACATTTATAATTAACAATATTATTAGCAAAAGCATAATAATTTATTTAAATTATCTAAGGAACGGTACAGATAAAGAACTTATAACGTCTCGTGCGCAATGCTATTTTAATACCAGAGACGTTCACACATTGTCAGTATTAAGATAGCAGCTTCGTGATAAAAGTAAGAAGAAAAATACAAACATGTTGAGTCACGTCCATTCTTTAAGGGTATTGTTAGGCTTAGGCTTAGTTTGGTGAAATCTGGTTGTCCCCCCTTCCTAATGCTTTGTCCTTGGCGTTTTGCTTTTGGTTTTTAGCAACGCTTTGTCAATTAAACAGTAGGCCCCTATCAGTTTTTTTTTTTTTAATTATACAAGGTGATTAAATCATGTGACTAAACAGATCAGACACATTTTTGTCGAACTTTCAGAGATAGTAAAACATTGAAACTCATTTTGTTGGTGTTACAAAAATTTTAGTAAAATAAAAAAATGGTGCAAAAATGTTGTGGGAACGTCCTAAAACTTAATTAAATTATCTAAGAACGGTAGGCTTACAGATAAGGCTCTTAAGTATTTAAATAAAAAGTACAGGTTGTCAAAAATTCAAGTTTGTGTTTTTCTTGTATTCTACAATTATGAACCGCTGATATAGGCCTACTGTTATTAAACTAAGGCTCAAATTTTGTCTGTTATACAATACCATGCGCTGAGAAACGTTTCTGTACAATAATATCACAAATAATAATCGTACTATTAGGCTACTTTATGTGCAAATAAATATATAATTAGCCTACTACTTACACTAATCTCATCTGTAATTATTAGACTTTAGCCAAATGAATTCCTGTGGTACAAGGCAGGAATTATTAGATTTATATTTACGTTATGTGGTTTCTATTGAAACGAAAAGAATATATGTGCTTACATTTTTTTAATCAATTTGGACACTAATTTTTTAAAGCATTTGTACTAGGCTAATTAGAAGAGAGTAGAATTACTTGTGATGAACTACTTACATTTTTGATTGACGTTTTTACAATATGTGCTATTAAAACATTAACGTATAGGACTATTGTTTAGTTTTCTTATTTACTAATTGTAATAGTTAGTTAGTATAAATGTATAGAAAAAAATTTAAATTAAAGGTTGCTATAACCAAAAAGACTTTTAGTGTTTGATCGATTTTTGAAAAATAAAAGTTTTAGATGATTTAGTAAATTTTAACGAAAGTAAAATCACATTTTCAAATATGTATACAATAAAAATAATTGATTTTCCCAAATTTTTAATCTACTTTTGTTGGATAAAACGGATGTGTTCAAATTATTACAAAAATAATGTTCGTGCCAAATTAGATTTGCACTTAGTATGGGCAAAGCACGTTTACGTGATGTTATGCAGTAGTGTTACTTTTGGGAAATTTATTTACATCATAAGACATTAGCTGTGAGCCACGATTTTTGTTTACATGATTTATTTACATGTTTAAAATGTTTAACAAGTATATATTATTATCTTCTTTCCTCAAGCCTCTCTATCTTACAGTCTCGAACCTGTAATTTCCATCTGTGTATATTTTGCTACGTAAAGTTATTTTTTCCGATATGGGACCTGGTCAAAAGTTGGTCAAATGCAGCAGAAACATTAAAAAATGTACATACTTGAACATTATTGTTTTGGAGTATAAAGTTATAAACCTTTAAAGTTGCTACTACATTAGAAAAACTGCTTTAAAGTCGTGTTTTTCGGGAAATTTATTTAAATAAAAAATCGACGTTTGAAAATATATTAACGGAATTAATACAGATTTATAGACAAAAACACGCTTTAATTTGGTATATCTGAAAATTCTGTTTAATAAACGACTGGAACGTTCCTCAGGTGTTTTCTTTCGTGAGCCAGGTGATAGTAAGTAAATCTCAATTTATTAATATTGTTAGTGTGAAAGAAATGGCTGTTAATTTCGTTATATTGTATTTACTTACTGTTTATGTAAAAACTGACAAAAACTTAATTACGGTATTAAAATTAATAAGAACACAACAATATCAGAATTAACAAACATTATTCTTTTGTTACAGGATGTCGGATATGAATGACCAGATATCCCTGTTAATAAATGGGAAACAATACACAGGTAATTATAAACAGTTTTCTATTTTTAATTTATTTATTATAGGCTAATAGCTAATAGTCTACTTTTTCACTAAACGAAGAAACTACGTAGGCCTAAAGAAGCAAAGTGATGGTGAAAAAACTGATTTTGAGATTTTAATGGATTCTCTAATGCCCGTTATCAACTTTCAAGAAATAGGTTTTTAATTAGATGAATTTGTGTTCGTGTACCTCGCTGGAGGCTAAATGAATTTACCGTTTTTTGAGAAAATTCAACGTGTAGCTGTGGTTTGCTCATATTTCACAAAGTATTTAAAATTATTACTTAAAAGAACAGTAGAAGTCGCAATAATTAATTAACTGCTGGTCACAGCTCTACGACGGCGCTCTGAAGTGCTTGAACTTTTCTGCCAATTTAACCGATAACACTAATATAAATATTAACATATTCATAAACAAAAAATGTTACTAGACCAGATTTATTAGTAATTTTTTTTCCCATGAAACGGTCAATATTATGATACGTTTCACAGTTCAGCCAGTATTAGCAAGTATTATAGGAAATATTCAATAATTACACTCGTCATCCATCTTGAAATGGAAGAAAATAGGAAATAATGTTACACATACATCTTTGGTTCCTTCAAACGATAAAACATTTTTGAAATTATGTTTTACACGTTACGTACTTCACCACAAAACATTAATGTACAATAAAAATTATATGCATATAAATTTATTTTTTAAGATATATATTTCTTTAATTTTTGATAAATTTTATCTTTTAACATTATTTTGTTTCGCCTTACAAATTTAAAATGCCTAGTTATACATTCGAGTCAGAATTACACCGAAAGTTATAACTTTTCTAAAATGATACGTTCTACATTCAGAACGTAAGTCTTAGAAGAACTTATTTGTCAAAACCAAAATAAAATGTGCCTATGTGTATAATGGTAAGAGAATATGTTACCAAAACTATTTCACTTTCACTTTAATATCCACACAAAAATTATGAGTTCCAAAATGTCCAATTCCAGATTTATCAAGAAGAAACGAATCAAGGAATCATTAAAGAAAATCAATAACAAGAAAATATAAAAGACAAATTACTAAAAACTTGTACATTAGATTTATAATTTGTATGTAGATTCACACAATTGAAGTTAGTATAAATTAAAACAAACATTTCCCTTTGAAACCAAATTACCACGAATAAAATAACCTAAAAAAAAATCAGGTTTTGCTTATGGACCTTTCTATTTACAACTGAACCGTTATCTTGTTATATTTAAAATGCAGTATACTATTAGTTTAATTATGAATCGTAATACATGTTTAAAATTTGAGTGAAATATGACAAGCTGATTTTGAGAAATTAGACTAATTTTCCTTTTCTTTGAAAGCTTACGTAACTGGATTTTTCTTGACTATTGTGGCCCCTATGTTTTGTTGGCTATTTAAAAGCTTTAAACGTGGATCATTTCAACCAATATTTTGTTTATTTTAAAGAGTTATGGCGATAATAAATTGATGTATGGCTGGAAAAAAGTCTTGAGGTATGGGAGAGCAAAACCACAATAAAATTTGTGCACATGTTGAGAGCAAGTCAAGCCATTTTTTGGGGAACTTAGAATTTTAAATAAATTACTTAATGTATGTAGGCCTACTGTATTGTAACCATTACACAATTATGTTTTATTTCAGTTCCTAGCAATGTACCTGGGAATACGTCTTTGAATACCTTCATCAGGGACTATGCCCAACTGAAAGGCACTAAGTTCATGTGCCTAGAGGGAGGCTGTGGTGCTTGTATTGTAGATGTCAAGGTTAAACATCCTGCAACTGGCAAATATGTCTCTCAGGCTGTAAACTCTGTAAGTAAACAACCCTGTAATGTCTAAAAGTTAAATCGAAAGTTATGAAACTATACCTTCAGTTCCCCAAAACTAGTAAAATATATTTGATATATCATAACTTCTAATTCTTTCATCAAAGGTATTATTTATGTTTTAACAATAGTGAATGTTTTAAGTAATTAAAGAAAAGTAATAACAATATAGAACCTCCAAAAGGGCGTAAGGCCATAATTTCAAGTAAAAATCAATATACCAGTTTTCACAATATTAGGTAAAATAATTTTAAAAAATGTTAAATTTTAACAGTATAATTTTAATAAAAATCAAACTGCAGTATGTAATTATTACATATTTTTATACCACTGTAGATAAATAATTTCTAAATTAATTTTTGTTACAAGATAAGATAAACACACTATTTTGGGTAAAACACTTGCTCTGCATAGTTTCTTATAACAATATGATAAGTAACACAACAACGGGTTTAGCTTCTACAGAAATTATTAAATGACATAGAGAAAAGATTTGAATACTTGTTAGACAGAAACAGCTCGCAAATACAAAAGCAATAATACACAGTTCTTTCATCCAAAAGCCATCAATGCCCAGTTCTTCAAAGAAGAGCTGTATCCCTGTTTATTATTATTTCAGCCATTACAAATTTGATTGGGTTTGCCATTGTACACTTACACAAAAAAAGGATACATAAACTGCTCGAATAGAAAAATCAGTCTGAATCATTTTGTAAGGTTTTGAACATATGGCGCAGATTTTCACTAGGCAGTTAACAAGTTAATTTTTTTTTAAACGGTAATTTTGGTTAAACGCTATTTTGGTTATTAAAAGAGCTTCAGTTACTAGAGGCTTACTGTACATGGATTAATTACATTAGCAATGAATTTCTTTTACAATGTATTTGTAGCACGAAATTAAATATTCACTTTTTTATGTATAAAACTACAAAGAATAGCGTTCAGTATTTAAAGCGGTATGAGGTATTGTATATACAGAATAATAACATCCTGAGTTCAACACTTTTGAATAATAACATCCTGTCCACATGTTCAACACTTTCCACATGAGATAAATTCTAAGAAATGAATGTCCATGTCTACATGTCCACAAAGTAATTAAGAAATTAATGATATTTTAAGATATTTTAAGCTTTAGACTACTCACTCTTAGAAAATCTGCTTGGATATAAATATCAACAACCATAAATAAAACTTTCTGTATGTGTACTTTCTGAAATGAACATAATGAACTCTCTCAGTTAATGAAGCTGTAAGTAATAATCTGATCAAAATTAAAATCTTCTCCATAAGTATAATGTGGGAACTTTGAAAGCCAATGGGGTGAAGCCCAAAAGCAAAAACGATAGTCTAAATAACTGATGACATCATGTTTTTAAATAAGAAGAGGTAGATTGAGAAAATTTTGATGTCATATTTTTTAGTATAAATGAGGATTTATGGAAGATTAGGAATGAAATCTTCTCATTAATGATTGTGTGAAGCAGTGGTAGAAACTTACATTCAAAAACAATTACTTAATTTTGTAAATTTTGTTTCAATTAAATAGAAATCGTATTTTGGAAATAAACTTTTCAAATGTTTTAAAAAATTAAAAGTATAGCATTGGCATTAGAGCTCTATTTTAACAATGTAGTTTTACATTGGAAACCTTTTCCATGTATTATATTTTTACTGTGCTTTAAAATTACTGTTTATTTCTTATTAAATAAAAATTCAATACTGTTTAAACTAAATTTAATTCTGTAAAAAATGGTTATACTTTTTTGAATACAGTTCCATTAAAATCAATATTTTTGTGTTTAGTGTATGGTGCCAGTGTTTTCCTGCCAAGGTTGGAGTATCACCACCGTTGAAGGTATCGGAGACAAGAAAAAAGGATATCATGAAATCCAAAAAAGACTTGTAAAAACCGGTGGCACTCAATGTGGTTATTGTAGTCCTGGGATGGTGATGAATATGTTTAGGTAGGTGATAGTGTTAAGTAATAATTAGGGGTCTGCGGGGCCCCGAATTTTACGGGTCGGTTCGGGCCAAGCGTACAATTCGGGTCGGGCAAAGTAAATATTACCTTTTATTTTTAGTCATTAATGTACGCAATACGCACAAATATGTTCACTACCAAAACTCGTAATATACAAATATTATAAAGAAAGAAGAATTTAAATAATCACCGAAGGTCAAGTGTCTAACGACTAATAATCATTCTATTTGTTTTACTGGACAAAGCCAATTGTTGACCTGTCAGTGGGTGCAGTATTATCGGTTAGTAGTAGTGATGGGTTGCTACTTAACAATCTGTTATTTTTTAACTGCTAAATGTTATTAGCATTAGCAGACTGCTAATCATACTTAAAAATAACAGATAATAAACAAACTGTTAAATAACAGGGTTAGAGCACACTGCTTCCAACCTGCTACGGTACTAACTGCTAACGTAACTGCAGCTGCTAACGTATACTGATAACTGTTGAACCTGTTAAACGTTGAAGCTGCTAATCTAACTGTTGAATAGCAGGGACATAACAACTGTTTCGGACCTGCTAACTGCTAACGTCTACTGCCAACTGTTGAACCTGTTAAACGTTGAAGCTGCTAATCTAACTGTTTAATAGCAGAGTCATAGCACACTGTTTCGACTGTTACCGACCTGCCAACTGCTAACTGCTGAACCTGTTTAACGTTGAAGCTGCTAATGTAACTGCTAAACAGGAAACATTGTCAGTGTTTCTTTCCATTAATTGTTGTTGGCTACTGTCCTGAGATTCAGATTGCATAGTAGTATCATATTTTTCTTTGTTAACTGTAAATTTAAATGAGGGTGTTTTTTTATAAATAATAAATGTAACACAAGTCGAACTTGTACTTTTAACATTATAAAAATATTTAGCTTAAAATTATATTTTAAACATAAGAATTATAGATTAACAAGTAATTATTTGTCCTTCAAACACTTATTTTTCGATTTTTCACACAATTATAATTACAATAATATAGTATATAATAAATGACAATATTATTTTAAATAATGTAATTATAACAAAAATAAACATTGTCAGAACCATTATGATAGTCTATAATAAAATACTTGAAATAAAACCTAACAAGAACATTTTAATTTATTAGGAACATGAATAAATAAGAGAAATCTAAAAAAAGATAGGCCTCCATAGATAGCCTACATGTATTAAAATACAATAATATTTTTTAAATAGCATTTTAATTAATTACAAACATCGAACATGACCCTAATCAAATTAAAATTAATTCAATTTATTTTTTTTTAATTTAAATTATTATTGTATCATAGGTTTAGAAAAGGGTGCTACAAAATATATTTCATATTACTTGACAGTGCGTGAGACAAACCGAATACAATTAATTGCATCTTTGAACTTAGCATGTTCATTGTATTTCTCATTATCGTCAGAGATTTATTCACAAATCCTATAGACAAATTAATAGTGCAGGAAGGGTAGAACAAAACGTGCCAACTGCATCCTCACAGTATTTGCTTATCTCAGCTGCCAAGATAAGGAATAAGGATTAAAGTAATGTGACAATACTATTTAAGCTGCGTTTTCCTGCTAAGGTCGTTGTTAGCAGTCTAGAAAATTAGCAGTTGTACCTGTTATTTCTAATTAACTGCTAATTCTAATTAGCATTAACAGAATTAGCTGCTAAACAAAAATAGCGCTTTTGCCCATCACTAGTTAGTAGTTTTATTTATTGTAATGCTACAATGAGAAGGGACCAAATGGACTGTGCATGTTTACAAATATAGTTTCCTTGTGGGGCCAGGTCAATACACTGCCTTGTCAAATAAATATGTCTGTGATTGACAAATGTACACAATCAGTTCAGAGAATCTGCAGATATCTTTTTCCGAATGTATATTGTTTCATGATTATATACTAATTACAAGATGTAATTTTTTCAAAAACAAAAATCAAATGAAAATATTAAACACAATGAGCCTGTATTACATCGGCCCGTGGCGGTATTCACGCAACTTTTGCGCCCCGATATAATCGCCCCGTGGCGGTCAGAGGATTAAATATGAAATGAAGAAAATTTTAATTATATATATATATATATATATATATATTTTAGGCCTAGTTAAAAATGTGATGGATTCCCAATTTAACCTTTTAGCCCGACCCGACCCGAAAAACCCAAGCGCCGAAAAAAACCCGACCCGGCTCGACCCGAACTACAAAAAAATTGGCCCGAAGACCCCTAGTAATAATCAAATGTTTTGTAATCAATTAAGTACTATGTTTTATATATGTATGCCTTTGAATACATAAGAAGAAAAAAACAATAGACAATATACTCGTATAAAAAAGTAAGACAACTTCAAAATTTACTTAAAAAATTGGATAGTAACAATATTTTGTTGTTGTCGTTCAATAAATATACAATTATATTTTAATTACACAGGTCATGAAATTGGTTGATTATTAAATCAAGAATGTAAGACTTTGAAAGGTAATTTAATATTTTCTTTCACTTTGTGTAAAGGATAAATGTCAAAATTGAAAATAACAACATAAAAACGTTTGGCACTAGAGTTTACAAATAGAAAGCATAAATTCTTTTAGTTCATTCTTAATGCCAAATCGACATCACTTGTCATAGATATACTAAATTTTTACATAATGATTATTCATTTTAAAAAATGTATGATTAAACTTGATCCCTTTCTCTGGATATTAACTCTTCTTAAGTATTTATTAAGTATTTAAGAAAACACTGACTTTTTATGTGACAAATATAAAAAACATTAAATTTAAAAGCTAAATAAAAATATTTATATCAATTCTTAAAACATAAGAACAATTTATTTATTAAAAAAAATAAAAAATTAAGCAAAAACACAAAATTTTCCATTTTTTTATTCAGAATTAATTTGTTTTTGACAATAATTTAATGTGAGAAATTTAGTACAATATTTTTGTAGATTTATTTTAAATAATTTGGTTATGGTTAATTTTTTTCAGCTTGATTAAAGAAAACCCAAAAATTACAATGGCAGAGGTTGAAAACTCATTTGGTGGTAATTTGTGCCGATGTACTGGTTATCGACCTATCTTAGAGGCATTTAAATCACTTGCCAGCGATGCACCAGAAGAATTGGTTCAAAAGTGTGTTGATATTGAGGTAAACTTAGGTTTTATTTATTTTAATTGTATTATATATAAAATTTTTAAATGTTTAATGTCATTAAAACTAGTTATAGTAGCAAAACAAATACCAAGTACATTAACTTGTCTTTAGTACTATAGTTTAGTATTTTTAACACAATATTTGTTACTAACAATTTTTGTATTCTAGGATTTAAAAATTTGTCCAAAGAATGGAAAACCTTGTAGCAAGACTTGCCATTCTGATCAAGATGATGCAGGTGTTATTGAAGTTCTAGAAGATGCACCTAAAACAAAGCGGTGTAAACTCGAAGATGGATCAACTTGGTATCATGTAGCAGACAAAAAAGAGATTTTTGAGGTTCTAGATATGGCAAATGACAATTCCTACATGCTAGTGGGTGGAAATACTGCACATGGTAATTTTAAATCATAAACTACTTATTGTCACAAAACTAACTTTATTACTAACGTTCAAGTTTAAAGAAAATTATGAATCTACTTATATTTTTACATAATTTTTCATATAATAATAATAAATAATAATAATAATAATAATAATAATAATAATAATAATAATAATAATAATAATAATAATAATAATAATAATAATAATAATAATAATAATATTATTATTATTATTATTATTATTACTATTACTATCATTATTACTAAACTATAAATTTTGCCATCAGCTCTGAATATAGAACAATACACAATATTTCAAGGGTGTGTTTAAACCCTTCTACTTAAGTGCTTAACATAAAATGTATCACGTAGTGCTGATACACGTAGCTGCCAAAAATTGAAACTAAATGAATAAAACTTTTTCTTTAATAAATAAAAAAAGTTGGCAAAGGTCTGTTTAAAAAGTAAATTAATGTAAATATACCATCATTACATAACGATGTTTACATTTTATTTTTACAGGAGTATACCGTGTCACAGATCCATTACCAGTGTATATTGACATCGGAAGTGTTGCTGAACTGCATACAATAAGTCAGACTTCAGATACATTAACTTTAGGAGCCAATGTTTCATTGTCTGATGCAATGGCATACTTCAATAGAATATCTTCAAATAAAGATTCACCGTTTGCCTATACAAAAGTATTAGCAGACCATATTGATTTAATTGCCAATGTTCCAGTGCGAAATGTAAGTAAATTACTAAATTTAACAAAACTATGTAGTGAATTTATTAATATATAATGAAACACTGTAATTCTTATGTTGTCAATTGTGATGATAGGTACAACCATTAAGATGACATTTAAAATTTTTTATTTAATGAAAAAAGTTTACAAATAAAATATTAAAAAAAAGTAATTAAAAAAAATTATAAAATTTCTAAATCATTTTATCCCTCTTCCCTTCAAGGGGATCTATGTTCAAATTCAGAACTGTATTCTTTACGCAGCAGCAAAACAGCTTACTGTGCATTGTGTACCCAATAAAATTTGACACTCAAGAACAATTCCAGTGGCGAAGATGAACCACAAAATTGATCTTTGAAAAACAAACATTTTGATTTTGTAGTTCAATAAATATAAATGTTTTAAATAATTTAAAATTTAAATAGCCTGTTTCGACTCGGGAGTGTAATGGTGAACCCATGTTTCGTCACAGGTGACAATCCGGTTTAATAATGCCTCACCATCTCGTTCAAATTGGGTCAATAGTCGCTGGCAAATCTCCAAACGATTCCGTTTGTGAACGTCGGTCAAAATTCGTAGAACCCACCTTGCAGATACTTTGCTGAGTTCCAGGTTTGATGTAACGATTTTTTGAACGCTACCATAGCTCAACTGGAGTTCATCTGCAATAAATCGCAGCGATATACGTCTGTCTTCGTCCAGGAGCTTCCGAACAGCATCAATGTTTTCGTCCGTGACGGAAGTGGTCGGGCGACGATCATGGCTGAGGTTTTCTACTGCTTCCCGTCCTTCGGCGAATTCCTTGTGCCAAGCAAAACGCGAGCTCTTGACAGGGTCCTGTCCCCGTATTGAGCCGTCAATCTACGAAAGATTTCAGTCGGATTGATCCCCTCCTGGCCAAAAACTTAATAATAATTCTCTGCTCCTAAATAAATAAAAATCTTAGAAGAGTTGTCCATTAAATTCATTGTTCATTAAATTAAAGGTCTAATAAACTTAGATATTACTGTTCTCATAAATGGAAAGATTGAAAACAATTTGATTGGGTAACTTAGGTAATCAGTTTGTGTTTCTGAAGCTTCATCGCCTTATGAGTGTCAATTTTTTTCTTTTGAGCAAAGTGGGCTGTAGAAAAATCCTATTGAAATCGAATATCATCAGGTATTTTTATTGACATGTATTATTCTAGTGTGGCCTTGAATTCACTTCTTATTTTCATAATGTAATCATTCTTTCTTAGCACTATTACACTAAAAGAAGTTAAATCATAAATTCATTTTCGAAACTTCAATTTTTATTAAATGTTTAACATATTTCATTCTTCTTGTAAATGTAACTTAATCTTGACACATAAGAACCTTTTTTTTTTTTTTTTTTTTTTTTTTTTTTGGTGTTTAATATCCGACGACTATTGTGCACACTTGGGCTAATGATGGGATGATTTATAGCTTACGAAAATGCCAATCCCTGGCCGGAAATCGAACCTGGGTCCTTGGGGTGAAAGCCCAGTATGCTATTAATTAGGCCATCGAGGCAGCTCATTAGAAACATTAATTTATAACTGAAATTACTAACAGGTACAAGAAAAAGAGATATGTGCAACATTTATAAAGTATAGCAACTTATAACATATATTAATTAGAGTTAAATTCATATAATAATTTTTGTGTTTGAAAATGTTTTTGACATTATAAATAATTAATCTGCTTTCCTCTTATTTCAAGGCTGGAACTTTAGCAGGAAACCTGAGTATTAAACACATGCATCAAGAATTCCCTTCTGACATTTTTCTTATATTGGAGACTGTTGGAGCAAAACTAGTCTATGGTAATAAAACAAATTTTGTTATTGAACTAAAAATACAAATCATGTATCATGTTTTCTCTTCCATTTTTATTTTAATTATGATAATTTGTTCAAAAACCTGACAAATTTACATAGCTATGTTTTTAACAACGTTACATGCAACTTATTGTAACCTATCAACTGTTAAATGAAATCAGCTGATCTTTACAAATTAATGTGAACAACTGATATTTTATTATAACTTTCAAAGTTGAATTAATGTTTCATTTCATATTCTTATATCAATCAACTTTCTTTGTAATTTCTGTAGTGTAGTGTGTAGGTCCTTGGTTTGATCCCAGTGAAAACACAGAAAATTTAATTATAATTATTTTAATATGAGACTTGTAACACACAGAATATACTGTTCTATACCAATATAAACATGTTCCTTGCATCACATGCCCTACAAAATCCAACATCAAAATCAGCCCTAAAACATAATATATGTTAAAAAGTAATAAAATAGTTGTATTTTAAGAAAAATAAAGTTATATTTTTAAATATTGGAAATAATGTACTGTGAACGCATAATATCTATGCTTTGTTTCTGTTATATATTAATATATTAGATATATAATACGGGCATACAAGCTGTGTACCCATACTTTATTACAGTATTTTTCTTACAATAAACATTACAATTAATTAATTTTAAAGTTGACTTAAAAATTTTTTTAAATATAAATCATAGTAAGTTTGTGTGTTTTGGAACAAAGCTTCTGTTATTAAAAAGCACGTTATTGTTACTAGTAAAATATAAATTTTTTTTTTTGTAACTAAGTTAGATTGTTGGGACAAAACCCTAAATATCCACAACAACCCTTATCATTAAGGTACTGTAACCATACAACTAACAATTTTCAAAAAGAAACAATATGGTAGCACCATTGGTTAGTTAATCCATTTCACTGCTAGTGCTTTTATAAGTACCTTTTTTTTAAAAAATGAATCAAGCATTTTTATTTTACATGCCATTTTATTTTAAACAGGCAAAAGGAAGTATGGAATAGCATAAACCTTCCAAGCACTGTATTTAATAATATAAACTTTTAATATTACATTGAAATTAGTCTAGTCTTTACGTAGTTGACAGTGACAATTGGCACTGTAATGTAATAAACAAACATTGAGTTAAATAGAAATTTGTTTATCTTCACATTTGGTTGTTCAATATTACAAATGAAAAAACTGCATTATGAAGTGTAGAGACAACCAGTTTGACTTCTAGAGTTTGAAAAAATACTGTGTTTTAAAACAAATCTAGCATTTTTAGTAACTACCATTTTGTTTTGAATAAATGTATTGTATTTTAAGGTAGGCTTCAATGACTATATTTAATTGTATTTAACCTGCTAACAATTGTATTTAATAAATACAAAGGTTTTTATTTGAAATCTGTCAAACCATGTCCTGGTGAAAAGCAGACAATATATACATTAATAGACGAATCAGAAATATGAGTGCCTGGCATTATGTTTGAAGTAGGTGCATGCCAGTTTAAGATTGATTAAAATAATCAAGTTTTATGTAATGTAGAAAAAAAATTATCTACAACCGTTTTGCAATGAAAAGCGAAAAAAGTTGATGTAACAGATAAATAAATCAAACATTTTGAATTTTGCTTCAAAGAGGCATTTTGACATTACTTAAAACCCAGTCAAAGTTACAAATAACAAAACAAAACAAAAATCATTAAAATGTGTTAAGTAATGTTGAAATAGCACAACTTATTAAAAAATGATTCAAAATTATTTTCCCATAGTTTTACAGGAACTGAAATGAATCATTTAACATTTTGCACACCAATATGTTTCAGAGGACAATACTGGCATTGAAAAAATTATATCTCTTGTCCAATATTTGGGCACAAATATGAACAAAAAGTTATTGACAAAAATCCTTCTTCCTGCAATTGACAGCAAAACCCATGTTATAAAAACATATAAGGTACAGTATAAATATAAATTTGTATTTATAATCATCAATATTTGTATTATGTATATTGTATATTGATATATTGTATATTGTATATATATATTATATATATATATATATATATATATATATATATATATATATATATATATATATAAATATTGTATATTTATTTAATTTTTCAAATATTTTTATATTTTATTAAGTAACTAGCAGTTTCTATATATTCTGTCAAATAGTTTATGAAAATATCTTGGCAACCATAGGAGTCAGAAATGGAGTCTTGAAATCGATATCAAAGTAGGAAATTGTTCAGAAGATTAAATTAACTCCTTTTTGCAAAAAAGTGATTATTTTGAAAGTCTTAACATGACAATGTATCAGCGACTTCAATGGCTGGAAAGGTGGAATTTTTCATGATTTCAAGAATGTAGATCAAGGACAAAGTATTAATTAAAAAAAATTTGATTAAGGCAATGAAGCAGGGCATTTTGAAATTTAATAGGGAAATATCTCTGCAGCTAAGAAGCTAAGAAAGAAAACTGCTAAGGAGTTGGACATACATTGCTCAAAATGTGTACAAGTAATTTTTGACGAGTTCAACTCTGATAGTCTTAAGTAAGGTGTCATTTTGCATATACATAGGGCGTTAACACATGTCCCTAACAACAATAATATGTATCAAGTAATTATAATTTAACAATAACATACATTGCATATGCTTGCTGCTGCTTGTTGCTTAGGTGCAACATTTCACTTTATTGTGAAAGCTCTGTATTATGTATATTAATATTTTTTCTTCATTGAGGAATCCAAGAGGTGAATCTTGTAGATCCAGATATGATTCAGCACTTGCTGATACAACAGCAATTTATTGTTGACCGACAATTGGAAATTGTTCCCTAAAAGTCAGTAATTCTTTCCAAATTATTTTGTTCAATTCTTGGTTTTTACATTTGAACTTTGGCATCAAAAGTCATTTCCAAGTATTTAGCCTTGTTTCCATATGGAATTTGGAATGCATTTATTATTACTTATAGTTGTTGTCAATCTTCAGATTGTTAAAATTAACATTGTTATTCTTCTGCATTAATTGAATACACAATTATTATGTCCATTTACACATGGCGTTAGGGCCTTGTAGAAGTTTCCCTGTAATTTCTACAATTTTATTATGTCACAAGTATTGACGTTTCATCTACAGAGTAGTTATTATTGATTATTGCATATTTGTTGTAAGTAGGTCTTTTGTAAATAATAAATACAAAACTGGTTTTAGCATTCTTCCATGTAAAAAACAGCTTGTATTATTTTTATGATAGAATACTCTTTCACCTATTTACCCGAAAAGAAGTATACTGGTCATATACAATTTTTAAATTTCACAAAACTGATCTAATAGATCACTTTTCAACTTCCATTTCAGTCTCATGTGCCACAATCTATTGAAAGCTTGTGCTACATTTAGGTAGCATAAATACTGTACTTCTACAGATTTTTAGGAGCATTTTCAGATATGCTTATAATCCTGTGCACTTGATCCATATTTGAGTATTCTGGTCTGGAACCAAATTAATGCTGAAGGATAAGATTTCTATCTTCAATTGTAAATTTGAGTCTTTTCAGTAGCCCTTGAAAAAGCTTTTAAATAACTTGTGTGCTTGATTAATTGTCATTTGATTGCTTCTCTGATTTTAGTATCACAATAACTTGAGCTACTTGCCTGTGTAGCACAAGACAATTCATTCTAAATGCTGCATAGATAATATGCATTACTTTCTCTGTCTCCTTACTGGTAGGGCTTTAACTACATGGCCAGTGATAAGATCATATCCTAGAGCTTTTAAATTAATTTTGATTTCATTTTTGAATTCCTGGAGTGTAAGTGTTATTATTTTAATTTTATTGTATTAACATACTGTTGTAGTATTTTCTTCAACTATTTATCTAGTTATTGGTATAAATGTTTCCCTTAAATTTTGAACAAAAATATCTCCTCTCAGGGGCTGCAGACTAGCTGCACCTATTGAGAGGATTTAGATGTCCCTTGCGGTACCCGAGTCTAAAAAACACTTACACTTACGACTTTAACACTGTACACTCACACTTGCATTTAGGGAGGCGATAATGGCCTCAATGTGCTTTTCGCCTTAAAAAAAAAATATAGTCCAAAATGAATAAATAAGGTTCAGTATTGGCAAAAATAGAAAGCTGATATTTGGTTTGCAGGTAGAATAGAACAGTTTAACATATTTTTACAAAAAATTATAGGTTAGAGGAGAATAGATGGAGCTATTTTGAAAAACACAATATAGAAATATTTCACTGGCTATAAAAGTTGTAAAGCTGAAATATGGCATGCATGCAAAAAATAATTCATAAGTTTGAACAAATAAGTCCGAGAATATTAATTAGAAAACCCAAAATGAAGTCATTTAAAAATATTTTTTTATTTCAGTAAATAGTGTTCTAAACTTATAATAATAATTAAAAAATATTCATACATATTCCATAATTAATTAAATTCAAGGTATTGTTTTTGTTATAGATTATGCCTCGAGCTCAGAATGCACGTGCCTATGTCAATGCAGGGTTTATGTTTAAAATGAACAAAGCTGACAAATTCAAAGTTCTTGAGCAGCCAACCATTGTGATTGGTGGCATCCATCCTGATTTAGTAAGCTGAATGATATATTACATTAGCTCATTCTATCTAAAATTCAAATTAATTTTGTAGTACTGTATTGTGTTATTAATGTTATACAAAACTAAACTGTTCGATAAACATTACTTTTTGTAGTTGTACTTTTGTTAAATCATTAATTACAATTGTTGTTTTATGTTTAATGTTTCGCGTTTAATAACATACCAATTAATTGCTAATATGATACTAACAATTTATTTGGATTGGTAAAGTATCAGTCTTTAAGACAATCAATCGCACACAGTCTATGATGCTACACCTACCCCACATAATATGTGAGTGATAAGTGGGTTTAAATCCCGAATTGGAGGTATTTTTTTTGTCATTTAACTTATATAGAGGCCACAGCATTTATTTGTCTGTTGTTAAGTGGATGAGGAGGCTCATCTCAAATAAATGGATGATTTAGGAGTTAGTGAATGTTTTTTATGAATTGTATACACAAACATAATGTTCTTTTTATCTTAACATACGAGGTTTGTCCAATAAATACGCGAACTAAGGTCATAAAAACTTTATTTTACAAAATTTCATCTACATTGATTTTGTCCCCTTCAAAATACTCTCCATTCACTGCTATGCACTTATCCCATCTTCTTTTCCACTCTTCAAAGCACCCTTGGAAGTCCTCGGAAGTCAGGCTTTTCAGTCTCCTCATCGTTTCTTGTTTTATTGTGTCCACATCTTCCCAATGCTGTCCCCTCATCACATTTTTGCATTTAGGGAATAGAAAAAAGTCACAGGGGGCGAGGTCCGGTGAATAAGGGGTATGATCAAGGATAGTGATTGAATTTTTAGCCAGAAACTGGCGAACAATCAAAGCCGAATGTGCGGGTGCATTGTCTTGATGAAGAATCCATCCATCGTTTTGAGTCAAATGTGGTCGCACTCGATCTCTCAAACGCTTGAGAACGTTAAGGTAGAACTCAGAATTTACCGTTTTTTTCTCAGGAAGGAATTCATGATGAACAACACCTTTGATATCAAAGAAAACCAGGAGCATGACTTTGATTTTTGATCGGCTTTTCCTTGATTTTTTTGTTCGAGCTTCACCTGTTGCTTTCCACTCCATGCTTTGCGATTTCGATTCGGGTCATACTCGAAAAACCACGATTCATCACCAGTGATAACCCTATTTAAGAATCCAACATCATTTTCCATGGAATTTTTCCAGTCAGTAACACATTCGACTCTTCTCAACTTTTGATGCGGAGTCAGCAGTTTTGGCACGATTTTCGACAAACCTTTCTTAAGCCCAAATGCTCGGTTAAGATTGTGTGCACTGTTGATTTTCCTAAATTTAGTTCTTCAGCTATCATTCGGACAGTTTTTCGGCGATCAGTAAGGACAAGACGCCGCACACGATCAATGTTTTCATGCACACAAGAGGTTGAAGGTCGTCCAATTCTTGCATCATCCGTGGCGTCTTCTCGATCTTCTTTAAAGCGCTTAATCCACTTGAAAATGGCTGTTTTCTTCATAGCATTATCACCATAAACAACTCTCAACATTTCAGCAATTTCTTGGTGTTAAAAACTTCTCAAGCAACCAAAAACTTGATGTTAATTCATTGTTCAGTGAATTGGTCAATTTCCATATCGACAAACAAAAAAATAATGCAAAACTAAAAATAACTCTACTCGCAAGATCCGCACAGCGTAACGTTCTGCCAAGCACTGACGGCTCATTGGGTCCCAGACAACACGTGAGGCCAGTGGGCGTGGCTTAACTCTCCGTAATGGCCACCATATTCGACCAGTTCGCGTATTTATTGGACAAACCTCATATACTGGGTATGTCCATTTAATATTTGTTTTCATTATTGTTAATATTGTTTTCATATCTAAGTCCAACAAGAAAAAACAAAAATTTATTTTTTTGCTTATTTAACAAAAAAACATATTTTTGTTAAATTATTTTATATATATATATATATATATATATATATATATATATATATATATATATATGTGTGTGTGTGTGTGTGTGTGTGTGTGTGTGTATGAAAAACAACAGGGCATCCGGAGAAGATGGAATCATTGCAGAACTTCTGAAGAATCTTGGACTTAACTCATTACAGGAATTAACAAATATCATCACGGATATCTGGCGAACGGAAAAATTACCGGATGACTGGAAATGTGCTCTTATCTTATTCACCCAAAAAAAGGAGACAGAACAGACGTGAACAACTACAGAGGAATTTCTTTACTACAAGTTACTTACAAAATACTCACAACATGTCTTCTTCAAAGAACACAAAAACAGATAGAATACAGAATTGGTGAGTACCAGGCAGGCTTCCGTCTGGGTCGCTCGTGCACAGAACAAATTTTCAACCTGAAAACAATATTGCAAGTAAAAGCTAAAAGGGTTGTCCCAGTGATCTGTACGTTCATAGATTTCAAAAAAGCGTACTATTTCATTGATCGAAAATCTTTGTTTAATATCCTGGAAGAACATGGACTTGATCCTAAAACACTGCAACTGATCAAACAAACACTGACAGGCACAATCACTAAGGTGAAATTTATGGGGAAAATTTCCAAACCCTTCCTGATCACAACTGGAGTTCACCAAGGAGATGGACTCTCGCCTCTCCATTTCAATCTGGTGTTGGACAAAGTTATCAGGGAATGGGAGAAAGAATTAAAAATTGAAGGGCACTGGAAACCATTTCGACTTGGAAGACCTAAGGACAACACAGAAATCGCGTGCCTAGCTTTTGCAGATGACCTAGCCATACTCACAGATAATGAAACAACAGCGATTAAACAGATAGAAGTCCTAAAGGAATGTGCAGAGAGGATCGGTCTACAGATCTCGTTTAAAAAAACCGAATTCTTCTGTTCAAAATTAAATATTCAAGAACTAAACACAAAGTATGGTAAGATAAACAGAGTTAAGCACTTCAAATATCTCGGAGAAATTCTTGAGCCCACGGGTGGTGAGAAGGCTGTGCAAAGGGTTCGGCTACTGAGAATGAAGAGGGCTCTTGGTATAATGCATGATATCTACAATAAGAGATGTATGTCGATGCACACAAAAATCAGACACTACAACACAGTCATAAAACCAGAGGTATTATATGCAAGTGAGACGCTAGCACTCCACACAAAAGCTACCATGGAGGATATATTAAAGGAAGAACGAAAAATCTTGAGAAAGATCCTTGGCACGAGATTAACAGAAGATGGATACAGGTTGCACTCTCGAAAGACCACAGAGAAGATATCGAACCTGGCAGCAGATATCAGAAGAAGGAGGCTTCGGTTCTATGGACACATCAGTAGACTCCCAACAACGAGACTTGCCAACAGAATCCTTAAGTATATACAAGGTGTCAAATCAACAATGTCATGGATTGCACAAGTCAGAATAGACCTACATGACTCAGAAATAGACTCAACAGACGTTGAAGACAGGAATGCATACAGGAGAAAGATGCTCGGTTGGAAGGTCCCAGAGAATGAAATCCCAAAGAGAGCAGGGGTAAAATGGATGGAGGAGCGGAAGAGGATCCATGGGGACAGGATGAGGGAGGTGTGGAGGCTTAGAAGGAGCAAGACATGAGTCGGAATGCTTTGCGTGATCCAACAGGGACTGTATGCAGATAATAATATATATATATATGTGTGTGTGTGTGTGTGTGTGTGTGTGTGTGCACGCGTGTGCATGTGCATGTGTTTCATATATAACTTATATATTTATTACATATATTTCCAATTTCTAGATTCATGTACAACAAACTGAGTCTTATTTAACTGGAAAGAAGCTATTGGAAGAAAAGACCCTTAAAACAGCCCTAGAGACTTTATTTGCAGAATTAAAACCAGATCATGACTTTATTTTTGGACATCAAGAATTTAGAAAAAAATTAGCAATAAATCTCTTTTACAAGGTACGTAAATAAATTACAATGTTAAGTAAAATTGAAATAAATGATGTAATTATGTTAAAAAAATGCAATCTCGTTTTGAAACAAAAATAAAAATTGATGTGATTTCTCAAAATTGTGTTTTATGTTTTGCTTATTCATAAAATTAAAAAAAAATTTTAACTCAAAATTAAATTGAAAATCAAAGAAAACCTTTAATGACAGTCAGAATTTATTTTGTTTCCTTACTCTCAAACCTTAAGGTTTTATTTAAAAATTCTTATATCTTAGGATAAATTTTTATTTGACCAAAATGTGATGAAAGAATTAGAATTGATTTGAGAAAACCTTGATATTTATTCATTCCTAAGGGTTTTTTCAACAAAGGTTACTTGTAAATCAAAATATTAAATAAAAAAAAAACTAACATCAACACCTATTTTTATTATGAGAACATCTTGCTGCCAGTACTACTCACTCACACTTTTTCATGGGTTTTGGAGTAACATTACTAAAAAAAATTATTATTAATGTACTCATAATTTACACACTTTTACACACTTGCAGATTAACTAAAAACACTAGGATATTTGACAATGGCAGGCAGATATTCATCATAATAAAGAATATTTTTATTATAGCAGTAAATATATACAGTATTAAAATCTGCAGCAATAAAGTATACAATATTTTTTACATATTGTACAAATATTTTACCTGTTCAAATAAATATCTATTCAAGTAACCATTTTAATCGGAAATTTTATGATTGCAAAAATAATTTTATTACAAACAATTGATTGCAAACAAAAATAATGTTTGAAAAGCATAATTTTCTTGTTTACTGGTTTTAATAAATTATAAAATGTTAATAAAAAGTAACTGTGAACTGAAAGTACCGTGTTTTATTAAGAGTCCGTAATTTGGTTTCAGTTTGTATTGAGTCTGTCACCAGAATGTATAGATAATCGTGTCAAGAGTGGTGGAGAGTTACTTCAACGTCCTCTGTCTACAGCTGTACAAGACTATGACACTGATAAAACAGTCTGGCCAGTAAACAAGCCAATTACAAAAATTGAGGGGTTCTATCAGTGCTCAGGTATACTTTATTTATAATTAAGAAATTAGTCAAATTAATTAATTGTGTTGTTTAATAGCAGTACATAGAATCGTTCCATTTGTCTTCTACCATTCCAATAGAGTTTTGAGAAGTGCCCTCATCTGATATTTTGATCTAATCTGAAGCAGATAAAAAAATCAGCTAAGAGTAATACAAATTACTTTTTTTATTAATGTATTTTAAAACACTTAGATATTTTAAAAATATTGTATTTATATATTTCAGGAGAGGCAGAGTATGTAAATGATATACTGATAAGGCCTGGAGAATTGCATGGAGCTTTTGTTTTGGCCAAGAAAGGAACTGCATCTGGTTTTACTCTTGATGCATCTCATGCTTTGGTATGTTCTTATTTCAGTTATAAATCTTATAAAATGTTAGTATTTTACTGCAAAACAGAATGTTTTTAATATGGTATTTCTTTCACTTTCTGATTTTAGAAATTACCTGGTGTAGTCGCATTTTATTCAGCAAAAGACATTCCAGGGGCAAACAACTTTACACCGAAGAATCCATTTGGAGACATTAAAGAAGAGGTAAAATAAAACATATTAAAACATTGTAAAGGCAGGTTTTTAACTGAAAGTGTACTTCTTGCAGAAAATGCTCAAAGTGTCTACGTTCATTTTGCTATTAACTTGTAGCATTTTTTCAAAACAGATATGCACATTTTTTGCTGTATAATTCTAGTTCAAAATAATTTGTGACATAATCCTGGTATAAATGAAGTGAGAAAAACCAGGATATTTTTTGTCTTGTATGAGTTCTCTTAAATGTTTCAAATACCGAGATGTCACAAGAACTTAAGCCACACTGTACGTGTGTGTGTGTGTGTGTGTGTGTGTGTGTGTGTGTGTGTGTGTGTGTGTGTGTGTGTGTGTGTGTGTGTGTGTGTGTGTGTGTGTGTGTATATATATATATATATATATATATATATATATATATATATATTTTGTTAACCTTATGAAAATATTTTGGCAGCCAAAAAGGCTAGCAAGCTAAATTTTGGAATGTAGATAATTAGTTACTCATAAATATACTGATGTTTAGGTAAGCATACTGAAAAAATTGGGATGAAAATTGGGCCATTTTGAAAAAAAAAATAAACAATGAATCGTCTTGAAGAATAAAATGCTAGGTAGTTGAAATGTCGTATGCAAAAATATTTTGTCGAAAACTTTGAGTTGGAATACAAAATAGGCTATTTTTTAAAACTCAGTAAAAATACAATATTCTTACATCTATGAATACATTTTAAATTTTCAAATTACATCGAAACAATGAAAATGAAACCTCACAGAATGTTTAAATTAATATGCAGAATTTAACCTTGGTTACGTTGACGAAATCGAATTTTCGAAAAATTTAAAGATTTGACATTATTGAATTTATGTCACGAAAGATTAACTTTCATATTTTTACTATAAAATACAAAAATGTTTACATATTGCAATGTCCATTTAGAAGTTATAAATATATGTTGTTAAATCATGTGTGGAAATATATGTATGGAAAATAAATAGATGTGGTTAAAATCATGGTAGTCAAAGTTCATTATCATATTTCAAATATAATTTGAAAACTTGAATGTGCAATTTATTAAAATTTTTATAGTAATTAGGATAGTGATATTGGATTTTCAAAAAAGTCTAACATAAAAATAAAATTTTTTCAAGATTTTGAATGATCCAAATTTTGAAAAGATTGAACTGATATCACTGTCTAATGAACTTATTTTTTGTTGTTGTTATTTTAAGGTGAAAAGCACATTGAGGCTATTATCGCCTCCCTAAATGTAAGTGTAAGTGTGTGTTAAACTTGGGTACCATGAGGGAAATCTAAATCCTTTCAATAGGTGCTGCTAATCTGCACTTAGCTCAAAATCAATTTTTGGGTCAAAAGTATACACGTCTTTTCTAAACTATTAACCTATTTTAATAATTAAAATATATCATTAATAGAATCTATAATGAGTTTTCAGAACACATTCTTCATAAAAAGCATCAGAAAGTTGTTTATTTGTTTTTGTTTGTTTTTTTTTGTTTTTTTTATTGTTCTATCTTACTATAATGACTGTTCCAATATCTCATTTTCAAATGGAAATTCACTAATAAATGAAGACAATGTCCACTGCAAACAGTCTAACAAATAATAAAATAAATTATTTATTCTTTTATTACACAATACATTTTATATAATTTCTAGCTAGTTAATAATTGCCTGACAATCATTTACAGTAATGATAGTCAAGATTAAAAAAGAACAAAACAAAGTAATTTAAGAAAAAGAAAAAATACACAAATTTTGAACTATAAGGATTAATGAGGCTTAAGACTACATATAAAAACATGAAATTGCAGTTGTGTTATTCAAATTATTTAAAAGTCATTTATTTTTCAGTTATTTGCTTCAGAGAAAATTGAATTTGCTGGTCAAGCTCTAGGACTTATTGTTGCTGATAGCCATATGAAAGCACTTTATGCAGCATCTAAAGTTATGGTTCATTATAAAGATCTTACCAAGCCGGAGATTGATGTTCGAAAAATAATCAGTGCTGGTGACTCAGACAGAGTTTATAGACTTGGAAATAAAGAGCAAAAGCATATTAAATGTAAGCTTTATTATATAAGTATGAGTAATAACAATATAAGAGTATTATAATAATATAAGAATATTAACAAAAAGGTAAATTTAATATGAAAATGAGAATAAATGGTGCATTTTTTAACAAAACGTCTGATAATCAATAAAATTATTTAAAGAGAAATAAATAAAACTCACCAGTACAGGCAAAAAATGTATGGATTGTTGTTTTCTTCCTAAAATGCACTGTTCAGAAACTATTAAGAAAAAATTTAAAGAATAGGTTTATGAAACCTTGCTAAAATGTGGGTCATACATAAATATCTATCACTCATGTCTACAAAAAATTTAAATAAAAGATATTTACAGCTAGAGTAAATTGGTAAAAAACAACCCAGACTCCATTTGAAATTAATTTTAATACTAAATGATAAATTATTTTGGGTCAATTTTACTATATCTGACTTGAGTTATGAATCTCCCTATATTATTAAAGTTTAAGCAAAATCTAATAAACTCATTTTGTGTAATTTTTCTAAATTACTTTTTTTTCAATTGCTACTTGAACTTTTTTTGGAAGGCAGAAGATAGCTAAATTTTAACAAACTTTTTCTATGTAGCTGATTTAAATAAGCCTTAATATTTGTTAATTTAAAAAAAAATTAAGTTTTTTGACTAAAAAACGATTGAGAACACAAAAGCAATTTTTTGACAGCAAAAGTTTATTCTGACAGCAGCCAAACTACACCTACATGCAAAATTTTTTTTTGAAACACAGGATATTTGAAAAAGAACTAACATGTTTTATGTATAAATTTAATGATGAAATGAATGAAAAACTACATCGTCAAGTACATATAATGAAAGAGAATACCTTCAAGTTTTTTTAATATTAGTAAACTTCAACGTGGGATCCATTTGTTGTGCCAAACATGTTGACATGATATTACACTTCTCGCCAGGTATTTAGCAACATAGTAGGTGTTACTGTCTCAACCGCCGCGATGATTCTTTCCCGTAAATGGTTGCTGTCACAGATATTTTCAGCTTACACAACATTTTTTATGTGTACACAAAAGAAAAAGTTAAGTAGGTTAAGTCCTCGCTTCATGGTGGTGAAGTGTAAATAGCCATGCACATACTGTTATTGTAATGAGATCAGGCACCTACTTTTTGGAAAAACATAAATAAACCTTTTTCCCCACCTCAACAATTTCCACTTAGGGAAGACATACTCTGTTAACATGTCACAGTATATGTCACTGATTATTGTTCTTTCTACAAAAATGAAAGGACCAATCACTCAATTTTTCCATGAAACCGGACCAAACATTAAGTTTTGAAGAGTCATATTGATGCTGAGTAACGACATGTGGTGACTCTGTCCCCCAAATTCTGTTCCACTCACATGTAGCTGTCCACCCATGTAGCTGTTCCACTCACATGAAATGTTGCTTCATCATAAAATAGAAAATTTTTCAAAAAATTGTTATTTTCATCGTATCTATGTAGGAAGTTAACAGCAAACTGCAATCTTTTGTTTTTATCAGCAGGTTTAATTTCGTGTAACAGTTGTAATTTGTAGGCCTCGCAAATGAATTACATCATTTTATTTGTGGTCTTTTATGTATTACATCATACAAAGTACCGTTAGGCACAGGAGTGACTAAAGGTACTTTGTATGATGTGTATTGTGTAAAGGTACTAGAAAATTGTAGACAATGTCTGACCAATGACTTCTTTGGGCTCCGAACACACAAAACACAGATCTCTTCAACAGTAACTTCAGAAGTTCTCGATCTACCTGGTGACTTTGCTTTGAAAACATTGCCAATTTCCTTGAAAAACTTTAGCCAATAACAGATAGTTTTTGCTGTAGCTAGTTCACCACTACACTCACGTCTAACAATAACATTATACTGTCATAACAGATTCAGTTTGCACAAGCCAAATAACGAAATGCACCTTTTGTTGTGGAGTAGCCATTGCACTGCACTGAATGCCTGAACTGAGCGCTGTCACTGTTATTCTGAAGGTTACACAAGCCTGCCAACTGCAGGAACTGAATTCCCACATTTATATAAGCAAAACATGGACAGCTGATAAATTAAATACCACAAACTAGTAAATGTAGTGAATGGTGAATATCACTTTGTACAGATTCTGATGCACATTAAAACTAGTGAGTTCTTTTTCAAACATCTTGTACTGTACTGGTATTTAATAACTCTTATTAATGTCAATTACTGGCCCTAACTGTCATCAAGACTATTGGTCTAGACTCACTGCATAAGTCTAATAAATTCACTTTTTAAGTTGTAATGATGAATGATCCAATCAGTAACATAATTCACCATATAATTTCCTCTGTTCATCTTTCTTGTTTCTTTCAATAATAACTGCAGCAAGATCATTCATCTAGGGATGTACAATGTTTTCTGCATATCTAAACAAGAATATTATTATAAGTAACATTTAATAAGTCCAAACCAAAAAAGAACTTTTGGGTTCAGCATTATCGATTAGGTGGTCTAGCAATATAAGTTTAACACTGAAGTTATTAATAATATCAAAATATAAGATGTTGGCTAAAGTACCAAATGTTTTCTTGAATTGTTTTCTGCAGCTGATGTGAAGCACACCATTAAAGGAACGTTTGATATTAAGGGTCAGTACCATTTTACAATGGAAACACAGACATGTTTGTGCCTCCCTCTTGAAGATGGTATTGATGTGTACTCATCAACTCAGTGGCCAACATTTGCCCAACTGGCAGTCAGCAGTGTGCTCAATATTCCTTTGAACAGGTGGGAACAAAAGTAGATAATTAGACATGCATTTTAAATTAATTTCATAAAAAAAACAAAAAAATCAAAAAAATACAAAACCATACATCAAGATGGAGTGTATTTACAAAATCTAATAAATATAATTAATTACTGCACACCTATCTGTCTCACTGACATGAAGGAAGCAAATTAGGTAAACATCTCACAATAATTTTTTTATTTTACACTTTTTTGAAAGTCTAATTTGACCATATTAAACAGCATTAAAATCTACACCAGCTAAATAAGCATTTTAAATTAATTTGAAAATTTAAAAAATGCTAATCTATGTAAATTTTAACGTGAATATAAATAATGAAAACAAATTTTCATAAAAGTGTAGAATACGAAATTTAGATCTTCTTTATATTCGGTATGCCCAATATTTCAAAACTATTAAATGAATTTTATTAGGTAACAAATCTTTCCAAACTGTTACAAAAATCAATTTTTTGTACCAAATTTAAATCAAACTGGCCCAAACTTGCAAGCACTAGACTGCTAAAACATGTGTATATACACAATTTTTATTTTAAAATTTTAATAACTCCCTCAAAATGTGATCTAGAAACTTTGATTTGCTCTTATTTCAAGTATGTAATTTCAAAACCTATTCTTAGTCGTACAATGATAGTAACTCTGATCATTTTATAATGGCCATTTGCTGAAAAAGGATATAAACAGATCCTGGCAATACTTACATTAAAGCTACTACTTGTACAAAAAAAAAAACATTGTTCATATAATAACAAAGCTACAATCATTGGTATAAAAATTGCACAATCATTTTCAAATGTAGGTATGTTCTCT
Source organism: Callitettix versicolor (assembly GCA_022606455.1). NCBI lineage: Eukaryota > Metazoa > Arthropoda > Insecta > Hemiptera > Cercopidae > Callitettix > Callitettix versicolor. The sequence continues at coordinate 66,573,596 of CM040189.1, forward strand.
AAAAATCTATGCTGAAAGTTATTGACAAAACATCTGTATCAGGTGTGGCTAGAAAATAACAGGACAGAATTTTTAAAACTTTTTATTTAACATCGTTTGCATTGGAAATCTTATCACCTTCAATAAACACCCCTCCTCGATTCCTACGCTGCTCCGTATGAACTTTCCATTGTTGGAAGCAATGCTGCATATCATCTTCTGATATAGTCATCATCATGTCCATCGCTTTTTTCTTCACTGCATCTATAGACTCAAAACGTGTTCAGTTATCAGGTATTGCTTATAAATAAAAACTAATGTTAATGTAGCAAATTTGAAATCTTTAAAAACTTTTTCATATTGAAATTGAAAAAGAAATCCTACTGCAAAAGTGAATAGGGTTTATTATTTTTTTAAATGATTTAATCTCTTACCATATTTTTTTTTAATTTCTAACTTGCCACATTGATTTGAGTTGTGAATCATAAACCTATGGGTATATGAATTGTATAATTCAAATACAACCAAAATTTGAACATTACACAAAATATCTCATAATCAGTTATTTTTTTAAAATAATTTGGTTAAGAAGCTACTAACAGACAGGTTAATCAGATTTTCCTGAAATTTTATCATGTTATGAAGAAAAAAAACAATCATGATGATATGCAGTGTGTTTTTTTTTAATTAATCATAAACCCCAAATTCAATTTATTTCAAACTTGCTAGAGTGATTTGAGTTATTGACTTCATTTCTAACAAAATTTCTGCAGAATCTGATTTTTGGTAATCAGGTAGGTTGCCTGTTTTGTTTGTTGACAGCTCTTGGGCCAGATGTTTTGAAGAAATAGCAATATTCCAGGAATACTTAAACTTACAGTATACTTATTTGCAGGGTAAATATTCAAGTTAGACGAGTGGGTGGTGGATACGGCAGCAAATTAACTAGAAGCAATCAAATCGCTGCTGCTAGTGCATTAGCCACTTACATTTTACAAAAACCAGTGAGAATAGTTCTAAGTATAGAAACAAACATGGAGATGGTCGGTAAAAGAATCCCTTGTTTCACAGACTATGATGTGAGTAACTTACTTTAAATTAACCGATTAACTTAACAGTTATTTGTAAATGCTTTTTTTTATGTTTATCATAAAGATAAATATTTTAAAAAGACATAAGCAGTAAAGATTTTCTTATGATTTTATTGCTTTAAGATGAATGTAAAAAAAGTTACAATGAGAAACAAATGGTCTCACAAACTGTGATCCAAATTTAAAAGGAATTTTATGACATCAAACTGCACCTGTACTAGCAGCCATTCAGCATTACTTTGTGATACTAATAGCTACTGCCCAGTCTGAAAAGATTTTATAAGTAATCACAACTGGTTTGTAGATAAGTGTCAGTACAGACTGCTTGGTCTAATCTGTATAATATTCCTATTTAGAGCTAACTGCTCATTAGATTTTTTTATATGACTTGATTCTGCATGACCAATTATCCTATAATTCTTAATAACAAACTAATGACTTATGATATGAACTCCTTTTCACAGAAAAAAACACTTATACATACACCATCTAACAATATAAAAGGTGCTTCCCTTCAAAGGTTCTTTTCTTTTTATCTGAATTGCACTATATCTACATTTTGTAATTTATAATTCTTAAACTAAACATTGTTTGTTGTATGGTTAGTTGTCATTAAAAACAAGTAAGCTAATCATTATAGGCATGTTTATAATGATGTCCCATGGTGCTGTGTACCCATACACATTTTCAGAGGGGATTTTGGAGGTTTCTAGAATTTTTATGGAAATATGAGCAAAATAGGAATACTAAAAGTATGATTAGTACAGATATTGGGTACTTTTATTTACAAATTACATCTAAAGCAGAAGCAGTTAGTAAACAAAAACAACCAACACTAACAATCACTAACAACAAGTACAGTTATTTCCTGGAGTTACACGTTTCATTGAGAGCTGATTTTAACCCTGACTCAGACTGAGATACGATCCTTAAAATTGGTTCATCAGTCTTGGTAGCACTAATTCATCAGCACTGTGCCACTACAACCCTACTTAATTGTACAGTAGTTATAGTTCTTGTTTTCTTTGCCATAGCTTGATATTAATGTGTACTATTTGTTTACTGTAAGGTACTCTACATGCTTCATGCAGAGTTTATTTATTTAATGCAGCAGGATATTTTTATTGTGCGCACTACTTACAGCATTATTCTTTTTGTTCTAGTGTAACTTTTATAGTGATCTTAAGTTTTTTATTGTAATTCATATTTTTTGTTTGTTTTGTAAGTCTATGCGATTTTCAGTCCAACTCCCAACCTTTTGCTATTTACAGTTAAAGACTGGATTAGTAATTTTAATCATGAGTCTTGATAATTAATTTATATTTTTGTTATAATTTATAAGTAGTGTTTTTAAAATATATGTTACCCAAATATCAGTATATCAGAAAAGATGATTCAGGCATTAAAAGCTAGATACAGCCAAGAAACAAAGCAAGTAATTTATGCTACAGGTAAATTATCTGCATCCTATGGTGATGAAACTAGAATCAGGTAATTATGAGTTGAATCAGATTGATTTTTATGTCTTTCCAAGCATTTTGATCTAAACCCTTCAAAGCCGAGGCAGAAATAAAACATTTGAAACAAAATTTTCTCCCTTCAAACGCTCCTGAGTGGTTAGAGTGGCTACCAAAGCATAACAGAGAGATGAAATTTGTCAATTTTAAATATCTAACGAGAAAAATTTACAATGATTCTTGCTACAAGCTGTAACTTGTGAATAGAGCTTCTCTTAACAGTGTAAAAGCAAAATCTTATTCGTCAATGTGCAAAATCGTTTGGAAAATCTGATGGTGCCATTATAGAGAAAAATCTTGCAGTTAACTTAGATCTTGATAAGGTGATTGATGAATTTTTTTAAAAAGTGATGCCCTTCAGTTGAAGAATGACATTGTAGTATTAGGTAGTATAATATCTTGGATTATAATACATAATTTGCTGTAGTTATTTTTAAATTATTATATTTGTGTTGTTTTTAAGTTTTAATCTTAATATATATAAAAGATGAAGTCCTGACTGACTGACTGATTGATTCATAATCAACGCAGAGCCAAAACTATTTTAGCTAGCAACTTGAAATTTTCAGGGTACATTTATGTTACCATATAGGCGTGCACTAAGAAAGGATTTTGAAAAAATTTGATTTTAAGGCCATTAAACTACTTACCCAGTCCAAATTTATTAATCAACATACAGCCGAGACTATTATAGCTAGAGACTTGAAATTTTCAGGATACCTTCTTACTACAATGTCAAGGCACACATAGAAAGGATTTTGCAAAAATTTGATTTTGACGCCATTAAACTACTAACCCAGTCCAAATTTAATAAACAACTTACAGGCCATAAATTAGAAAATAATAAGTTTACTATTATAGCTAGAGACTTGAAATTTTCAAGGAACATTCTTACAAGAATGTCAAAGTGCACTAAGAAAGAATTTTGTGAACATTTGATTTTGACGCTATTAAACTACTTACCCAGTCCAAATTGAATAAACAACGTACAGCCCAGACTATTATAGCTAGAGACTTGACATTTTCAGGGAACCTTCATACAATAATGTAGAGGTGCACTAAGATACGATTTTACAAAAATGTGATTTTAACGCCAATAAACTACTTATCTAGTCCAAATTTAATAATCAATGTATAGCCAATACTATTATAGCTAGAGACTTGAAATTATCAGGGTTCCTTCTTACAATAATGTAGAGGTGCACTAAGATAGGATTTTACAAAAATTTGATTTTAAGCCATTAAACTACTTACCCACTCCAGATTTAATAATAAACGTACAACCAAGACTATTCGAACTAGAGACTTGAAATTTTCAGGGTACCTTCTTACAACAATGGCGAGATTCACTGAGAAAGACTTTTGAAAAAATTTTATTTTTACACCATTAAACTACTTACCCAGTTCAAATTTTATAATCAACTTAAAGCCATGACTATTATAACTAGAGACTTGACATTTTTAGTGTACCTTCTTACAACAATATTGAGGTGCACTGAGAAAGGATTTTGCAAATGTTTGGTTTTAACGCCATTAAACTACTTACCAGGTCAAATTTTATTAATCAATGTACAGTCGTGACTATTATAGCTAGAGACTTTAAGTTTTTAGGGTACCTTCTTACAACAATGTCAAGGTGCACTAAGAGAGGATTTTGCAAAATTGATTTTTAAGCTATTAAACTACTTACCCAGTCCAACTTTAATAATCAACATATATCCGAGATTATAATAGCTAAAGATTTGAAATTATCAGGTTTACCACCTCATTTAGGGTGCACTGAAAAACGATTTTCCTGTATTCAATCTCTAAAGAGGTAAAAATAAGATACTTCAATTTTTACTGAAAAAAATATGTTTTCATCTGACCTTCTTGAAACATAACATAGTTACTCTTAAATGTAAGTCTAGAAATATATTTTTCACTATTTCCCAAAACTCATTCCCTAAAGAGATTGAAAGGGGGTAGAAAATGTAAAAAAGGCGTATACAATTTTGCATTGAAAAAGTATTTGTTTTGGATCGTATATTCTAGAAATGTGCTATGAAACACATATTTCAACATTTTTCCAAATTCATTCCCTAAAAAAAAAAATAAAATAGAGGTATAATTAGAGAAAAAGTATTTTTTTCATTCGAGAAAGAAAAATATTTTGTATATGATTTTCTTTAAAGTAAACAAAATATTCTAAAACACAAAATATGATACACATAATTATGCATTTTCCCCTGAATTCATCCCCTAAAAGGACAAAAATATAAAAGAGGTATAAATGTTTGTATTGGGGAAAAATATTTTATATAACATTTTCTTAAATTTGAATGGAACACTTTTGAAGGCAATAAAACAACATATTCAGGTTATAATATTTTTTCTTATTCACTGTAAAATAATCATGAGTTAGATGATCAAGCTTTTCTTCTTTATTTGTTTCACTTAACTTTGGAGTACACCATATCAATCACTTTTTAGTGTTCTGTGCCTTCCTCGTAGCCCAGTATTGCTTCATTCGTTGTGATCTTACTTTTCTTTCTTCGTCAGAGATTTGGATCTTTTGCTTGGATTTGACTTTGCCTTGGAACCGTTGATAGGTCATGCTTTTATTAATATATATTTTTTTGTTTCTAAATTATTACATTACTGAAACAGTTTAAGTTTCGTGGGCAAAGCCGCAACGGGTAATGCTAGTACATTTATAAATCAATAATTTGTTTTATACCTTATATTTAATAGCTGGTATCTGACGTACGGATTAAGTTTATAAATAGGGTAGGGCATTTGAACCTAACAAAATAGTGCAGTTTTCGGCCTCGGCACATACATGAGAAAATCCTTAACACGCCTTTACTAATAATTCTTTTCAAACAGTATTTACACATTATATTTACAACTGAAACAGCAATATATTGTAATTAAATACAAATTTGAAAAATTTACATTTCACAAAATATATAATCCAATTACACCAGACATTAAAATGACAACAGACCAAATAAATAATGCAAAAACAGTACACACATTTAATCATATTCAATTATCTAAAATAAATCCAAATTGAGAGCTATAAATTGGAACTGAAATTCTGATAAATTTGATAAAGTCTTATATAAAATTATTTTATACTCTAATAATTGTAAATTAATTAAATACCTATTTATTTATTTTAATTAGGTTGGAGTTGATGACAATGGTAAAATACAATACTTGAACTTGAAAGTCTATGGAGATAGTGGTAGTTCAAAAAATGATAATGTTTCATTTGTACTATTGAACCATATAAAGAATGCATATGATGATAGTACATGGAATGTGGAGATATATGGTATAAAGTCTGACAGTGAAAGCAGTACATGGTGCAGGGCTCCAGGTATAGTGGAAAACATATTTTTTAGAAGTTGATTATTATTATGTTATTATTATTAAATTTATTATTGTTTTGTTATTTAATAGGAAATAAAATTTTCAAGGGTTTCAAAGTCACCAAGGGACTTAAACATGGATGTTTCCTATCTCAAACATTGTTTAAAATCTATCTGGAACAAGAACAGCACAACTGGAAATACAAGTGTGAGAGAATGGGTATATAAACATGGATGTTTCCTGTCTCAAACATTGTTTAAAATCTATCTGGAACAAGAACAGCACAACTGGAAATACAAGTGTGAGAGAATGGGTATACCATTAAACAACAACACCTAAAACACCCTCTACTTTGCAGTTGACCAAATAGTTATAGCGCCGAATTATTAATAGTTATAGCCTATTCATGTATGCGTAGGAAATTAATAAAGGAATATGATATTTGGGGACTTGAGGTAAACCTAATCAAAATGGAGTACATGAGCATTGGTGTTCAGAGCAGGAATCTTCTATTAGAACACAACACAAAAATTAAGGGGTGTACAACTTACAAGTATTTGGGAATAACAATTACTAGTGATGGACTCTTGGATACAGCGATAAAAGAATGGAACATCTTGTTAAGTAGATACTTAGCAGCATCTTATGGGATCAACATATATCAAAAATAAATAAACATAGAACATATAATGCAATTATAAAAAAGTATAATCTTATATGGAAGTGAAATATGGCCACTGAAACAAAAAACAGAAAAATATCTTGAACCAACAGAAAAAGACTATTGGCGAAGAGCTACAGGTCGGTCAAAATGGTAAAAGATAAAGAAATGTAAGAATCCTTGAAATCATAGATGTGAATCACACCATTGTAGATGACATTGACAAAACAACATCAATGGTTGGGCATGTCTAAAGGATGGACAAAAATCAACTTCTCAAAACATATTTTAAAATGGAAACATGATTGCAAAAAAAAAGAGAAACACTCAGATTTAGTTGACGGGAAGGAAGTGAGAAAGAGGGGATTGGATCAGAATCTGTGGAATGATAGCTGAAAATGAAAGCTAGAAATCAGAAGTCAGAGAACATTTTAAGACAAAAAGAAGAGAGATTATTTGTTATTTTCATCTAAGTAACAGATCATATAAGTTGTATTGTATAGGTGGAATCAGTAAAATTCTGAGTTTTTTTATTCCATGTACAAAGAAACATAAATAATAATTCATTCTTTAATATTTAGTTTTACTGTTAATTTTCAAATAACTTGTGTAGTTTATCAAAGATATTTCAATTTAATTTCTGTTTTTAAGACATGAAGGTTATTTACATTATTACTAATTATTTTTGTAAATAGATTATTATTTTTCCTTGTGACTTTTTCTTTAATTTTGAAAATACCAGTTTATGAGTTTATTATATATCATGAGATATGTTACAAATTGTTTTCACTTTTTTTAAGGTGAATTTGAAAATGAAATTCACTTACAAGATGTGGCAATGAAATAACTGGACTGGTACTATAAAACATTTTATTTATCACCAATAATACATTACAAACTTTATCCCCTACAATGTACTCTTCTTGCCAATCCCTATAATGCTCCATTTGAAATTTCGTTTATTTCAAAGTGCGCTTCTGACAGTTTGTTAAAAACCTTTGTTGCTTTTACTTTCATCACTTCCACACTGTGAAATGTTATCCATTTAAGCTCTGATTTGACTTTAATAAGTATAAAGAAGTCACAGGGACAGGTCAGATGTACAGTGGGTGGTTGTACTTCATGATGCTGTATTTTTCAAATAATGCCTTCACAGACAAGGCAGAATGGGCAGCTGCATTGTCTTGGTGACACACCCAAAAATTGATTTTTCCACAGATAAGGTGTTTCTCTTCTCACTCATTCATTTAGGGATATCAATACACCTAATAATATTATTGACTATCAGACCTTCAGGGATGCAGTGAACATAGGCAATTCTACGCTTGTTAAAAAAAAAAAAAAACCGTCATCATACCCTTCAAATTTTCTTTGCTTATTTTCCCTTTCTTTATTGAGGTGAGGTTCTTCCAATACAACAATTAGTGCACTATTTAAGGATCATAGGTAAAAGACAACAGTATATCACAAGTAATCACTCTAACAGCTTTTGATCATTATCAGTGTTATTTAAAAGGTCACCACATATGTTCATTCTCAATTCCTTTTGCTCTGGAGTGAGACATTTTGGCACCATTTTTACATAAACTTTCTGTATGTTCAATGATTCATGAAAAATCTGAGATCCATTCTTTATTAATTCTTCAGATTTCAGCTAGAGTGTAGACAGTCAGGCAATAATTTTCACAGATCAATTTCTTGATACTGTAATCAGTTGCTCCACCTCAACACTGCATTTTTTCGACAAGATGCTAGCACAAGGACTTGTTTGGGCAATTGCTACAACCAGACTGAGCAAAGTACAACTGTGGTTATCAAGCTCAGAGTGGGGGGAAGCTTCAACAGGTACAGACATATTCAAACCTGTCACAGCACTCGTTTTGTTTGCTGGTAGTAGCACCAGTTTGGATATTTAATTGTCACATTTTCTACACATAACTAAAAGCACAAACAAAACAATTATTTTTACATTACCTAATCTACTGATTTCTACATTATTTAAGGTTTGGTTTTTTAACATCTGTAGTCTTTATACTACTCATATCAAGTGGGACTGTATCTAAAAGGTAATTAACCTAAAACACCAAAAAGCAATTTAACATTACAGTTGCCTTGAATCAAACTAGACTTAAATCATAATAAAAATTCTGAGTTGTAACTAACTGGACAATATTGTACAATCATTATGATCTTTATCATTACCATACAATGTTTTTTTTTATCATAGGTTTGTTACTGAGGTTGTACTGGCCTCTGACACATCACCTTCCCTACAACAGTACTGAAGTAACATTAATGAAAATTAGTATTAATATTATAAAATGAAAATTCTTGTTTAAAAATTACTTTAACCCAAAAGGATCATATAGTTGTTGTGAGTGTTTAGGGCTTTTTCTGCACCAGCTTGGAACTTTTCTTGCATTTCAGACTTTCTTAGCTCACAAGACTACTGGCGGTATAAAACACAAAATCCAGTGAATGCTTACATGGCCACAGTGATTGGTCAAACAGGGCATTGAGTGTTTAAAATGATTTGGTTTTCTCTGTACAGTGCTGGAACCTGGAGGCGAACTAGAGAAACAATTTTTAGATGTTGAAAAACAAATATAAGTCAATTATAACAAATGTTATAAAATGCTGAATGAGCTGCAGCAAGAGAAAATAATTTAAATTGTTTAGGAATGAAACAAGATACTGACTGTGGCCTTTCAAGCACAAAGGGTAAAAAGGAAAACAGTAAATTATTAATATATTTTTATGAATTCGCAAAACAGGTTCTACAGAAGCAGTAGCAGTGATAGAAAATATTATGGAACATATTGCAAATGTTGTTAAGAAGGATCCTATCCAAGTACGTTTAAACAATATGCAATCAAATGAAGAGGTATTGCCAAAACTTGTATCAGACATAAAAACTTCATCAGAATACAATAAGAGAGTGACAGAAATTGAAGAGTTTAATAAGGTAAGCATTGGCCGATTATTGGTTTTAATGTATTATCATTAATTCTCTATGAATGTGTCAGTTAATGTTGTTGTTTTTTAAAGTCAAAATAGTGCTCACTTTTTGTAAGGCCTTTATAAAATTATCAATGGTATTATTTTGTATACAGTAAAAGTAATATTTTTTTACTTTCCAGGAAAAAAATTAATATTTTTTTATAATTGAAATATTAATATAAAAAAAAATATTTTTTTAATTTGAAAGAGAACATGGGATCAACTTAAAGAAGAATATGCATATATGCATATATATATATATATATATATATATATATATATATATATATATATATATATAGTTGAAATACATATTTTATTTTCATATTTGTGCTTTCTCAGGAAAACAGATGGAAAAAGAGAGGAATATCACTTGTTCCAATGAACTATCCTTTTCGTTTTTGGGGAAGTTTCTACTCCAGTGTGTCAGTGTTTGTTGGTGATGGCACAGTGGCAATCACACATGGCTGTACAGAAGTTGGCCAAGGACTAAATACAAAGGTAAAAATAATACACACACACACACACACACACACACACACACACACACACACACACACATATATATATATATATATATATATATATATATATAAGAATACCTTCATGAAAACCTTTCGCTTGATAAATTTAATTTAATAGGTTTCAAATAACAAAAATATATCCTGGCCCATATACTGACCCCCATGGCAGCCATCATGCATTTTTGAGCCTTTCGATTTTTTTAATGCGCATTGACTCCATATTTTACTCAAGTAAATGAATTTCAAAGCCTAACAACTTTTTTTTAAAAAAATTAAAATAAAAATTACTTAAAATGCAAAAATGTTTTCACGATGTCCTGACACGCTAAGGAGTCCAAAATATTACTGAGTGGTATTATTTTGTATACATTTGTTAAGTAAAAGTAATATTTTTTTATTTTCGAGGTTAAAATATAGACCCTCCATTTCCTTCCGTCAACAAATATATTCAGAAATTAAACTAAAATGGATCTATCTCTATAAATAAAGTATTGAACAGCTGTGTTCTAGTACATTGAAAATCTAGCGTAAGAAGTAGTTTATCTATGAACTGGTATATTTTTAGTAAATTGATTTAAACGGAAAAGTAATTTATCCAGGAAAAAAATAATATTTTTTTATAATTGAAATATTAATATAAAAAAATATTTTTAATTTGAAAGAGAACATGGGATCAACTTAAAGAAGAAACCAATATGCATATAAAATTATATATATATATATATATATTGTCAATCATCATATAATCAATAGCTATTGATTACTGAATATATTACTTAATATAGATTTTTACTTCAAATTAATTGTTTCGATCAATGCTGATTCAGCTGTTGGTCAGTAATAATAGAAAGTTTATTACTATTATTAACCTCTGGCTTAAAGTTTTTTTTTTAAATCCTATGACTGTACATGCGAGTTTTGCTGTTGGGCCATATGAACCCACATCACAATAGTAAAACCTAAATTTAAAAACGCCAACGAACCAGTAACCCAAGATTAAGAAGAAATATTTCAAATATGAAAATAATTCAAGAAATACAAATTTAATTTTTAAACAACTTTATTAGTACATAAAAGTAATATTTTTTACTTTCCAGGAAAAAAAATAATATTTTTTTATAATTGAAATATTAATATAAAAAAAAAATATTTTTTTAATTTGAAAGAGAACATGGGATCAACTTAAAGAAGAAACCAATATGCATATAAAATTATATATATATATATATATATATATATATATATATATATATATATATATATATATAGTTGAAATACATATTTTATTTTCATATTTGTGCTTTCTCAGGAAAACAGATGGAAAAAGAGAGGAATATCACTTGTTCCAATGAACTATCCTTTTCGTTTTTGGGGAAGTTTCTACTCCAGTGTGTCAGTGTTTGTTGGTGATGGCACAGTGGCAATCACACATGGCTGTACAGAAGTTGGCCAAGGACTAAATACAAAGGTAAAAATAATACACACACACACACACACACACACACACACACACACACACACACATATATATATATATATATATATATATATATATATATATATATAACAAATATAACAAATAATACTTTGGCATTTTTATTTTTATTCTTTTATGATTTCTCTCACAGTACTAGTAGTAAAAGTTAAGGGGACTTTATATTTCTAAATACTTCAAAATAATTAATGCTATAATAGGACTACATACATATTTTTTAACTTATTTTTTGGCTTATAAAAAATAAGTAAAATATATAGTTAACTATGAACATAGTATCATTAAGTGTAATATTTAAACTTAAAATATTATATAAAATTGAACAACAAACATTTGGAATTTTTAAAGTTTATTTAAAGAAAATACTTAAATAAATTCACTGATATAAATTTATTTATTTATTTACAGGTGGCCCAAGTCTGTGCATACATGTTTGGAATTAATGTGGAAGATGTAAGCATAAAACCAACAATGACCACTACTTCTCCAAACAATTCTCCAACTGGTGGAAGCTTGGGCAGTGAAGCTGTTTGCTATGTAAGGATAATTGTTATTTTTAAATATCTGTAGGTTAGTAAAACTAACCTTTGATTGTGAAAACAATGATAGAATACAAAAACCATATCATCACTTTGCATCTCATTCGAAATTAATGATGTCACACAATTGAATTGTTGCAAATAGTTTTTCTGAAATGTGCAACAACTTGAATAGCTCAATAACTTATTAAAAAATAATTAGTTTTAGTTTAAATAATTTGTTCTCAATGGCTATAACTGCTTTTCAAATTGTTGAATTGTAAATGTTTATAAATTTGAACAGAAATAATAATAAACTCAGTAATAGTTTTATTTATCTTCAAAAAGTATGATATTCTATAAAATATTCCACATCCGTGCTTCGTTACATTATTTTTCATGAAACACAAACTATAATTGATTAATTTAAAAGTTATCTTAAACATTATTTAATTCAGTATATAAACTAAAGTAAGTTTAGAGCTTGTGAAAATGCTCTGTTCATAAATAAAGCAAACATTTTGAATGCCCACCAATTTTTTTCAAATAAGAATATTCACGTTTCAGGTAGGAATCTGAAATTGACTAAAAATTGTATGTAACAATTATGAAGGTTTTATTGAAATCTATCAAGTTTGAAATCTATTCCAAGTAAAAATTATGGACTAATTATGCCTTTTATTATAATTCACATATAATAATTTTTTTGAGTGCCCACCATTCTGTCCCATATAGGTTTATGACATTTTAATATAACCTTTCAATGCACTTGTTAATATCATAGTTAAGTTTGTATTTATTTATTGTGAAATATTTTATAATATATTTGTTTTTATTTTATATCAAAATATAATTGTTTAACCAGGCTACCAAAATCTGCTGTGAAAAAATACTTGAACGTATGGAAAGTCTGAAGAAAGAAAATCCTAACCTGAGTTGGAAGGAGCTTGTTAATCTTGCAGGGAGTAAAAATATTGACCTTCATGCTTCACACATGTAAGATATACTTGGTTTTACTGAAATAAGGTAGTCTTAATTTTGTTGAAATATCCCACTATAAGTAATGATGGTAAAGCTGTATCCTTTTTTACTTTCTCATTGTATAAGACATAGAACAGGACTGTGAATGTGAAAAAAAAGAATTTGAGGAAGGCCTAAAAACAGGATTATTAGTATGTCAATGCTAAAACAAAATGATGTAGCAATTTATGTTAGTTTTATAATATCTAAATCATTACAAATACTAATAAAACTAAAGGTTATTGTTTTCAAGCTCTTTATTGGATATAAAAACTTTTAAAATTTAACAAAATGTAATTTTTTTTAATCTGGTTTTCTAGGTCTATATTACAAAAAAAAAAATCTGATTTAGGACTAACGTAATTAGTAAAAACTAGAAATCCCTCAAAATTGGTTTATCAGATTTTGTTTTAATATGATGATTCAGCTCACAGTGGAGTACAGATAGTTCATTCCTTAGCAGCAACTATTAAGGGGTGTTAGATGTCTCCTTGTTGTACCTGAGTCTAACAACACATACACTTGCAACACTACACTTAAAACTTAAACACCTCAACTTACACTTAGGGCTGTGCTGTTCTTTTCCTGTCATGTCTCAGAGTGGTGCTACTGTTTGGTTTCCTTTAACAGAGCCAAGTATATAGACCCTGATATATGTGCCTAATACTACCAAAGACCCCTGATAGGGCAAGTTCTTAATCCAAACAGTTAATGATAATGCCAAAAACTCACCCATGCTGCCCATCAGTTCTGTAGTGGAATTGCAAATGAAGAGAAACCTTGCATTTTTGAAAAAGTTTGAAGGAAGAAGCTTGATAGAAGAAGACATACAAAGCTACACAATTTTAAAAGATAAAACTTACAGGAAATTTAGACAGAGTAGGTGAGACCTCTTTGCCCTCTATATTGGCACAATATTTAGAACAACACCCTCATCAGTCGTGAGGAAGAAGTTGCATTTTGTTTGTGGTCTTACAACTTTAGTTCCATTATTGGGCTTAGACAACAGAATGGAATAATAAATATAAATAATTGAGATATTGCTTATTTGTTGGGTTATTCTTTCACATGTTTTTGTTCTTCAAACATAAATAGTAAAGATTTTCTGTTATTAAAAAGTGTGCCAGAAGCTTTGCTATCCACTCATTACACTTCACTATCCTTAAATTACTAATTCACACTGTATGAACTGAAATCTGCATTATTGTCCACAAAAGCCTCATATCCTGGCCCTGACAACCTTAATTGTATATTATACGATTAAAAACCTTCCAATTTTTGGAAAACTTTCTCATCTGAAGATATACAACTATATTTTTGAGCATATGTTTCCAAATACTGGGTTGGAAGCTCCAATCATTCCTTTTCTGAAACCAGGTAAAAACAAGATAGATCATAACAGATATTGGTCCACTTCTCTAATTAGTGTGTTATGTAAAACTAATGTAGAAAATGGTTAATTGTTAGTTACTCATTTGATCCCCAGAAATCAATAATCTACTTACCAATGAACTATGCAATTTAAGACAAGGACGATCTTCAATTGATCAGCTTGTATTACTAAATTTTTTTTTTTTAGTGTTTAACGTCCGACTATTGTGCACACTTGGGCAAATGCAGACGATGGGATGACTTATAGCATATGAAAATGCCAAGCCCTGGCCGGGAATCGAACCCAGGTCCTCGGGGTGAAAGCCCAGTACACTATCAACTAGGCCACCATTGTATTACTAAAATGCTTTTATCTTGCATGAGACTCTTGTTGCAGTTTTCTTTAAACTGGAGAAAGCATTTAATATGGCATGGAGAAGAATAATTTTGTACAAATTGAAATATTGTCTATACAAGAAAACATTATTGCATTAATTAGTGACTTCCTGTCAAATCATTATTTCAGGGAATATCTCAGTGCTGCAATATGTTAGCATTCTCATTTTCATTTACAGAATAACATTCTACAAGAGAAATGTTTTAAGTATGATCATGTTTATTGTTGCAGTTAATAGTACCATTGTTAATGTGCAGTAAGCACTGTTCATTATGTGTAGACAACTTTGCAATATATGGGAGTTTGTCAACAGCTGAAAGATCCCTTCAGCTGGTTATTAACCAATTACAGATGTGGACAAGAAATACAGGATTGAAATTTTCATTGACAAAAAACCAGTGTATAACGTTTAGTCGCCACCAACACATCTTTGCACCTGCAATATATGAAGATACCATGCTGTTTCTATTCACTATAACTATTCATTTCTTGGGTCCTACATTTGAATATGCTGAAATTGCATTGCAATAAAATTCTGAATATTTTTAAGGGTCTTAGTGGCTTTAATGTGTGCTAATAGGTCTTGCATGCTGAGGTTTTATCATGTGATCATTCATTTATAAATTGATTATGGTTGCATAATCTACACAATTTCTGTAGATCCATTCATTTTGAAATCCATTTCTTCTGTAAGTCCAGGTTGAAAAATTATCTATTTACATCTCAGCTTTCATGTTGTGTGTGGTGCTTTTCGATGTGATCTTGCCATTTGTATAAAGTAGAATTTAAAATTTTTAATTAGACTTTTTAAAGTTAGATATTTAACTAGAAATTCATCTGTTTACATAGTACATTCACTGTGAAATTTTTTAAATTCAAAGACAACTCTATAAGTGCACTGCTAATGTAGTACCTAAAAAAATTTAATATTATTGTGATATTTTAATTTTATTTTTAAATGCTCAGGTTTACTGCAGCAGATGATGTAAAGAATTATTCTATATATGGAACTGCTGTAATTGAAGTGGAAATTGATATCCTCACTGGACAACATTTGGTAATTGTTTTTCAAAACTTATAGTTAACTATTGTATTACTGGTAGGCTATATAGCTTAACAGGAATATAAAATAATTATTTCATCTATTATTTAAAATAAATCCTTACTTATTTCAATAACTAATCAGCAACTGTTATATAATAATTTAGTGAATCATTTTTAATAATTAAAGCATATAAGATATTGCTATTATTTTTTTATAATATAAGTAGACACTCTTTTTATAAAGTTTGTTATTATTCATAAGATTAACTTTAGGGCTAATTGGCAGTAAGAAGAACATGGCTTATGGGGAAGTTAGACTTTGGTACAATATGGTACTAATTTTGTTAAAATTAAATATACTTACAGTTCTAAATAGTTTCAAAATCAAGAACCTGTTTTAATTATTTTGGTAAATTTGCTAGAGTATATATAGTCCTGAAGTATCCAAACAAGATGTGTAAACATTAAATTGAAAATTATTTTATTTATAAAAATTTATTAATCAGATTTTGCTAAAATTTTGAACATATTGTATATGAACCATTACTGAAGTCATGTGAATAAAATAAATTTATGGATTGGGAGTAAATTGGAAAAAATAAATGATAACTGTACTATTATGTTGTTTTGTTTTTTCTTTTTACCCTCTAACAGTAAATTTTTAATTTCAAATTTGGTACACAGGCTTGAGATAAAAATCCCATATATGATGCAAATTTGAACAAAGTATGATGAACCTATTTTAAGAAATTTTAATACAGAATTTCTTTTTCATTATTTTGACAGCATCTGAATCAACATTTTTAGATATCGTTGAATGAGAGGAAGCTAATTTTTCTGCACCAGTTATTATTTTATTTGAATATGATATAATATAATTTACAATTAATCATTTTCTTTTATGGAACATCAACCATTACAATCCCAAAATGTGGTGGGAACAAACAAAATTACTTAAAAGCTACAAATTATGTATTTAACATTTTTCAGATTCTACGAGCAGATATTATTGAAGATGCTGGAATCAGTTTAAACCCAGAAGTAGATATTGGACAAATTGAAGGTGCTTACATCATGGGTCTAGGTTATTACCTCAGTGAAGAGCTAATAAAAAATGAGGACACTGGAGAGTTGCTGACGAATCGAACTTTTGTTAGTTAAACATTATAATATATACAACTCAAAAAAGCCCATTACTTTATAATATAAATGCAATTTTATAATAAGAGTTTGAGCATTTAAATAATTATAAATTTATTTTAAAACAATCATTATGCTTAATTAAATGTTTATTGTATTTAATATAGAGTAATAAAAAATTCTTTCTTTCAATTACTTACATAATTTTTTTAATTTTTAGACTTATAAAATTCCTGGTGCTAAGGATATTCCGATAGATTTTCGAGTGCAGTTAAGGAAAAATGCTCCAAATCCAGTTGGTGTTTTACGTTCAAAAGGTATGTACATTTAATCATTTATATCATGTTTATTGTAAGTATCTAAAATTTGTAACTTTAATTTCTTCTATACATGTCATATTAATGTTATTAAGTAAGACATAACTTAAGCCTACTTACTACAAATCTATTCAAACAAGAGAATATCTTTGGATATTGGATACAAATTATACCATTTTTTTAGGAATCACAATTTGACAAACATTTTCTCAAATAAAAAAAATTGTATTATACGTATGATCAGGAAGATCAGAAACCAGAAAAATTGCTAAAAGTACAGAATAGATAAATCACTTTATTTCAGAAAGTTTATTAGTTTTTGCTTCAGAAAAGAGAAAACATGGTTTTTGGTCAATATTGTTAAAATTGATGTGTATATAGAAGCAGTGTGTACATTTTGGCTCCTACTATTTTTTAAAATATTTTTCAGCGACTGGAGAGCCTCCATTGTGTATTAGTGTCGGCATTCTTTTTGCAGTCAGAAATGCATTAGAATCTGCTCGACAAGATGCTGGACTGAAAGAAGATTGGTTTCATATAGGTAAGTATTTGTAATTAAGGTAATGCTTAAAATTTTAAATAATTACTATGAGAATATTGTTTTTGAATGACTTCTCCAGTAGCATGTACTGTTGGCCCAATGTGGGGATTTTGTAAGCAAAGTTGGGCATGGTTAGTTAATATGCCAATGAATTATTTACAATGGACCAACAAGCTTTTTGTTTGCTGGTCCAAATTTTACATTCATGAAACCTCTGCAGTTGACCCAACATTAATTCTTAGTTTGTAGTAAATATAAGAAATATTTCATTAAAATAAATATCTTTTTATATGTTAAATATGTTAAATTAATTCAGATATAATTATTTCAAAATTTTTAAAATAGTGTCTTATTTGTTAATACAAGAATATTTTATCGATGCTATAAAATTTACTGCAAAGTGCAAGTGCAAATGATGACTTACACAGAATTTCCAACATGACATTTTATTTTTTTTTAGCAAGATTGTGAACAGAGTAATATTTTATTTTTAACTACTATACTAACACTATAGTGTTACAAGAATTAAAAATTAAAAAACAATTTCTTATTTTATTTCTGCTTAACTATAATCGTTTAATATGGATGATTTTATGATGTATTTATTGTTTGAAATATTGCTAGCACTGGGGAAAAGTGAAAGAATGTTCATTAGTGGTTGACTTTTTTGTCATCACTTATTAGTCATAACATGGTCCTATATGTGCAGTACAGATTATAGTCATAATCTGTGTTTTTATTTTTATTTTATTTTTTTTTTTTTGGCTTGGCCTTTTACAATTGCATTAAAATAAATTTTGTTTGTGTAAGTTTTGTCTCTTTTTATAAAATAACTATGTTTGAATAACAAAATGGCCTATGTTGGCTGATACATTTTTTTTTAATCAACATATTTTTTGAAACTTTTTTGACAGTTGTTAGATTAACCCTTTTATTAAATTTAATATGTAGCTTACTCTAGCTTTTTAATTATACATTATAATGTACACATTATTTTCAGTAAGAAGATGTATTAGATTTGATAATAAAAGGTAATTAAATGTGTTTACAAATAAAGAGAATTTATGATTACTATGAGAAGTTCATTACTCAATTCAATGAAAATATAATACTTTAAACATGTTGGTAAGTGGTAGGATTACTATTGAAAATTAGTTGAGTAACTGTTGTGAATAAGTTAGGCCAACAATTTCTTTGTTGGTTTTTGGTAATGTTTAATTGTTGGCCCTATGTTAGGATTTGGTTCCTTATTAAGAGTTAATCTTTTGTGGCAATTTTAACCATTGCCCAACCTTGAGTGAAAACAGAATATCAACAGTGGACCAACAAGAAATGCTACTGGGGTGGGAAGGTTTTGTACAACCAAGAAGTCAGTAATTTGAAAAATAGTAAATAATTACAAGTTAAAATAATTAATCAATAACATTCAACATCTTTTCTAAAAAATATGGATCTTAAGCTATATAAAAACTAAAAATTGGTCATGAGATTTTGGCTATACAGTATATGTGTATATAACTCTTTAGTCAGTATACGAAATTTAAAATGTAATAAATTTATTGTTAGCGAGTAAATGATAAAGAAACCAAACCAAATAGAGGTCAGGATTGATGTTTTTATTATATTCTTATAATTCTTTTTGTTTAATAAAAAACTGTAAATGTCTTTTATTTAAATTTTATTACACTGATTTGAGTTATTTTTTAATTTTATAATTTAAACAAAACCTCTGATGAACTAATTTAATAAATGAGATAAATTTTCAATTTTTGTATAGCTCTTCAATTGGATTATTTAGAGATATTGTAACCCACATTTTTTTGGATATGGTTGGAAAATTGTGATCAAAATCTGTATCATGATTTTGAGAAGATTAAATTTATAAGTTTTTTCTATCTAAAAATGGTCATGAGATATGGAAAAACAGGATCTCATAACAAATTTCATTAAAACAGTTAATTTATGTAGTATTTGGTAATGTGCAAGGACATACATGCACCCAAGACAAAACCACATTTTTGTTCCAAGAAATCTGAGAATGAGTAAATCAGTTGAAATTTCAATTGCTTTTTTATGTTTACTATTTTTTTCTATATACTGCACTTTCTAAGGAAATAGAAAAGTAATTTTAAATTTTAAAAAATTAGTTATATTTTTTAATGTTACAGATGCTCCTTACACAGCAGAAAGAATTTGTACCAGTGCTGGAACCATATTGAGTCATCTTACTTTGTAGTTTACAAGCTTCATTTTAATACTATTATAATTTAAATTTATAAATTATCACTACAATATTTCAATTTAATTAAAATAACCAGGAACAAAATAATATTATGCTTTCAGGAAGAGATTTTTTCAGATAGTTATATTATTATATTTCTATTATAGTATACTATTAGAGTTTTAGTTGTCAAGTTTATTGTAATGATAAAAATTAAAATCAGTTAATAAATAATCTTTACAATATTTTATTTAATTTTGCAATCTTTTTATTTTATATTAAAAACGAATATACTTTTTATTTTATTATAACCTTAAAGAGAGAAAAAGAAAGCAATTATATCAAATCAGAATTTTAATTTTTGAAGATTTGCACAACCATATGAGTTTACCTGAATTGGCTAAATGACAGTTTTCACTGCTGGTAGAAACGTAAACTAGTTAAGGACAGAAAAAAAAAATGAATGATTTCATTTCTGAAAAAACTGTTCAAGTTGGCCTTGATGAATTTTTTACTATAGACTTACAGGGAAAAACAAGAAATATGAAATTTTTGTATCTGTAATGAAGTTATGTATCATTATGCCTCATACAAGCCATTAGTTGAAAGTTGTTGGCTGTTAATAAACAATTATTTATTCAAAATTTTCTAGAAGAATTGCTTGTGCCTCAAAGAGTTATATGTGACAGTATTCAACATCTTAATGGTCTGAATAATATGAGCATCAATAGAAGTATGCTGACATCAGTCACGGCTTCAAGAAAAAATGATACCACTTATAGTTGGACAATAAAAAATAAAAGGAAACAGAAGAAGAAAATAAAAGCAAAAAAGTGGAAAATTAAACTTCAGTTGAAAAAGAATGAAGCTGACACTTGAAAGAAGAAAGGAAGGTACTTTTTCGTTATATGTATACCACTATTTAAGTAGAGTTTAAAAAATCTACTAGATCCTCTCACCGCTTAGTAGAGTTTAAGTAGGTTACATGTTTAACTCAATGGAGATAGCCAATAATTGGTGATGTTGCACAATATTTCCTCGAATAGGTCCTTTCCTTCAATCGCCAATTGTACTTACACAAGTACGATTCCAACAATGTGCTTGTGGTCCAGTACTAGTTTTTACCTCGTTGTTTTGCGATACACCAAGTACTTTCAAATGTTTGTGTGTGTGTGTGTGTGTGCGACTTTTAGGATTGACAAAGTTATATGTATAGTTTGCCATATGATGTTCATAACTTAACTTATAAATATTCTTGTATGCCCATGACTCGTCCGATATAATAGTTGTCCCTTGTTAAATATACTGCTTAATTATGGGCAACAACTGAGCAGCGATGGCTACTAAAAACACTCACTGCTTTCATGGTATACTCTTCCAAATACTCACTGTTTTGTGTGTACACTTCCAACATTGTTTTTATGATGAGAAAATAAAGCTCCATCAATTTCCACAGTTGTGTTTGGTCCTCCAAATTGAATAGGGTAGTGTAGTAAATTTTGACATTGGACACATTTTCAGGGATCTTGTAAAATTGATTTCTCTTGAAAAAAGTTTATGGTGTCTTCTTCACTTCCACAAATATTAGCTAGTCGAAGGAAGTTCATAGTAATACAAAATAATTGACCCTGATTCAAACATGTTACAGACTGCTACTGGCAGCGAGCTTCGGCAGTGGCTTGCTTATCCCGTACAAAGATGATGGTAGATTAGATAAAGAAACCGCTTTTTAAAATGACTAATTACATTCACTTGACTAGTTTTTTCACAAAAATCATATAACTTTATATTTAAATGGTAGTATTCTCTACTGGTATACGTATAACCTTACGGAAAAGATCCAGAAGAAAGTCTCTGAAATTAAAAAAAAAAAATAATAATAAAATAAAAAAATAAAACTCTGGAGAAGATTAAAAGTCCAATATTACTTATGATTGAAACATTTTCCATTAGCTTATAACTTATATTTCACTTTTATTGTTATTAATTTTTTTATTATTTTGTTGTCAACTGTTTCTTGTTTCCTGTCATTTTTATCAACTGTTATGAATTATTTAGTTCTCCTGTTAAAAATGACAAAAATAAATACAATTTGTGACCCTGAGAGAGCTTAAGAATATGATAACGTGTAACATATCAGCAAAGAAATCACCAGGATATGATCTTATAACTGGCCAGATAATGAAAAAGCTCCCAGATACGGCTATCATAAGGCTGCAACATATGGTTAATGCCTTCTTTAAGGTGAAATATGTACCTCACCATTGGAAAATTACGGAGATAATACTGATATTAAAACCAGGAAAGTCCTCTTCTGATGTAACATCATACCGTCCGATATCATTATTACCAGTCATGTCTAAGATCTTCAAAAAGCTGCTTCTAAGAAGGCTTGAACCAATTATTAGAGACAGACAGCTGATTCCTTCACATCAGTTTGGGTTTAGTCATAGGCATTCTACTATAGATCAAATTCACCGCATCATCAACATAATTGAAAAAGCTCTTGAAAAGAAAAAAGTATGTTCAGCTGTTTTTCTTGACGTCGCCCAGGCCTTTGATAAGGTTTGGCATGAGGGCTTCGAATATAAACTACACAGGGACCTACCAACTCAGTACTTTGAGTTATTACAATCATATATTAAAGGAAGGTACTTTCGAGTTCGTCATGGCTGTGAGTACTCAGAATTAAAGAGGATAACAGCAGGTGTACCGCAAGGTAGTGTCCTTGGACCTGTGCTCTATTCGTTGTATACAAAAGATATTCCAGAGGTTGCTGATTCAATTGTTGCCACATTTGCTGATGACACCGCTATCCTTGCTATTGATGCTTGTGTTGAAAAGGCCTCGAATAGGTCTTGTACAAAGTACAATGGATAGGATAAGTACCTGGACAAAGTGCTGGCGAGTTAAACTGAATGAGACAAAATCAATGCATATAAACTTTACCAATAGGAAGATTGCCACCCATCCATTGTTTATCAATGCTCGAGCTGTTCCTTACTCCAACAATGCCAAATACTTGAGGATGACCCTGGATACGAAGCTCAAGTGGAAAGCCCATGTAAAGAAAAAGGTTGAAGAGCTTGAGATAAAATATAGAAAACTTTACTGGCTGCTTGGACATAACTCTGAGCTTTCAGTGCAGAATAAAATTTTAATATATAAAGAAATATTGAAACCAGTATGGACATATGGCTTACAATTGTGTGGTTGTACAAAACCGTCAAATATAAAAATAATCCAAAATTTCCAAAACAAAGTCTTGCGAGGAATAGTCAATGCCCTCTGGTATATATGTAACAATGATTTACATCGGGATTTAAACATCAGGCTAGTCACAGGAGGAAGTTAAAAAATGTGCAATTAGTCATAATCTACGGCTTCTTACGCATGAAAATTGTGAGATGAAAATTGGCTGGGAACATTCGCCGCCTCAAGAGGACTAAACCTCATGAACTGCTCCACTCATGTGAAGGAAGTTATTAATGTAATAGCTATCCTACAAATATGATTTTGTTGTAGATGTAAACCATTAGTCAATCTTGTAAAGATTGGTTATGACTATTAAATAAATAATAAATAAAAAAAAATCTGTTATGAATTTGCTTTAACTAAACTGAAGCTAGCTATGTTATCATACATTTTATAATTGCGTATAACAAATGTTGTTGTAACCAATAATAAATTAAAATGGAAGGAAAAAAAGTGTAGAGAGAACTATAGCCAGCTGTGGGGATGGTGGAAGTTGAGTTTTTTTTTTTTTTAATATGTAACATCCGATAATTTAACATTACACAGTTCTATAATTAGGGAAATATGACTAAAATGCATAGGGTCTGTATGTAATGACTTTATATCAACATCAAAGGTGCTTGGGCCGATCATTTTCAAACTATTGAATTTTTACTGTAATTTGATACTGTCTTTTGTGTGTGTTAGTGTACAATGCTTTTGAAAAACCCTGATAATGACTGTCTGCTTGAAACTGCAATTGGTATTTTATAGACAAGTCCTTAAAATGTAAGACTAAAATAATATATTTTATAAATAATTGTTGAAGTAAAATAATAGATTGGTAGTGTTGAGGCTACCATTAATTAAAGTCAGATCTAAAATCATGAAAATTCAAGATGGAATGGTTATCATCACTTGAAAAATATTATATGGTGAAACAGTTGTCTTGTACCTAAAAGGAAAAATGTAGTTAAAAATTAAATTAATAAAGATGAAGGTTTGTCAAGAAGGAAATGAAGTGAACATTAATAAAAATATTAGACAAATTAGTTAGTATAAACAAATAAATTTATTTATAATTTTGTTTGTGCATTACACATACATATATTTGCACAAATGCAGTTCATCACAATTTTTATTAGAAGTAATAAAATAAAATGCCAGATGAAATAATCACTTAAATTGATTTTGCAAACCCAATTCTGTTTTTCTCCATGTCAAATTTAGTGTAGTACTTCTGCATAAATGTATCTCCTAAAATATATAAACTACTAGGTCCTAAATCCAAACCCATGAAAGATGATATACAGATTTTAAAGAAATATAACACTTTTATCTGAAAAAAAAACAATTAAAACAAATCAGTAGAGTTAAACACATAGTGAATAAGAAAAAAACCTACTTCCAACATATTATATAATTCCATGTTTATTTAATGAACTAGAACAGGTTCTATATATTTAGTCGTAAAGCAAGCAGCTAATGGTTTCAGCAATGCCACTTTATCTCTAACTTATATTATTCTCACTCATCTACTGTAGAAGTGTAAATTGGCAAAGAATTTAAAAGTAGGCTATCCAACTTCCTTATCTTTAGTTTTTTGGGGACAACTCAGAGGAGCCAGTATTAGTTGGGCTAACATCAAAGCTAAATTTCTACACAAACACTGAGGAGAACTGAGGTCTAAAAATCAACAACTTACAAGGGTTGAGTATAATAAATACCATACAGAAATATGAGAATGACTTTATAGTTTTCACTAATTGAGAAAAAGGAAGAAGATTTGGTGATCACAGAGGCAAAATTGTGAATACATATGGTAGCACTGCTACATGTGCTTCTGAAGTCAGAGTAGGAAAATGGATTTATTGTACTGTACAGCTGGTCCCAGTGGTGGCAGTACCTGGTATGCAGCCTTAAAGTATGTTTACATGGTGAATTGTTTCATTCAACAGAACATGTAACATCGCAAGTCACTTTTCACACATTTTGCAATTTGCATGTAATGCACTACACATTGATCAGACGACTTGTGTCAAATTTAACATTTATGCACAACATGAACATATGTAGTTGCACAGCAGTCTCAATGCTGTCATGAAATTTGACCAAGAGAGAGAGAGAGACTTGAAAGTTCCGAGTTTATAGTTGGCAGTGACTTTTTTATTTCAAAAAGTTAATTATATTTTTTATATAAAATTGCACTCTTAATAAAATAGTATAATATTTCGAATTTTCATTGCATTTAAAAATATAAATAGTTTGAGAAGGACATTTAAAATGCATGCAACTTTTAATCTGTATAAAAGTTTTCAATAGACTCCATATTATTTTAAAGATAAACAATGATTCATCAAAAAAATGAATCCTACTCTATTAAAATATTATTATAACGGTATTTTTAAACTATTTTTTTTGTAATAAATTGTTAATTAGCTATAACATAAAATATGTAAACAGTTACTGCTAAATTTCAATTAGATTTTTACTGAGAAATAAAAACCATATAGAAAATCAATCATACAAAATATCTTGATTGGATGAAAATAATGTGTTATAAATTAAAAATTGTATCTTTCAAACAATATGTGGCCTATCAAAGTCTGTCATACTAGTAGATTCACAGCTAAGAAGTTTATAAGAAGACAACAATAAACAAACATGTCATCAATAATCTTCAGTAAATTGAATTGTTTTTTCTGCTACAATCCAAAATTATTGACAAAATGTATGTTTAAATAAACAAAAATCTAAAGAACTAGTTTGATGATAATTTAAGTTATATTACATGTTAAATAAGTAACCTAAATAGGATGGAAACAAATGCTTCTATCTGTCCCCATAGTTGCAACACATTATGGTGCATGCATCTTTATTGCCATCTTATTGCATGCCTCCTATTGCATGGGAGAAGGTACCTTCTAAACATACCATAAGAGTGTACAAGGTGTTAACACTCAAACTTACAGTGACTGTCTAGTGTCTACAGAGATAGCTGTTGTTCTAAGTAGCCAGAGGATGAAATTGCACAAAAACAGTTCATGATCCTCAAAAGAGACCTTGTCACAAAGATTGTTCATGCTTGAAGCAAAGAACGAGTCTTCCAATATTCACGAGAAGAAAATCAATGGGCATTGTGACACTCATACTCAAGTTAGTCAGAGGATTAGAAATTGATCTCATGGTTTTGTTTGTTAAGATAAAATAGTGCAAAAAAAACCAATGTGTTTGACATGTATGAGGGATTTAAGACAACCTAACCATAAAAAAACTTAGTATAAAAGACATTACTTTTACATTTCAGTAAAAAATAATACTATTGAACTAAGGTAGATTTTCTATAAGTATAAGGAAATAATTTTATTTAAGTATTAGGATAAAGAATACATAACAGGTTTTTAATGAAATAATAACAAGTTTATATATTTTCTTAATTTAAAGTTAAGAAAAATAAACAAACATGTTATTATTTGGTTAATATAATAGATTTGTACCATGTACCAAAGTCTTAAGTATAAATAACTTAATAAGTTTTTGTATTTGCATTTATGTAACATAAATGATAGGCCCCTGTCAATAAACAGTTAAATTGGTAACAAGCTTCAGTTAGCTTCATAGTCAGTGGCCTATAGATTACTGTAAGCAGTAAAACTCCATTTATGCCATTAAATAGGGACTGGACTGATCTACCAATATACAGAAATATGTATAATTGGGTATACTGTAGAAATTGAGTAAAAAGATCAGTCATTAACAAAACAACAAGTTTAGTCTATAAATCTATAAATTACACAACTTTAACTGTAAAATTAGTAAAAAACATTATTTCACAGAAAGAATTTACCACTGTAATTGCACACATTCAATGAAACAAAATAGAATGCCACAAAATGGCAGAGTTTTTATAATAGATAGCAAGTGAGAAAAAGTGAAAAATTAACTTAACTAATTTTAAATTAAATTGACTTTGATTAATGTTAAGCAAAAAATTTATTTTGAAAAAAAATACTGCCTATTTCTAAAAAAATGTTTCCTTAAACTAAAATCGATCAAACTAATTTTGGTAATTAATTTAAAATTACCATGCTGTGTCTTATAGATGACACACTATAAATCAAGTAATAACTAAAAATCAAAATTAGAGTACAAGTGTACCTATATACCTATGTACTAACCTCAAGAACGTAATCCTTGCCTGATAATATAAAATTATTCCCATTTATTTTGAATTTCACATCGGGAAGCTTATCAATGGCGTTGCAGTTTACCTGGACAAAAAATTAATTCTCAAAATCTAACATACAACAACATACTTTTAAGTGCAAGATAACATACATTACATACAAGAAAATAATTATTTAAAAAAAAATTAATTAACATGACTATTCACTATTCTATTGAACTAACAGTAAGTACACTTAAACTTTTATCTTAACTTTATTAAACCAGAGTTCCTTAAATAAACAAATGACACAATTTTCCACTGTTAATGTTCTTTCTCCCTTATAAATTATTTTTCAAACTATGTTTTAAGTTATTTATGCTTTTAATTTCGTATTTAATTTGGCATCAACAAACTGTAATGTTTTTTAATTAACAAAAGATAATGAAAACATGTAAATTCTGCAAACATTGTGAAGTTATTTTTGTAAATATTTATTTTGAGCACAATTTAGCTAAAAATTTAATCAATAATATATATATTTTTATTAACTTATTACTAGATTATTTTAATTAAATATTACAAAAAAGTTGTTTTTTAAAAATAAATATTCAACAAATTGAAGCTTTTAGATATTACCAAATCCAGACCAAAAATGCTTGTGACCCCGATTGCTTTATTTATTTCATTAACAACAGCAGTAGGACCGATTATCAAGCTGGTTCCTGAATCTACAAAGGCAGGACTTGAGCTGGTATTTACGGAGCTGCCAACCGATATTCTGTAATATGTAAATAATATACAAAAATACTTTATAATTAAATAAGAAGATTGTGTTATTGTGTACAATCTGTGGAATAAAACAATTATATTGAACTTAAATAAAAATTTTAAATTTGTATAAAATAAACCGAATTAATATAGGCATGTAACAAGTAATTTCTTTATAAATGTGAAAATCCTTTAAACTCATTCATTCATCATAAACACATCCACTTAGCTTAGAGTGATAGAAGGTTGAAACAACAAACAATAACAAAAGCTGAACAAATAAGTTAAAAAAATAATTAATTACCTGCTAAAGTCTTTTTTTAACAGTGGAATTATACATTACACAAAGTTCACAAAACGTACAGGAAAAGTGCTCTTAATAGTACTGTATTAGGTTTTAGGCACTGTAGGAGGTTCAAGTGATGAGTGCTAGAAGCAGCACTTGTTGATAGAATAATGATTTTTCTACTGCAATCTTAACAAGTAAGGAAA
Source organism: Callitettix versicolor (assembly GCA_022606455.1). Taxonomy (NCBI): domain Eukaryota; kingdom Metazoa; phylum Arthropoda; class Insecta; order Hemiptera; family Cercopidae; genus Callitettix; species Callitettix versicolor. The sequence continues at coordinate 66,602,454 of CM040189.1, forward strand.
TTCAAAATATGTTTTACAATTTTATCTCTGGTAGTCACAAAGTCACCCCACTTACAGTAATGAAATATTTCTTTTTACAAAAATTATCCAAATAGTTTGCTTTCATGACTGAAAAAACTTAATTAAATAAAGTGCATTAGAGTTTTTTCTGCCGAAGACCTATACAAAATTACTTTCTAAAATTTAAAATTATATCATTATATGAAAGCTGACAATTATTCTGACACAAATAAAATTATCACATTTTCTTCTTCATTTTTTTTTAACAAATTAACTTTTGCTAAATCCTTTTACTTACCCTTCTAAATTAAATTGCCAAAATAATTTACGAGTTACAGGTGTGTAAGTGAAGTCCCCTGTATAGTGTGACTCATCATCGCCCCCAAATACCAACTCCCCATAAACATCATCGGAACCAATCCTGTAGGACATTGAAACAAAAATAAATTAAAATAAAGTTTTGTTTTATACTGTACTAAAGAAGTTATATTATTTTCAAGTCTCAGTAATTCATGTACAGTACACATCACACTATATTCTTAATTAATACATAGAGCTTTCCAAGATAGTGCTTTTAACTTTTTTTGCCAATTTACTCAGTCTCATAATATTTGCAAAAAAATGTTACTGGACCAACATTACTGGAAATTTTATGCTCTTTCTCCATGAAGCAGTCAAAGTACATGTTTTGCCATTCAGTAAGTATTACAGGAAATAACCTCAACTATTCTCTCAATGTTAAATCAGAGCTTGCCATATTAAAAACTTCATATGAAGGAGTTGTGTAAGTTTCTTTTATTCTGTAATGGATGAGCAGAGATGCCCGAATAATTTTCGTTTTGTATCCTAACTTGAAACGGAAGTGAATGGAAAAAATCTTACATATTTGAATGTTGGTCTTTATACAAGGTATCTTTGTAACAAATTTCAAAACAATCTGTTAATATTTTTGGCCAAAACTGCTTAACAACAAACATACAAATTCTACAGTTGAGTTGAAACAAAACTTTGCTTCACTCGCTTAATTATTTCATGTGAAATATGGTGAATTGGATGTTTGTGTCAATGAAGGTAGTAGTAACATAGCACAGTGAGTCTACATTACATATATAGGCCCATTTAGTTAAGTGTAGTTACAATCACAATTCTTCGTTGTCCAAGTCTACGAAAATGATTGCATATTTTTGAAAATAAAACTACTGAGAACACTGGCTGTATTGAAACAAAATAATTGACCACTATTGGTTTAACTTGCAGTGCTTTTCCTGTTATAGGATCTTCATACAGTTATAAGTACTTAAAAACAAAATATAAACCATTTTTTCAAAATTTATAAGGAACTGGAAGTGTTGAAATAGAAAAGAAACAAAGGCACAGTAATTTAAAAAGGCAACTTCCAAAAAGTTGGGTTATGGTAAGTATAAATTGGGCAAAGTAAATTCGAAACCAGATATAGCTATCTGCTAGTGTGTCATATTTCATGAACAATTATAGCAATGTTAAAAAGTGTAGTGTTCTTGTTATATTTTTTTAAATTTAAAAATAAGAGGCTACTAGGTCATTATTGCCTATTATTGTCGTTTTACAATACTAACCTATGTTATGCGAAAGAAAATGAATATTCTTCAGAAAATTTTTTGAAATAATCATACAGAAAGTTAAATATTTATTTTGAATATAAAGGTACTATAAATAATTATTTATAAAAACTATTTCTTTGTTTTTATAAATACCTCTTTCATTGCACTCACTTGTTAAGGTAAAAGCAAAAAACTGCTTCATCAATTACGTCTTGATTAACCATATTGTATAAAACCGTTTTATTAGTGGCAACAGCCAAATTTGGATATCCGAGGCCCATAATACCATCAAATACAGATCCACCTAAAGCGCTGTTAGTAATTTCAGCAAATGTTTGATTACTTATTTCCAGGGAGCTTCCAATCTGAAAATATTTATGTAAATTAAATAATTTTGACTAATATGTCATAAAAAGTTGGATTATTTCAACCTAATTTATAATAATTATGTAGTAATTAAATTATAATTATATACACAATTACAAAAATGATGAATCAAGAATAAGAATGTATTATAAGTAAATGTATAACTGTCCCTTCTTTTACAATTTGGTGCAGTTGACTATGGATAATAGTCAAAAGAATCAACTAAAGTATTCAAATAATTCCAAAATTTGAATTAGACAAAATTCAAAACAAATGCAGTTATAAATAATTTGTTATATACTTGAAAGTAATGAATGATTCATATTTATTCTTTGATGAACAACATTTATCCTTTTGTTTTTAGTAGAACTTTAATTTAAAAATGTCTCAGCAATAAATTTTAAAAAATATTTAAAAACCTGACTGACACGTAGTAAAGTGAATGTTATTTTAAAATCCATTTTAACAATGGATAATTTTGTATTTCGTAAACTTGTAATAAGATGGCATTTTAACTTTTACTAACGGAACTTCTTAAAAATTAATTTGGATTTAAATTTTATAGTCTAGTGGCAGATTAAAACTTTTGAATACTTGGCAAAGCTAGATTACTTTTTTTAAAAGTGTACTTTTCTGCAACACACAATTGATTAAAATAACATATGTATAATAATAGGAACAACAACAAATACAGTAAAGTGAATCTAGCAAGAGGTTCAAAAGTTTTGAAAAAAAACTCTGATAGTGGTCTACCACTTTCCCAGAGCAAATACATAAAACAGAAAAAGAGTGAAGTGGCTGGGATTTCCCTCTCACAATCTTGAATAGAGTAAAACACACAAGCAGACTCTTAACTGATAAAAATTCTATTTCATCATCAAACAGGCCCATTAAAAATTAATGAATAAAAAGGAACAGGTATCATCCATTCTACATTCTCTAAATAGTTACATATTTGTCCATACTGTCAGTTAAAATTATTCAATTAATTCAAATTAAAATTACCAATTTTTTATTTTAACATTAAGATACAATTAGATATATTGTTTAAACAATTATCTCGATACCTAAAGATCAAAACTTGCCATTTTCGCACAAAAGTTTAATTTATTACATAAGCTTAGTACCCCTGAGAAGCGCTGATAGCTTAGTTGTTAGGATACTGGAGAGTTTGCTAGATCTTGGACCTGTAAACAGGTTCGAATTTAGTTACTACTGTTGAATTTTTATGTATGTTACATTGATCTCCAGTCTTTATTATTCCAACAAGCATAAAGTAAAAAATAATAAATATATAAAATAAAATAACCCATTCATCTATTCATTCAAAATGGTTAACATTCAAAATCAATAAAACATTTTTATTTTACACTTTTTTTTGAAATTCTGATTTTTCTATTATACCAGGTTTAAAATTTGCATTTTATACTTTCAAATTCCTTTCAGTATTCACATTCATGATCTCAGGAGACTTATGGCTACTCCAAAGTAGAACGTTTTTAAACAAAAAGGCATTAGAAGGTTTAGTATTGACTTATAAAATAACTGCTTTACCTGGACTTTGTCAATTGAAAGGAAACCAGAAACACTGCCCGATACATATGCTATGTTAAATGTGGTACCATTTTTTATGTACGTAGAAGACTGTGAACTTTTGTATTTATTGTGAAACCCTGCAACAAATAAAAGTGTGTAAAATGTATGATTTATTTACTTACAGAAACATTTATAAGTTTACAAATAATAGTAAATCCATTTCAGTAGCTATAGCATGTTGGATAAAATAATGTTATGAGAGAAAGTTTAAAATGTGCTCCCACAAAAACAGTTTATGCGAATACTGTATTTTTTTTTTATAAACCCTTGACTTTGATTTGTTTTTGCAAGCAAACAAACGACAATGTAATACTGTAATTACATGCTTAACCTAGCTTCATTTGTTTTTCTTAAACAATCATACATATGTAATTTTGTTTTAATAATTATATACAATTCTATTTAGAGTAATATGTTAAAAAACACAGTTTTGGGAGGAGTTTGCTGTTGTTGAGTAAGATTTTACCAGATCAGTAGTTTTGGAGGTAATTTTTTGCAGCCTTTGTTATCTGTGATATCCAATGTATATAATGAATATTTTTCAAAACGTTATTATGATTTTATACAGTTATTAATTTTTTTCCTCAATATGCTGTTTAATCTGTTAATAATACGATATGTACACACATATAATCATGATATTATTGGTATAAATATTATACAAAAATGTTGAATATTTAATGTGTTAGTGGTAACTGATAATTACAAGAAATACGCAGTAAAGGTACAATCTGGACCCAGCATCAGTGGATAACACCAAGTCCTGGACTGGCAAAACTATTGCCGCTAAAACTGGTATAGATTTTAGAGTAATGTAGAGTGTTCATTTTGAAAATATGGTATAAAAAACAAAAATAAAATACACAGAAACCCTCAACCTTAATAGACAGACCAATGAGAAAATTGCACAAATTTATTTTTTGGTTGTAATATATATTGTGACATTTGTAAATCAATTTCCATTTGTTAATCCACTTGATGGTCTATTTTTCTGACGTGATGCTTGGCCACAATATGTCCAGTTACACCCTCTACCATTATGCACGACCCAGCTCAGATGGTTTTTAACTTTTAACTTTTATAATAATTTTGGTTTAAAATACCGCTTTTTGAAATAATGTATCACTAGCTCATAGACTAACAAAATTGCAACGATTATTTTCGTGAATAAAATATGTAATGAAAATCAATCACTTTAAAGTTCAATACTTTTCACAAGTAAATTAATAACTGTGTAATAATGTAGACAAAGATAAACATTTCTAGTATACTATTCGTAACCATACTGTGTTCAATTGCTGTAAAAATATCCTTAAATCTGCCGGACTGGTAAAATCTTAAAGTTTAACAACAGCAAACCTGTGTAACTACATTTATTACATTATTGTTCAATTTGCTTGCAATAACGAATCAAATTCAGGGTTCTATAATTAAAAATTCAGTAGTAAGCAATAGATAGAGTGAGATGTCCTTGTAAAGGCTGTTCCACAAACATGGACCCAAGATCTTCATTTCTCCCAGTAACCAACAGTCCACAAAACAGTTTTCACTGATACAAAATAAACCTAATGAAAGGTCAACATTTTACTACAGTTACTAAACATTAATTAAATATCATTACAACAACATCATTTTATTTTATGAAGGTTTATACAAATTAATGTATGAACAATTTGGATACGAGGGTTGATCAAATATAAACGAGACTGACTTTCTAAAAACTTTTCCGTTGGACATTGAACTCTAAAGGGTGGGGTTTCAGGTAGCCTGGGAGGTTTGGGACGGGCGTAGACGGGCAACATTTCCGTTAGGACCCTTCAGTATAAAACTATACAATGAGTGAGAGTGAAGTGCACGTTTCCGTGGAGCAGAGAATTATTATTAAGTTTTTGGCCAAGGAGGGGGTCAATCCGACTGAAATCTTTCGTAGATTGACGGCTCAATACGGGGACAGGACCCTGTCAAGAGCTCGCGTTTTTGCTTGGCACAAGGAATTCGCCGAAGGACGGGAAGCAGTAGAAAACCTGAAGGCCAAATCACGATCGTCGGCCGGGAAGGTAATGGCCACTGTATTTTTCGACAATCAAGGCGCCTTTCACGTCGATTTCCTCCATCAACGACGCACAATAAATGAACAATATTATTGCGATGTTTTAGAGGCCGCAAAACAGTCTTTTCGTAGGAAAAGGAAATCTAAACCGGCGAGAAACGTCATTCTTCTTCACGATAATGCCCGACCACATTCGGCGAACGCTACGAGGCTTAAACTCGATCAAATTGGCTGGGAACCAATGGAACATCCCCCATACAGTCCAGACTTATCACCCTGCGACTATCACCTGTTTGGGCCACTCAAAGAGGCGCTTGGAGGCCAGCGTTTCGAAGACGATTCTGCTGTGGAGACCTTCGTGCTCCAATGGCTCAATGAACGCCCGTGAACTTTTTACGAAGATGGAATTAAAAACTTCCAATCCGGTGGGAAAAATGTGTTACTCGTGCGGGAGACTATGTAGAAAAATAAGTTGTATCAAGAATAATTTGTAAGTAAGCAATAAATTTTTTAAAAAATCAGTCTCGTTTATATTTGATCAACCCTCGTACTTAGCTGTAATTTGGAATTTTAAGCCAAGTTGCACAAAATTATTCACATCCATATTTACAATTTTTCTGCTGACAAGAAATAATAAAAAAATCTTTAAGTTTGTATAATTTTAATGTTTGAGAAATATTTTAAATTTTGAAATAAACAATACTGTATTTAGAAACAAAACATAAACCAAATAAATTTGAATTCAATATTAAAGTGAAAGATTAGTAAGTTGTAAATCATTTTAAAAAATTATTAATGTTACTGTTAACAGTTCTAAATCACAGAAAGAAAGAAAAATATAGGTTTTATGAAAAAACAGTTTAATGTAATTAGGCTGTGAGCAGTTGGGAAAATGTCAATCAGTTGACTCATATTTACAGGTAGGCTAATACATATCAAAATAATGGTTTAAAAAGTCAATAGTACAATGTCTCTGTTTCATATATTTTACATATTTTGTATTATATACCTAGTACAACATTTGAACTAAGTTTATCTAAATTCAGTTATTATTTTAGAACAATTTTTAAACACAAATTTAGATAAACATGTTTGGTTTAAACAAAATATAAAGAATATATTTAAATACTTACAACAGGAAATATGAAACCAACTACATTTGCTTGAAGGCACCCATAAGTCTGAGGATCCAGTGTCAAATAAAACATTAAAGTCTTGTGATGGAGTTCCAATAGAAATTGTTCCATAATATTGTGTCTGCGAACAAAAAACATAAATCCTTCCCAAAATATGGGAAAATACTCTTAATTTATGTATTATAAACTGAAAATAATACAGATTCTTGAATTGAAGAAACAAGCAGCTAAAATAGGTCTAAACATATCGTTTGAAAAGACCAAAATCATGACAAACAACAAATACCCAAATAAATACCTTAAAATCCAAGAACAGAAAATAGAAATTGTAAAAGAGTTCAAATATCTTGGTGAATGGATTAGTTGGAATGCAGATGAGGGCAAGGCAATGGAATCCAGGAGAAACAAACTTGAATTGGCCTTCCAATTGACGAAAGAAACATACAATAAGAAATCCCTTTCATGGGGGTCCAAAATTAAACATTATAAAACAGTGATCAAGCCGGAAGCACTGTACGCAGCAGAAACATTAACCATGAATCGCATAGGCCAGATAGAAAAACTTGAAATAACGGAAAGGAAAATCTTAAGAAAAATTATAGGAACAAAATTTCAGGATAATAAGGTTGTATATATAAGAAATGAAGCTCTCTATAAGAAAATTGAAAAACTGTCAGATACTATGAGAAAAAGGAGAATAAATTTTTACGGCCATCTTCTTAGAATGAACTCCAATAGATTGACGAAACAGGTGTTTGATTTTTTCCATAATCGTAAAACAAAACCGAACTGGTTTAAAGAAATTGAAAAAGACCTAATAGAATTAAAAATTACAGAAGATTCATTGTTTGACCAAACTGCTAAGATAATTACCAAAGACGAAAGAATAAGATTCCAAGATAAAGCCAAAATAAGACCTAAACCTGTCATTTCGGAAGAGGAGAGGAAGAGAAGATCGGAAAGAATGAAGAGCTACTGGGAACAAAGAAAAGTACAGCGCGCAAGAAATGATTGATTCAGCGTACCCCAAAGAGGGTGAAATGGAAAAAAAAAAAACTGAAAATACTATCTGGGTGTGTTATATGCAGCACTTTTGTGAATTAAGTTCACATTTTAACTAAATAAGGCTACATTTATTTAATATTACCACACTGTAAAAATACATAAAAATAAATATTTTCATCCTGATACTTATTTAAATAACAGAAATAAAAAATTATGAATCTGTGATTAAATTCCTTGAGTCAAAAAATGTGTTGTAATTTGAATGTCTGTTTGCGTATCAGTATACATTGTTGGAAAGTAAACTAAATTGAGTAGGTCTGGTTTGTCCGTATCTTGGAACCATTTTAATTTCCATATATACTTTTTGTATGAAAAACTTTTAAAATTTGAATTTGTTAAAAATTGGAACGACTCTAATAAAATATTGCTGAAGTTGGGGTCACTATATTACCAAAAAATTTGGTTAATGCACTATAAAAATAAAATTCATCAAAATTGGTTGATCTGATTTTATTAAAATTTGGCCAAAGGCTGTGTGAATATAAATAAATAAAGTCAGTTTAACAAATTTAAAAAAAAACTTAAGTTTGTAAGTAAACTAATAATAATAAGTAACCTTGATGGCCATTGTATTTTTTTTTTGTAATATTCTCAAACTATAGGCCTTCTTTACATAAAATTCTTTCTGTACATAGTACTTCTTTCTTTTATTTAAAATTTGATATTAATCTGCTGAGTTATGAATCATACTATATGGCTAAAATTTGTAGAAAATCTTGTGAACAGATTTTTGATTAAGTAGGCAGATTATTTTTAAAAAAATGTTCAAACACATATTTTAGATAATTAATTCTATGTTTCGTATTTTAAATATTTTCTACATTGCTTTGTTGAAGCTTATAAAATTATCATCAACACAATAATTATTATTTTTATTCAAAATTTAATTTAATTTAAGAATGACTTTCATAAAGTACATTTTAATAATGTTAATAGTGCTTTTTATATGAGCACACTTAATCTCGGTTTGCTGGTTTGATCTGAGACATATTTATATTTAAAAATTTACAAAATATAAGTTTTTTACTCACACAATTAAAATTACCATTTGTGTATAATACAATACACAATAAAATTTTATGAATGTTCATCAGTTTCTATAATAGTAATAGATCACAAAACTTATTATTTTTTTTTTTTATTATTAATAATATTACATCTGAGTCAGAAACCCATCTAGTAATTTACATTTCTATGAACACAATCGGTAAATATAGTACGTTTATCTAGAGTTATAACCCAATGGTTATTCTCTACTAATCAAATCAGAAGGCTTAGTTCTTTGCAGTCTTTTAGCTGACGTAGGTGTAACCATCAGTCCCCGAACCTCGGAGCATTCATGATGTGAGATGCGGTGTCCATGCTTCAATGCTTGCTTTTGATTTCTTCACTGACAAACTCTACATTCAAATCCCTATGAATGTTGTCATTTCGTATATACCATGGTGCGTCAACAATGCTTCGAAGTTATGAATCATACTATATGGCTAAAATTTGTAGAAAATCTTGTGAACAGATTTTTATTAAGTAGGCAGATTATTTTTAAAAAAATGTTCAAACACATATTTTAGATAATTAATTCTATGTTTCGTATTTTAAATATTTTCTACATTGCTTTGTTGAAGCTTATAAAATTATCATCAACACAATAATTATTATTTTTATTCAAAATTTAATTTAATTTAAGAATGACTTTCATAAAGTACATTTTAATAATGTTAATAGTGCTTTTTATATGAGCACACTTAATCTCGGTTTGCTAGTTTGATCTGAGACATATTTATATTTAAAAATTTACAAAATATAAGTTTTTTACTCACACAATTAAAATTACCATGTATGTATAATACAATACACAATAAAATTTTATGAATGTTCTATGTTTAGTAATAGATCACAAAACTTCTAGTTGCACAAAATTTAACTGTTTGCTATACACTTTCAAAATTACATTCTTTATAATTTATAAAAGGTTATTTGAAATGTTTTCTTCTGTCGATAATTTATATTCATAAATTTTAATAATACGAGGGTTGATCAAATATAAACGAGACTGACTTTCTAAAAACTTTTCCGTTGGACATTGAACTCTAAAGGGTGGGGTTTCAGGTAGCCTGGGAGGTTTGGGACGGGCGTAGACGGGCAACATTTCCGTTCGGACCCTTCAGTATAAAACTATACAATGAGTGAGAGTGAAGTGCACGTTTCCGTGGAGCAGAGAATTATTATTAAGTTTTTGGCCAAGGAGGGGGTCAATCCAACTGAAATCTTTCGTAGTTTGACGGCTCAATACGGGGACAGGACCCTGTCAAGAGCTCGCGTTTTTGCTTGGCACAAGGAATTCGCCGAAGGACGGGAAGCAGTAAAAAACCTGAAGGCCAAATCACGATCGTCGGCCGGGAAGGTAATGGCCACTGTATTTTTCGACAATCAAGGCGCCTTTCACGTCGATTTCCTCCATCAACGACGCACAATAAATGCACAATATTATTGCGATGTTTTAGAGGCCGCAAAACAGTCTTTTCGTAGGAAAAGGAAATCTAAACCGGCGAGAAACGTCATTCTTCTTCACGATAATGCCCAACCACATTCGGCGAACGCTACGAGGCTTAAACTCGATCAAATTGGCTGGGAACCAATGGAACATCCCCCATACAGTCCAGACTTATCACCCTGCGACTATCACCTGTTTGGGCCACTCAAAGAGGCGCTTGGAGGCCAGCGTTTCGAAGACGATTCTGCGGTGGAGACCTTCGTGCTCCAATGGCTCAATGAACGCCTGAGAACTTTTTACGAAGATGGAATTAAAAAACTTCCGATCCGGTGGGAAAAATGTGTTACTCGTGCGGGAGACTATGTAGAAAAATAAGTTGTATCAAGAATAATTTGTAAGTAAGCAATAAATTTTTTAAAAAATCAGTCTCGTTTATATTTGATCAACCCTCGTATATTCACAACTAAATATAAAAATATTTATGTTGTCTTATATCAGTAGATTAAATCAGTTCATTGATAATTTTACTTATACGTTAATTATATTATTATTTTAAATTTGTATTTTACATTCAAATTCGTACTTTTCTTTTTGATATTGACTTTCTCTTATTTTAAAATACTAATCTTGTTCATCTCATACAATTATAAATTTATTCTCGACACTATAATTTTACATGTTGCACGTTAAATAAAGGTTTGAAAATGACTGACGTTTAAAATTGATAAACTTTTGTTGTGGTGTCATCATCGGCCTTCTTCGTTTTTATATTCTTTGCATATTTTGACGCCAAAATTATAATTACACTTCAATCATTATTGTCAAAATTTATAAATTATGTTTGGATTATTTTATTCATTTTAGTATTTCATACCATTAACCCTACCATTATTTTATTTAATATTTATTAAATGTTCCATGCATATCTTAAATTACATAGTTTATCTATTGTATGTTGACTACCTGTGGTTATTGGTCTATTTATGTTAGCTATAATTTGTTAACTTATGATTTAGTTCAATAACAGCGGTCCGCGAAATCTTATTCGAATGCCTGTAATAATTAAAGTATTTTTAAAAATCCACTTTGCAAGTTTTAATATATTAATAGGAATTTCTTAATGTATTTTTCGTGTACACAGTTTTGCTTTCCATCAAAAATCTAGTCAAATTTACAAATTCATTTTATTTTTTTATCACGTACTTCGGCACAACCTAATAAGAATTAATTATTTCATCAAGTTTTATAAAAAATACTAACTTTACATTAATTTTAATCAGCATTACTAATGGTATTTTACAGTTTGTTATGTGATTATGTCTAGAATTTTAATTTTTAATAATGCTCATGATTACTTATTATTTAATTACTTATTTCCATTTTGCCTAAATCAACTTAACCCTATTCAATCTAACGTATTACTACGTTCAAAGTTTATTTTTTAACCTGATTACATATTGCATCATGTTCTAAAATACGTTTAGCTTTTCAACTATTGTAACTTACACATTTATAAAGTTTATATGTTCAAACAAAATAAACAGATAAAGCTTTGTTTCAAACACCAATTTATAACTGGTTTGTCTCTAAAATATAATTACATCATTTATAATTTAATGGAACGTTTTTCCTATAATTAGGATTAATATTTAGTTAATTGCACATAAAACTGACACAATAAATTCTTTAAAAAACAATCAAAAGTGGAATATTTAAAGTCCAATGCCTCTATGAAAATGTGATTTTTGTGTTTAAAGCATTTACACCATTTTCAGACGTTAAATTAAATTTAACGAAATATAATTTCTTATTTTTAAAATTTGTCTAACTTGTAACGAACAACTGTGCTAAATTTCAGAGTTTCGAAATATCCTATGTGCTAAATATCCTATGATAAATAGGATAAGTAGGTAATTACGAGTATTTGCACAGATTTTAAAATTATTATTATTATTTTTTTTGTTAACTTATAATTTTTGAGGTATAAAGTTTAAAATTGAAATTAATAGATAATAAGTGAAGGTTAACGTAATTTACACACACACATAAAAACACCAACAATAAGGAAACTGAAACCTGCATACAGAACAGAGTTATAACAAAAAGCCTCCTTTCCTACTGACTGATCTCCAAGTTGTACTCATAGGCAATGATGATTCTTACTATAATATTTATTATAGCCTACTTTTCATTTACATCAATAAAATGACTTACATTGGCGAAGTTAGTAAGCGGAATTAAAGCCTCGTCATCATTCTTTGGACTATACTTGAGCCGTATATGTTCCAAATTATTTTGGATTCTTGCACGTTCTGTTACGAAACTTTCAGTTGGACTAATTTTCTTAAGATTTACTCTGTAATACAGTAAAACAAGTCATGAAATGATTTTTTAAATTCATATTATGCAGTTAACAATAAAATGGTAAAATTACTTGAAAATATAAGGTAATTACTAACCTTCATAATACTCGATTCATAATGAAATTTAATCGAGAATTTTTAATATTGTGTATCTGCACTGTAAGCTTTCGTAATGGGTCCAAAATTGTAATAGGCGTGTCAGAGAGGTTTATGCATTTTCAAAATGAAATAGAAGTTTATTTATTTCAGATAAATTTATCATATCACAAGAAATCACAATATCAAGGAATATTTATAGAGTCTATACACAGTTTTGTTGAATCCTGCAACTTACTAAATAGTACAGTAAACTTCCACTAGTCTGGCATTCAATGGTTCAGCTTGATTGTCCGGCATATCTCACATTTTTGAACGTGCCGGATTAAAGAAAGTCTACTGTAATAAACTTGTAACTTAAATAGGTATACTTTATGCTAAATAAATTAAAAATTAGAGGAAAAAATGGAACATTATCTTGTAATTGCAAAAATGTTTAATTCAGTAACCTTGGTATGTTTTGTTCAATGACTTTTTACAGTTCTAAATTCTTAAACATAAATGGTGGTACAAAAAATGCATGGTTTTGAGCTGTGTAGTAGTATAATGGAAAGGAAGGGCAATTGCTACAAAAACATAAGCAGTTAGTTTTTAGTTTAAAAGTCCAGTTTCAGTAGCTATGGTAGTAGCTAGTAAAAAAAACATCATCACTAGCTATGGTGCAATGAAGCATACACTCTGTTATTGCTGGTGAAGAGATTTTTATTTTATTTTATTTTAAGGAGAAAAGCACATTGAGACTGTTATCGCCTCCCTAAATGTAAGTGTGGGTGTAAAATGTTAAGTCGTAAGTGTAGTGTTGTAAGTGAAAGTGTGTGTTCAATTCGGGTACCGCGAGGGACGTCTAAATCCTCTCAATAGATGCAGCTAGTCCTAACCTCCTGCGGAGTAGGAGGAGAAATTTTTTTAAGATATTGTATCTGTTATCATGTGCTGTCCAACAACGTTTCCTTCTACAATTTAAATTGACTTATCTACTGAGTTCAATTTTTTTATATAAAGGGATCACTTATGAATATATCCAAATATATTGTGTGTAAATAAAAAAAATGTTTGTATGACAATATTAATTCTCCAAATTCCTCATTGTTAGTCCAGACATTATGTTAGGCTTGTCTCGTTGCTTATTACTTCATATAATACATTGAATTGAAACTCTATTCCTTAAAAATTGTTAAACAGTTTCATGAATATAATTTTGATCAACTTAGACTGTTTGGTAATAGAATGCTTGATGTACACTTTTTTGTTAATGATGGGAGATGAAATTCACTTCCACCTGGAGGGTTTTTGTAATAAAATTTGTTTTGGTAATGAGCAGAAGTAAACCCAAAATAATTGTCCATAGTGTTGAAGTGAACTGTGTGGCGTGGAGTTGGGATTTTTGGTAGGTACATTTTTTGAAAAATTGGAGCTGTAGTAATAGTGAGTTCAAATGTCAGCATGTTACAACTTTTGTTTGTAAAAACATTCAGCTTTTGGGATCAAGATTACAGGATATGGTTTCAACAAAATGGAGCCACAAGTACATGGCAGTTGTTCATGAAATGTTTCCTTACCAGTAATCTGGCAGTTCAGCAATACTTTCTGACCCGCATACTTATTAGAACTCGGCCTGCAAGTTTTTTCAATGAAGTTATTTAAAATTCAAAGTTTAAGGTTCATGTTCAGTAAACAAATTGAAGGTTACCGTATGTAAAAAATTGCTGTTGTTTAAGTGGAAACTTCAGTGAGCACAATGCAGAACTTTAGAAAATAATGTTTATGAAGACTGTCCAAGAAGAATAACATCATATTTCTTTCGTTATCCTTAAAAAAATGTGTCTTAAAGCTGAGTGAATTACATATTGTTTTAAAGTAATTAAATTTCCTATATGTTACAAATAAACATAACTACACTTTCTTTTGAAATCCATGCGTTCTTTTTGTTCATACTTTGTAGGAAAAACGTTTCTCTATTTTGTGTTAATTACATGAATAATTATTTTCCTGAATGTTGTGAAGGTACTTAAGTATTCAAATTTGAGTGATAAATTAATTTGCTTTCTTCTCCACGTACTATAGAATTTATATAAAACATAACTACTCTTTCAGAAACCAAATATCATTTGAATAAATTATTTTTAATCTTTTTCATTTAGAAAAAAGTATGTAATTGTCTAAGTTTGACTCAATTAATGCTCACTAACTAAACTTCTTTTGACCTCACAATTTTCATTTATGTCCAAAATATCCACAGACACTTGAGCCTCATTCATACCATTAAGGTTGTTTTTCGATAGACGTTACACTTACAGACTGAAAAAGTATTTTTGAAAAATTTTAGAATAAATTAAATCTTCCCGCATATGTAACCTGTACATACGCAGAATAAACGGAAATGAATAACCATTGAAATATTAAAATTTGTATGATATGCAATTAAGTAGTCCTACGTGTAAGAGAAAGTAATAAGTCAAAATTAATTCATGATTGACATACCTCAACAGTTGATTAGCAGATAATGCACCTGCAATAAAATTGAAACAAACACAATAGAAAACTGTAGTTCCTTTCATTTTGAACTTAATACAACACCAAACTGAATCCTTTAAGTCACTTTTATAACCTCTTATAGATAATTTACTTCTGATT
Organism: Callitettix versicolor; assembly: GCA_022606455.1. NCBI lineage: Eukaryota > Metazoa > Arthropoda > Insecta > Hemiptera > Cercopidae > Callitettix > Callitettix versicolor. The sequence continues at coordinate 66,617,834 of CM040189.1, forward strand.
TGAGTTAAAACTCACTTAATTCAAAATTTAAGATAAGATAGAGGGCAATGAAAGAAAAAAACATAGATTTTACTTACTAAGAAATCACTTTGAGTGTACTAGCCACTGATTACTATAGGCTTACAAATAAAATTAGAAACCACTTCAACAAGCTTAAACAAATTATAATTTTTTTACTACAACAATTTTCTTCAAGAAATTTTATACATAGAAGCATATTTTCAAGCTTAGTAAAATTTCATTTTTAACATTAATAAAATAAAATTTTAAATATTTTGATTTAAAAACAAAATGCAAGGCTATTTCACTAAAAGCATAAATAAACTTACAAATAATGGCATGTTTTAAAGAACTGATTTCTGTTTTCGACACCACGAAGTTTAGGACATTAAGACAAAAGCATTTTAATTATTTAAGTAAAATTACTATCAATTACGAAATGGCCCTAGCATTTGATCCATGCCAATAAAATCACTTAAAAAGAATAAAACAATGAATATTTAAATGTAAATTTACTTCCAACTGTGCACTCAGTGGCACATTGTCAAGCAGTACTGAATTGTGGTGAATAATTCTATAATAATTCTTATTATGAAATGTTTATAATCCTTCGATTGGTGTTTGGAACTGACTTTACGTTTTCAGTGTTACAAAATTTAAAATAATGGTAATTTATGCATATTTTATCGCTGATTATGATGGCGAAATCAGATTTTCAAAAAATTGCAACATGAAAATTACTATTTTTTAAAAAAGTTTTTATGTCATCGCCATTTTGAAAGAGTGGAACGGATTTCATCCTGACAATTATAATAATTGATTTTTGAGTTAAGTTGGAGTTAAATTGGTATAAATAATTAGCACATTACGTTGGAAATATGATAATGAATCCTAATCTTCTCAGTTTCAATTTTGAGTGTTTAACAAAATTTTAAAAGCAAATTCATGTATATTTTAATGGTGATTAACAACATTTTAAAAGCAAATTCATGTATATTTTAATGGTGATTAAGACCTGTTCAGATAAAACTGTTTCAATTCGAAATTTTGGTGCAATTTATTAAAAGCAAAAATAGCATAAAAAATCAGTACTTTTTTAACTTTCATTAATGAATATTAAAACGCAGTTAAGTAGATAGTAACTTTAATTAAAATATGTAGCCTAAAATTAAAAGTCATGGTAAATATTTTTGTACATAAATAAGAAGATTCTAAAGGGAAGACATTATTTATAACCTATAAAAAGTAACTATTTTAATGAAGTGTCCAAATTTAATGAACGTTGTATAGTGTGATAGTTTTTATAGTGTTGTTCATGAAATGGAAAAATTAAGAAGTTGGTCCATGAGGGATGATATATAGGCCTATCAGAGAGACCATGATTTACGAAAATGTTCCTCTCGTTGATGGTATAAAGCGAAGTTAGGTATATGGAAGTTAGGTAGTATTTCCGTCTACCTTGTTTATTATAAAAGAGATGATTAAAATATTTTCATTAAAAATTTTATTGAGACTTTTACGAAAAAATTAGTAAATAAAATGTTTGAATTTGAATGATTTTAGTATTTTTTTGGTTTGTATTGTTGAAACATTTTGAATATTCAAAATTTGAAACAGTTGCCATAGATTTTTTTAAATTACAACCAAATTATTTATGACACTCGCACTTCCATGTTACGAATCACACAAAATTTTTGTAAATTACAATTTATTATTACAAAAACAGATAAAATGGTATAGTATTTTAGTATACAAAATACTGAAAATTTTACTAGTAATAATAAGAATCATTTTTAAAGCATAAATTATTAAGAATATATATTATTTTATTATATCTATTCTCAATGTTTAAAATTAGTGTTATAAAAATGTAATACAGAAAGTTGATTTTATTCACACTGATTGTCAATTAATTTTAATCAAAATTTCATCCCAACAACTTTAATTAGATAAAAAAACAAGTGACTTTTTTTTTTTAAGTGGACCTCCATATTAAAGTCAAATAGAAGACTACATGGCGACACAACGTTATGTTCAGATATATGCATCAAAAGACCATGTTCTGGCAAAGCAGTCATTGATAAGCCTGCAAGAGATAAAGGTATACATTTAACTTAATTGTAATTACATTAAACGATATCAGTTATTCTAGATTCATAAGTGATTGTTGATCTTCCAAGAGGTTGCTGGATCACCTCTTTCAAGTGACTGTGGCTAAACACAACAAATCAAATATCTTAAAATAAGTTTTTTATTTATAAAAGGAATTAGTGTTCAAGGAATTTAATAATTTAATGCTGTCACGCTGACATGATTGAAGTGAATTTTTTTGGAAAAAACGTAACAATGCCACTACAATATTTTTATTTTATACATTTTTGAAAATATGAGATATCGTATAACACTGAAACATCGAAATATCAGTGTTACAAAATGCATAGATTAGCAATTTACAAAGTTTAAGTTCAATTGAAATTAAGAAAATGAATCCTGTTGTTCTAAAAATAATTTTTGTATTTTCAATAAATTTTAAAAACTTAAGCAGCGGGATTATGCAGATGTTAATGCTGATTGCAATCTGAATAATCTGATTTAAAAAATGAGTGAGGTAAAATTGTTAAATATTTTTAAAAATATTTTGAATAACTGTCATTTTGAAATCATTAGTTTGTAACTATATGTTGGCACTATATCACTCCAAGTTGTGTGTGTGTGTGTGTGTGTGTGTGTGTGTGTGTGTGTGTGTGTGTGTGTGTGTGTGTGTGTGTGTGTGTGTGTGTGTGTGTGTGTGTGTGTGTGTGTGTGTTTTCAAGGTGAACTTTATTAATCCCTGTGCGTACGTGCGTGTGTGCATTCACAAACCCCCCACACATATACACATATACACACAAACTGGGATTAAAAACGTTCATTGTATTTGAAATTAACCACAATTCTAATCGATTTTAATTAGAAAAAGCCAGAACTAATTAAAAAACCTATTGCATTTAATGAAACAATTTAAATGCAGATTGTTCGGATTAAAGTGAAAATCGGCTCTATTTTAGAATCAACAGAATTACGTATTGTTTGTCTAATTTTCTTACTTATATATTATAACATTATGAAACTTTAGTTATGTTATGAATTATTGTTATTCTTTAAAAATTAATTATGTTACACAGTATATGAACTACAAGCTTAAACAAAAAACTTTATTTTATAAATATAATTTTTACAATATTTTAGAACACAGATTATTCAATATCATCTTCAATTGTTTCCCGGATTAAAACTTTGGTAAATTCTACTAATTAGCCTCTATTCTTTCAATTAGTTAACTTCATGAGATGAGGCTCTCGTCTCAAGATATTACAATATATAGATACCGTATCATTAAACCTGTAATTTGAACCCTTAACTCTCTGAGGGTGGTATAATCTGTTCTAACTGTTGTCAGAAGACCACCATATCAGAGACATTTGTAATGTTTCATTCATTCTTGCCTATACTGTTAGGCTATCTGATTACACTTAATAAAATAATCGTTGTACACAGCTGCCTCGCTGACGTGATGGAAGCGATTTCAATCATTAACATTTTTCATCATATCTTCTGTTTAAAAATTTATTTCACTATCATAATCAGCATTAAAATAAACATATATTAACGCTTTAAGTTTTTAAATTACGTTAAAATATTAAAATAAACCCGGACTACTATTGAAACTTGGACATTCAAAATGCTGATTTATGTAGATTTTATCGTTGTTTAGGATGGTAAAATTATACGAGGGTTGATCAAATATAAACGAGACTGACTTTCTAAAAACTTTTCCGTTGGACATTGAACTCTAAAGGGTGGGGTTTCAGGTAGCCTGGGAGGTTTGGGACGGGCGTAGACGGGCAACATTTCCGTTCGGACCCTTCAGTATAAAACTATACAATGAGTGAGAGTGAAGTGCACGTTTCCGTGGAGCAGATAATTATTATTAAGTTTTTGGCCAAGGAGGGGGTCAATCCGACTGAAATCGTTCGTAGATTGACGGCTCAATACGGGGACAGGACCCTGTCAAGAGCTCGCGTTTTTGCTTGGCACAAGGAATTCACCGAAGGACGGGAAGCAGTAAAAAACCTGAAGGCCAAATCACGATCGTCGGCCGGGAAGGTAATGGCTACTGTATTTTTCGACAATCAAGGCGCCTTTCACGTCGATTTCCTCCATCAACGACGCACAATAAATGCACAATATTATTGCGATGTTTTAGAGGCCGCAAAACAGTCTTTTCGTAGGAAAAGGAAATCTAAACCGGCGAGAAACGTCATTCTTCTTCACGATAATGCCCGACCACATTCGGCGAACGCTACGAGGCTTAAACTCGATCAAATTGGCTGGGAACCAATGGAACATCCCCCATACAGTCCAGACTTATCACCCTGCGACTATCACCTGTTTGGGCCACTCAAAGAGGCGCTTGGAGGCCAGCGTTTCGAAGACGATTCTGCGGTGGAGACCTTCGTGCTCCAATGGCTCAATGAACGCCCGAGAACTTTTTACGAAGATGGAATTAAAAAACTTCCAATCCGGTGGGAAAAATGTGTTACTCGTGCGGGAGAATATGTAGAAAAATAAGTTGTATCAAGAATAATTTGTAAGTAAGCAATAATTTTTTTAAAAAATCAGTCTCGTTTATATTTGATCAACCCTCGTAGATTTTATCGTTGTTTACGATGGTAAAATTATAATTTCAAAACATTTTAAGATAACAAAAGTTATAATTTTTTTGTAATTTAAAACATTCTTACCATGATGGCCTCTCAAGTACCTCGGAAAAAATGTTTATTTTTGGCAATTAAGTTTTAATGTTATAACCAGTAATTGGAAAAATAGTAAAAAAAGCTAAAAACAATGTTTCGTTAAATACATGTTTTTAAGATTAATTGTTTTTACTCAGTCTATTCCAAGAAAGGCAATTGTTTGGTTTGGCAAATTTCATGTGCTCCGTAGGAGTGATATTTAATGCTTGTAACATTCAAAATACAGTTGTAAACAGAAACTTATACCCTACGAAATCAAATAGACCCTAGTATTTCTTTGTAGGACAAAGAGACAAATGGATGGAAAAATCTTTTACGAAAAATAAAAGTCCGAGGTATGGCATACATCTACAATTAAAATACACAAAACCTGAAGAAAAGTTTTTAGTTTAATTTGTATTATATTTGCAGGTTTGAAAAACAAATCTGGGAAACGTCTACTTGATCAGTGCACACCTGAACTTTGCTTTGGTAAATCACATAAAAAACAAACATCATCAAAGTCAGAAAGGGAACTGAAACTTCGTGACTCATATGCTGACAATTTTTCTGATGAAAAATCAATGTACTCATTGTCTTCAACAAATATGGACAAACTCAAATGGAAACTTACGCGTTTGCAGAAACAGTGCTTACCTGAGAACGTAACTCTGCATTGTGCGGACAAGAATGACATTAAACAATAAACATTTCCTAATTATGTAAATGGAATGTATAAAGAAATTTTCTTCAATCAAGTATCCAAAAGATTTTATTTTAAACTGCAATTTTGAATGAAAACAGGTTGAAATTTTTACGAACAGAACGAATATATATATATATATATATATATATATATATATATTATTATATATTATTATTATTATTATTATTATTTGCGTATAGACCCTGTTCGATCACGCAAAGCACTCCCGACTCATGTCTTGTTCCTTCTAATCCTCCACACCTCCCTCATCCTGTCCCCATGGATCCTCTTCCGCTTCTCCGTCCATTTCATCCCTGCTCTCTTTGGAATTTCATTCTCTGGGACCTTCCAACCGAGCATCTTTCTCCTGTTTGCTTCCCTGTCTTCAACGTCTGTTGAGTCTATTTCTGCGTCATGTAGGTCTATTCTGACTTGTACGATCCACGACGTTGTATATATATATATATATATATATATTGTGTTTAACGTCCGACTATTGTGCACACTTGGGCTAATGCAGTCGATGGGATGATTTATAGCGTATGAAAATTCCAAGCCCTGGCCGGGAATCGAACCCGGGTCCTCGGGATGAAAGCCCGGTACGCTATCAACTAGGCCACCGAGGCGGCTATATATATATATATATATATATATATATATGTGTGTGTGTGTGTGTGTGTGTGTGTGTGTGTGTGTGTGTGTGTGTGTGTGTGTGTGTGTGTGTGTGTGTGTGTGTGTGTGTGTGTGTGTGTGTGTGTGTGTGTGTGTGTGTGTGTGTGTGTGTAATACTCTTAAAATAATCTTCTAAAGTACATGATCCGTACTTATTTCATGGTCATACAACAATTTTCGCTTAAATATAGGCCTATCAATTTTTATAGAAATTCTCTAATTTTATAAACAATATTTATTGTGGCAGAAAGAGGGATATAATTGGGAATATTGGGATTCATAAAATGTTACTAAAATTTAGTAGTCGCAGACTTTCTTTAAAGTAAACTGTCTTGATCACTGGAGACTGGAAAAAATATTTTACACGGGTTACTCCTGTTGGTTTAATCTTGTGATTCCAACATCCGTAATATCATAATACTGTCAACGGAACGATTATTCAGTTAATCCACTCATATCGTGTACGATACCGGAAGCACAGCCTTAGAAATAATCATTACACATTACAAGTACATATAATTTGATTACACACACATATATATGTATGTGTGTGTGTGTGTGTGTGTGTGTGTGTGTGTGTGTGTGTGTGTGTGTGTGTTGTCATTCGATTTCGTTCGTTTCAAGTATCGTTATCGTCCGCGTATCAACATCACTATTTTAGTCTGTAATGATTAGAACTAAACTTCATGAACATGTCAGAAGAGGTTCATATGTCTCTTGTATGGATATCAGACCATTCCTAAAATGCTTTGTCTGAACCAGTCTTATTGTTATCAAACCTCCTTACTCTTATCTATTGTTTGAAGATTGTTTAACTGGACATAGTTGACATGGTGTGAATCAGACTTATTTCAAGCTTTAAACCTACCATTTTGTTCTATTTACGTAAACTTACTCTATTTAAGTTATACTGTATTAAAATGGCACGTATTGTATTTATCGCTGACGTGATAGAAGCATATCCATAAGGTAACAATACTACAATATCCTTTTTATTGTGATATATTTGAAAATTTGAATTCGCTGTCAAATTTATGGTTAAAAATATGCTCTAATTTAAAATTTTCAAACTATATAAAAAATATGAAGATTTTGGAAATACCGTGTTAGGTGATAGTCTATAATTTCCTAGAAAATAAACTATTTATCGTAAGATCCCAGATCCGTACCTTGAAATTAACGCTTATCCTTTTGATGTGTGTGTGTGTGTGTGTGTGTGTGTGTGTGTGTGTGTGTGTGTGTGTGTGTGTGTGTGTGTGTGTGTGTGTGTGTTAGCGTACTCACGTTGACAATTTCAGTCCGATTAGATTCAAACTTGGTACGAAAATTGATTTTGGTAATACTTCATATAAGTTTGTTAAACAGCAAAATTCGTTCAACAGCTTCAAAATGGCAGCCATTTCAAAACACTTCAAATTCAAATTTTTTTTCTGTTGAATATTTGTGAAAATATGACATAAACCTATCAGGGATAAAAGCTGCATAAATTAAGCATTTTGTATTTTCAAAATCCGTTGAAATTGAGAAATTTATTTTGGCATCGGTCAGGAATCATTTTCATATTTTCAGTGTAGTTTATTACGCTGATAGTGAAATTTTTATCGGTGATTATGATGTTGAAATCAGAGTTTCATAAAGATGGTTAGAAAAAATACATTTGGAAATTCACTTCTATAACGTCAGCGAGACAGCTGCGTGCCGCGATTATTTTCGAATTTTCAGTGTAATTTAAACATTTTTAAGTTCGAAACTAACACTTTAAGAGACAGTTTGGAAAACACGTTGTTCTAGTAAATTACACTGATGTTAGTGACGGAGGACGTTGTATTGTAGACGATACCGTACGTTTAGTACAATAGAGTTATTCTACTGAAGACAAATTGTCAGATCAGTTGTTATAAGTCGGGCTATACTCTAATCTAAAGCTAACCGGAAAGACAACTGACTGGAGATAATTACAATCAGAAGTTCTGCTAGCTTCCGGTGTTGCGCATCAAATGCCACTGAAGGCAAAACATACAAAGCTGTTGTAGATTACAAGTTATCATGCCAGCAATGATGAAGTTGAGTATTTTGTGCTTGTGTTTTGTTATATGCTCTTCACAACAAGAAGGTAAATCAGGTGTAACCTGAATATTGTGTTCATTTATTGTGTTGTTTATATTGAGATGGTTACAGTGTAAAACGTATGAGTAGAATATAATACGATAACTTAAATTTGTTATCAATTTGTAGGCCTATATTTTGTGTTTATCGTTTGCGTGATTAGAAAAAAACTCATTTAATAAAGTTATCTTAACAATTAATTAGTGCCAGTACGTTAAACAAAGACAATGTAGTTTCAGGAAAATATCTGTCTCTCGGTAACTGACAACGCGTCTAAACGGTACGTTGATTATCTGTAAAAGAGCTCACTTAGCACTTTTATAACAATTCTATAACCTAGTCTGTACTAATAAATTTGTTTTTCCACTACACAGAGTATGCCGATAGTTCAGAATATTATTTTCAGATTTCGGTACACAATTTTTCAGATCCCGTGAATAAATAAATGGTGTCAAAAAAATACACAAACTTTCTCGCAATAAATTATTATACAAAAATAACCGCGGCAAGTAACTGTTTCGCTGACTTGATGGAAGGGAATTTTCAAAACGTGTTTTTTTTAACTATGATTTTGCCTTCATAAACAACATTACAATTTGAATTTATTAGCACTGTAAACTTTCAACTTGCATTGGAAATAAGAAAACGAACCCTATCAGCCGTAAAATTAAATTTCTTAAATTCACTTGATTTTAAATATGTAGTTTTGTAAAGCTAATTACGATAATTATATAAAATTTTGAAGCATATTTGTCAAGAAGGTTACGAATTTTGAACACACACACACACACACACACTATTTCTAACTTACTGATAAAAAAGCATCGTCATTTACTTATTTATATATGTGTTTTGCAAAAAAAAACTTAATTTAAAGGTTCTATTATACTTAACTGAATATCTTTCAATATTTTTTAAATTAATTTTTGCAGATAGTTACGAAAACTGCCAGGCAATCTACACGTACGGTTACGGCTATCGGCAGTTCTTCCATTTGTCAAAATCCATTCTCAGTTCCAAAACAGAGAAAGGCCATTTACTAATTAAATTCAAAGTACAAGCTAGAAGTGATGCCCACGTTCTGCTTTCCCCCACCCCAGCGCCTGAAGAAATGGACTCTGTTTACGAGATTGTTCTCGGAGCCGGAAGGAACTCTTTTTCTGACATTCGACGTAGACGAAGAGCCGCTACTCGTGCTTCTGCATTTACCAGAGATATTCTTTCTGCAACTGAACCAAAGGGTTTTTGGGTAAATGTTTGCATTCATTATGTTTTCATAGATAATTAATTTTAATACTGGTTTGTACTAAGAGAAATTCTTTCCTTATTTCTTCAGGCAATGAATGTTTTTACGATTTTTGATATTTTTCTTAAATATAGTCAATAAGTAGCCAGCAAAAAGAATGAAATATTTCCTACAATTCCTGATCAGGGCTTATAAAACAACGGATAAACAGCATATTTTAACACAAACGGTTCATAACATTTCGTTTATACTATATAGAAATTTATTACTCTGCTGTTAAATCTAGCAAATTTTAAGTAAGTAAATTTTAAAACAAATCCCGGTCACTGTCGGGTTTGATTTGTTTTTCAATTTATTCTCGAGCCTAACATATTTTATTTCAAATTAGATTCACTGATTTTCACATATTGTTTTTTTCGATTTTCCAGTGAACCGATTTTTCACTATTATTTGATACTGATTGTTTCGATTTGGTTATTGGGGAAATAATTGAACGTGCGGTTTGTTTAATGCTTCTGCAGCATTTATTAGTAGCAAGTTTAGGAATCACCATTACAGATCATTAAATTCATACAGCTACAATTCCTCAAACTGAAACAGCTGATTTTAAATTAATATTGTCGATTTTAACTGTACGCAATTTGTACTTCTTAAGTTAATGAAGGCTTACGTTCGAAATTTTTCCAATATAAGTTAATTAAAAATCGATTTTAGTCATCTAATGATAGTAGTATCAAAAGGAAAAGTACCAGTTTTAAATAAACAAATTAAGTACAATTTGTACAAGAGAGTAAATTTGAAATTAAATTGCGAAAACTTCAATTTCAATAGAGGAAGGGGTGCAAATGTGGAAACGTGTGGGTAATGTGGAAACGTATTGTATCTGGCCAATAAAGTGCTGCACTCGGATTGAGGGGTAAACATTTGTAGTAGTTCTTATTTGTCTTTGTAAGCAGTCAGCAGTCAATCAAGCAGTGGATAGTGTCACAGTGAGTCAAATTATTTTCCTGGATTTTCAATACTTTTTAGAGGTAAGCTTTAGGCATTAAATTCGTCTAACTATCTTATAAATATGTTACTTTAGATTAGGTAGGTTATAAAAGGATGTACAAAGAAGGTCTTGGCAGATTTCAATCTGACCTAAACTAATAATTTCGCGACATAATTTGCTTAAATTCGAGATGGCCAATGTGCGGGTAACGTGGAAACGTACATGTGTTGGTATTGTGGAAACGTTTCCATGCTCACTGTAATTCAGAGCAAGATACCACATGTAGTTGAACTAATGGGTAAATGTCAAGTATGTGCCATTACTTCAACAGAGAGAGGGTCCCTGGTAACTGTAATATGCATCAACCATCTCTTCAGGAGAGTCAAATTTGGATCTTCCAATTGGTGAAAAAAAAAACCACCCAAGAAGATGCCCTTTGTATTTTTGCGGAGACGCATTTTCTAAAGACATTCGGGGAGAATTGTGGATTAAATGTGTAATGTGTGAAGAGTGGAGTCACTCTTTATGTGCTGGATGTGAAAGTGACACTTACGTATGTGATTTCTGCAAGTAAATTTAGTGTAACAATAATTTTAAGGCGTTTCCACATTACCCGCACTTTATGAAGTTTTCAAAAAAAGTATTACAAAGACAAAACGTTTTTTTATTCTTTACATACATAGTTTTTGTATAAATTAGTATTATATTTATATTTAAAACATTATAAAGTAACTTTAAGCATTTTTCTAAAGCTAAAAAACAGTTAAAAAATTTTTTATTCAACAAAAACAAAATGGGTTTCCACATTTGCACCCCCTCTTCTATCTATCTAAATAAGGTTAAGCAAATAATGTTTACATAATTTATCATTTGATTGTTTTATCATCAAAGCCAACTGATTTACAAAACAGATGTTTCTTTGTTATGAATTCAACAATATAACACACACACACACACACACACAACATATAACATACAATATAACCTAAGATGTTATATTGTTAAGTCTATTAGCGTTAAATGTGAATAGGTAATTCGAAAATTCGGTCCGGTTAGAATAATATTAAGTTTAATTTTATTTAAGATTTTATTTAAATCTTTTATTTAAGAAATCTGGCCTCGAAGGGACTAAATGTTTACTGTATCAAAATTATTAATTATTTTCTATTTTTAAATAAAGTGGATGTGTTTAAGCAACCGGAGGACCCTTAATGAGCGTTTTTTTATAACACATTAAATATATACATTAAAATATTATTAATAAGTAAACATGCCTTAAATATTCCCTCTGTCCTGAGATACAACACAGGGTTTTGAATATTCTGTCGCCTCGCATTCGTATGAGAAACAGAACTATAAAGGATATTCGGTTAGTACTCCGGAAATATCGTTACACTGTTCACTGGCTGGAGCACGTGTTTTATTAGTCAAAAAAGGGGTAAACATTGCCGCACTAATTAGATTAGAAGTTTCCTCCCAGAGTATCGCTGTCGGGCAGCTGCAGATGTAGAAAATCCGAAGTTTTAGAATGGTCTGTCGCGAGCGGGCCGTCACAGAAACGTAAGTGCACACAAAGTTACTCGAACCACGACTTTTGACGGATATATCTGAATTCGGATTTCGGTTAATTATTATGAACATTGATAAAATAGTCCTGTATCATAATTAATCTATTTTGAGGATTTATGCTGATTTTCCATGTTTTTCTATGTAGGGGCCTACGTTTCGAATCCGATTTTTTGCAAAACAAAAAACATGTTTTAAAAAAATTTACAGAATTTATTGAAATTAATTTTGTAATATTTGTATGCGTAATAAAACTTACAACGGTTTTCTCCCTCAACCATAAGTTTATGGCCTGTCAATTCATAACAGTGTTTTAGCTTTTATATGTAATTACCAAAGTTGTTGTTAATGAAAACAAATTTGTTTTTACAATAAGAAACTTTGTTCTTTGTGTTCCTGAAACACATAATTGTTTTGTTAAAAGCAAATAAAAATACAATAAATACTAATTTGTTTGTTGTTATTATATTCAACGTAAACATAACATTCATAACCATTTTGTAAAACACAAAATGGTGGTTTGGTAGAAAGCTAAGAATGTGTTTGAATAAGAATAAAAGATTTAAAGTAATTTCAGATCTCCTTTCGCTGTGTATGAGAATATTTTTGGTATTTAAAATTTTGTCATCAAGAATGATTTGTAACATCTGCATGACGTCTAATTATATTTTTGAATTCTGTTTCTTATCGGACGAGGTGGAACACAACTAACGTGCATTTCCATTTGAAATAGGAAATACTACTGAAGGAACAGCTGTAGTATGAAATCAGCTGTTTAACTGAAGAGTAACCCTCTTCCTACATACCATTATGTTACATTTTGGTCGTTTATTAGAGGTCCAGTATATTAATTTTTAAAAAAAACTGGCATATATTAATTTTAACAAGTAGATATTGACTCGATTAAAGAACTTCATATGTTCCTTTTTACGTGAATGTTTTTCTTTTAATTCAGGTGTAATGGTTATAAAGATATTAGGCCTAATATTAATTGTTTATTAACAGATTCGAATCAGTGCTGAAGGTTTGATAGAAGTAGGGAAGGATGGAGAAGATACTCCTTTCATGTACTGGCAGGACTATGAGCCTTTGAATATAAAATACATTAGTTTTTGCACTTGGAGTGGGACTGTGGGCAAGTGGTTACACGAATGTGAAGATGGTAAGTATGGCCACAAATATATGGCTAGTTATACAAAATACATGGCACGCACCTGTCTCGGCCACAAAGATATATGGCCAGTTATACAAAATATATGGCACGCATCTGTCTCGGCCACAAAGATATATGCGAGTTATACAAAATACACGGCACGCATCTGTCTCGGCCACAAAGATATACGGCCAGTTATACAAAATACACATCTTATTAACATGATGGAAACGAATTTCGAAAAAAAGAAATAATAGAACTTAAAAAATTACATAAAAAAAGGAAAATAGTAATTAGGCCTATAAAATAATAATAATAATAATAATAAAAATATGCGATTTTTAAAATTTTACCATAAAAAATGCAACATTTTTATTATACACTTTTTGAAAATCCAATATCACCATAGTAATAAGTGTAAATTATTATTTTAAAACTAGCTGCACACGGCCACACGTTGTTGTGGCTCAGTATGGTTCAGTTTAAAAATTCATTCGGAAACATTGAAATGGAATCATAAAATATTTAAGTAATTAGGATTATGAGCTATTCTTCCCGTCAGTGGTGTATCTACTCACCTCGTAAGGGATGCCGCGGTTTCGAACTCTATTGTTCCATCTTCAGGCCGTGATACAAAATGTTAAATCCCTCTGTCGAGGTCGTCACAAAGTCAAACAAAACATTAAAAATATACGTCACAAACACTTAACACAATTACTCGATTAAAATATGCACGATGAAATTTGGTTGGTACATTTTGTATGACGGCCTGAAAATGGAAAAATAGTGTTTCGAAACCTCGGTAGCCTTTACGAGGTGAGTAGATACACCACTGACGGGAAGAATTAGTCATAATCCTAATTACTTAAATATGTTGTCTGGTGGCTAGAAAATAAAATATTTAGTATAGCGTGTGTTGCTTTTACGTCCAATAGATGATTTGTTTTTAATTATTTTTTTCTGTCGCAGGTGTGACATCTATATAATAGTAGGTAAAAACATGCGCGTATTCGAAAGCAAAGTTGTGCGAACATTTCAAAGTAATCGGTGAAGAATTTTCTGAGATTTTATATCCAGAACAAACGAACACTTACGTTTTTATTTATATAAATAGATAGATAAAACATGATTGTATTCGAATGCAACGTTGTGTCAAAATTTCAAAGCAATCCGTGAAGAATTTTCGGAGATTTAAGATTTTTAACAAATGAAAATTTACACATATATATATATATATATATATATATATATATATATATATATATAGAGAGAGAGAGAGAGAGAGAGAAAGATAGAAACATGCATGTATGCGAATGCAACGTTGTGTCAAAATTCCTAAACAATTGGTGAAGAAATCGGTAATTTAAATTTTTGAACCCAGGAACGTTTACACTTTTATTTATCTAGTTTTTAAATTCTATTCTAAAATTGAATATGAACCTAGATGAATATAGATAGATAGATAGATAGATAGATAGATAGATAGATAGATGATAGATAGATAGATAGATAGATAGATAGATAGATAGATAGATAGATAGATAGATGATAGATAGATAGATAGATAGATAGATAGATAGATAGATAGATAGATAGATAGATAGATAGATAGATGATAGATAGAGATAGATAGATAGATAGATAGATAGATGAATAGATAGATAGATAGATAGATAGATAGATAGATAGATAGATAGATAGATAGATAGATAGATAGATAGATAGATAGATAGATATAGATATAGATAGATAGATAGATGATAGATAGATAGATAGATAGATAGATATAGATAGATAGATAGATAGATAGATAGATAGATAGATAGATAGATAGATAGATAGATAGATAGATAGATAGATAGATAGATATAGATAGATAGATAGATAGAATAGTATAGATAGAGACAGATATAGATAGATAGATAGATAGATAGATAGATAGATAGATAGATAGATAGATAGATAGATAGATAGATAGATAGATAGATAGATGAATAGATAGATAGATGATATGAATGAGATAGATAGATGAATAGATAGATAGATAGATATAGATAGATAGATATAGATAGATAGATATAGATAGATAGATATAGATAGATAGATATAGATAGATAGATATAGATAGATAGATATAGATAGATAGATATAGATAGATAGATATAGATAGATAGATATATCTGTAAGGTTCATTTTCGTATTTTCATTGAAATTTTAATGAATTTGCTGTTTCAAATTCTTTTGGAGCCATTATTTTAAACAATTTTGAAAAGTAAAGTTTTAACTAATTGTTTACTTTACTTTAATTGTTTACTTTAATAAAGTGAAAAAAAAGTTATGGTAATCGTGCACAAAATTGATTTTGAAACTTTTGTGATTATATACGTTTTCATGTATTCTGATTGTAAAAAATGGCTTTTACTTGGTTGTCTGTCCGTCTGTGATTCACTAAAACGAGTAATCCGATGTCAATGAAATATTGTATTTCAACCAAACACATATAATTGTAAAAATATCTTAAAAGTCGTGTTCTAGTACCTAGACAAAACAAAATGTATACGATCAAAAATTCATATTAATAATTGTCGAAAACAACCGAAAATCGGCCTGGTTTCACAAAACGGTTTATTAGATTTTATTTAAATTTGGTCGTATACAAAGATTAATAATTTCAATTAGTTTACCAAATTAGAAGAAACTTACGCGAACTACTTACGCGAAAAAAACAACAACAAAAAAAAAAAAAATAACAAAAAACAAAAAAATCAGCAAAATCAGATTAACATATTTTGAAATTAAGCAGTGTTAGTATTTTTTTTCAATCACTTCCGAAACGGATATTGTAGGGAAATTGTATTCATACAAAATGCGAAAATGTTTGTGTAATGTGTTTCTACTATTTCTACAAATTACCATTATAATACAAGGTTTGTGTTACAGACAGGTTTTATTGAAAACACAAAATGGTGTTTTGTTTGAAAACTAAGAATGTGTTTACATAAAAGTTCTTAAGTAAATTAAGATCTCCTTCTGCTGTATAGGCCTATAAGAATATTTGTACTATTTTAGTTAAGTTTTGTCAACAAGAGTATCACCTATAATGTTTGTTATCAGACGAAGTGGAGCCACAACTAACAACATACATGCGGCTAAGAAATGATCTTTTGGACAATTACGACCGCTATTCACGCCCTGTATTAGATTCTGAAACCAAAATGCCGATCAGTATTGGTCTGATAACCGACCTTATTCAACTGGTAAGTATTGACCAGCTCAAGATAAAACAATAAATGAGTTTTCTTGTTTTATATCCTGAAAACGAACCGACACAACCTTTGAAAAACTCAATCTTTTGTTCCGTTATCTCATGTACTTTTTGACGAGCTGCTTAAGACATCACCATTAGATAAACATCTTCACTAGGAATCGCTAGTTCACTCAGTACTTCTTAACTACTTTTCTTGTTAATCAGAAACCCCCTTTTGAGCCATAATCTGATGTTCTTGATGGGCTGGCCAAGCGATCACCCGTAGCATAACGTCATGACTATCCATTGATCCTTCATTCAGTTCCTTCTTAACCGCTTTCCTTGATGATCAGGGACTCGTATTCTGAGCCGATGTTGTTCTTTATGGGCCAGTCAAGAGTCACCAGTATCATACCACTCTTTATCAGCCATGGTTCCTTCATAAATTATTTCTTATTGTTGCTAGTCCTGGCTGTTCTAGGCTTGTCTGCTACTCGAGTAACTAAGTTTGACCTCTTTAACTTTCAATAATATCGTAATTAATATTTTCACAAACCTTCAGTGTTTTTCTCATTTTGTGCGCTAAATTACAATGTTACTAGCAGATGACCTCTTGTACAACCTTCCTTTTTACCTTGTCTCTATCCAGTGTCCACATTCAAAAAAAAAAAAAAATAATAATAATAAGGGCACGACATTATTATTAGACATATATATTATATGTCTAATAATATATTATTATTAGACATTCCTCCGAGACATGGGAGGAAGCCAAGGAGCAGTCCCTCGAACTGCTGAAGCAAGCGGGGAAGGTAGGCCTCAAAATCGCCTTTGGAAAGACCAAAATAATAACAAACATTAAGAATCCTCCAAAATATTTGAAAGTGGGGGAACAGAAAATGGAGATTGTCAGGGATTTCAAGTACCTCGGAGAGTGGATCAGCTGGAATGGTCTAGAGAAGAAAGCCATGGAATCTAGACGAAACAAAATGGAAATAGCTTTCCAGCTCACAAAAGACACCTATAACAAAAAATCACTCTCCTGGAATGCCAAGATAAGACATTATAATACTGTAGTCAAGCCTGAAGCCCTTTACGCTGCGGAAACGTTGTCCATAACGACTTATGGACCAATGGAAAAGTTGGAGATCAAAGAAAGAAAAATTCTACGGAAAATTCTAGGTCCCAAATTCTATAATAATAAACTTGTGCACATTAGTAATGAGACCCTGTATAGGAGGACCGAAAAGATGTCCCATACAATAAAGAAAAGGAGGATTGACTTCTATGGTCACATCCTACGAATGGACCCGAAAAGGATAACAAAAAGGATCTTCGACTTTTTCCGCAATAAGAAAACCAAACTGAACTGGTTTAAGGAGATAGAGAGGGACCTACGAGAGTTTCAAATTACAGAAGAGATGCTTGCGGATAGATCCGCAAAGAGTATAATCGAAGGTAAAATGAAGAGGTTCCAGGACAGGGTCAAGACCAAAATACCATATAGGATTTCTGAGGCAGAGAGGACGGCAAGATCTGAAAGGATGAAGAAATACTGGGCGGACAGGAAAGCACGACACACTGAACATTGATTGATCAATCGTCCCCCAAAGTGGGTGAAACGTAGAAGAAGAAGAAGAAGGGCACGACATTGACATCTTCTTAACCATAACTATCGCAGAATGGATTCTAAACTCTCCTGAATCTGTGAAAGAACTATTTTAAGCATCCTTGATCGGTGAGCCCCAGCCCACATTAGTGGCTACTGTCATACTTGTATTTTTCTACTGCAATAATATCCGAATTATTTTTCTTTAAATGGTTTAGATTTCTAAAATACCTTTGGAATAATTGAAATATTTTAATCTGAAATATTCTAGAAAATTAAAAAATAATTTAAATAAATAATTGTATATATTTTAGTAAAGAGACTTTTTATTAAAAAAAATATAATGTATGTGTTAACTACAGTACAGGGTGTCTGTAATCTTTTTTTACCTTTTATGTATCTGTGACGCCAGTTTCGGGTGCTTTTTCAATGATGAATTACACCCTTTTAAGTTGAGTGACATTTTTATTGTAATAAAATTAAATATTTATTTGTCATTCTGTTGGTGTTTAAAAAGAAATAAGTGATGCATACATATTACGCAACATTTTTACATTAAAACATTTTCCCAAACTTGACGATTGGAAAAACAGGAAAAAATACTTCATCAAAATCGGTTCATTAGATTTTCCCAAACTTTGATATTATAAGAAAATACGTAATCAGATCAATTTAAGTTTATATTAATAGAAATTTACGGATCGTCAATGGTAATAAAAAAATAGTCTAATAATAATCACGTTAGCGAACCAATTTCGACAATTTCATTTGATTATCCAGATTTTTCTGGGATTCCCGACCATGTTTTAGAGATATTTATTGATCTATACTTTTTATCTAGTTTCCTAAGAATTACGTTTGACAAAAATTTTTAAATATCGTTTGAACTAATTATGGTAAAATCAGATTTTTAGAGAGTTATTGAGCGAAACTGGATTTCAAAAAATTAGATTTTCTAAAAGTACTTCTATTTTTTAATTGTCGGTTTTTCTGTATTTTAAAGAAAAATTGAAAAATAAAGAAATACTTGGAAAATTCCAGCCGATTTTCAAAAATTGATAAAAGAGCAAATATTTTACAAATACAGTATATTCAACTAATACTTATTTATTTTGATCTTAATATCAAAACATTCAGGATTTAGTATTCTCAACATTTTTAAAATGTTCATAGTTCTTTAAATTTAATTTTGACAGTTCTTATTTTTGACAAACAGTGTTAGGGGTTAATATGTATGTTTATAATTTGTATTTGTTTGTCGTGCACAAAGATGTTCTATCTCTATCCTAGCTTTGTAGAAATATGATGTAGCAGAATATCAAAAATCACAGTTTAAAAAAATAATAAATTTTGACAAAAGCAAAGCACAGTGGATAAAAATGTGTATGCGACGTACTTAGCCGAGTTATAAGCAAATTAGTTCTTTGTAATTTTAGTTTGATTATTTTAATAAACTATTAATCATTTTTGCAATTTTTCCAGGATGCAAAAAAATCTAAAATGACAGTACATGGCACTTTCATTATGGTAAGTTCACTAATGAAGTTTCATATTATTATTTTGTCTTTATTACATATAAAACATTGTCAGTTAATGTAAGATTTTTTTTAATAAATAATGTAAAAATGAACAAACTACGAGGGTTGATCAAATATAAACGAGACTGATTTTTTAAAAAAATTATTGCTTACTTACAAATTATTCTTGATACAACTTATTTTTCTACATAGTCTCCCGCACGAGTAACACATTTTTCCCACCGGATTGGAAGTTTTTTAATTCCATTTTCGTAAAAAGTTCTCGGGCGTTCATTGAGCCATTGGAGCACGAAGGTCTCCATCGCAGAATCGTCTTCGAAACGCTGGCCTCCAAGCGCCTCTTTGAGTGGCCCAAACAGGTGATAAGTCTGGACTGTATGGGGGATGTTCCATTGGTTCCCAGCCAATTTGATCGAGTTTAAGCCTCGTAGCGTTCGCCGAATGTGGTCGGGCATTATCGTGAAGAAGAATGACGTTTCTCGCCGGTTTAGATTTCCTTTTCCTACGAAAAGACTGTTTTGCGGCCTCTAAAACATCGCAATAATATTGTGCATTTATTGTGCGTCGTTGATGGAGGAAATCGACATGAAAGGCGCCTTGATTGTCGAAAAATACAGTGGCCATTACCTTCCCGGCCGACGAACGTGATTTGGCCTTCAGGTTTTCTACTGCTTCCCGTCCTTCGGCGAATTCCTTGTGCCAAGCAAAAACGCGAGCTCTTGACAGGGTCCTGTTCCCGTATTGAGCCGTCAATCTACGAAAGATTTCAGTCGGATTGACCCCCTCCTTAGCCAAAAACTTAATAATAATTCTCTGCTCCACGGAAACGTGCACTTCACTCTCATTCATTGTATAGTTTTATACTGAAGGGTCCGAACGGAAATGTTGCCCGTCTACGCCCGTCCCAAACCTCCCAGGCTACCTGAAACCCCACCCTTTAGAGTTCAATGTCCAACGGAAAAGTTTTTAGAAAGTCAGTCTCGTTTATATTTGATCAACCCTCGTATGTTTGGGAATTTAACTATGTTCTAAAACAGTTCGGTTTTGAAGCATGTGCAAAAAAAGTAAAGTAAACCTAATTAAAAAGATTTTGCACACATTTTTGTTATACCATTGAATATATACGGACTAGAAGTACAGCCACCATTGTAAAATGTGTGTTCGATATTTCGAGCTCCAGTGCACGTAGGTAGACTATCTGCCGCTACGAAAGATGCATGCTCAATGACCAACGCTTCGGGGAAGAGGACGCTTGAGATTAGCGGGGTGGGCTTATCTGTTATTTGGTATTTACTACTCTTCTTCGGTAGGATGTTCTAACGGGAAGGTGTAATAGCTTAGAGATATATTAACTTAGAGATTCGTTTTTCCTTCGACAGTATCGTGTTATAAGTTAGAGATCGACCTGTGTAATAAGATAGAGGTTCCGTACTGTGTATTAACATAGAGACTACAGTTCTGTCAAGTGTGTTGCACCGTGTGTATATGTTGCCTACACTGCTGCTTGCAGGCGCTTCAGTATCTTTTATCTAACAAGTAGAATTTGCTTAGTTAAAGAAAGATATATTATTAAAATATAAAGTTCATTTGGATAGGTTTTGTTCTTAAAGCCTATGTGCAATTCTTTAAATGTATACTAATTTACATATGTAATAGTAATAGTAATAGTAATAATAATATAAAAATTTTGTTTGAAGGCTGCTTTATTCAAAATATCCAAATTGAATTAAGAAAACAGCCCTAAATTAATCAATTAAGTATAAATTAATGAATTCATATAAATTTACGTTATTTTTTTTGATAAAATACCAATATTTCAATTTTTCTATACAGATAATTGTCAAAAATAAACATTTAGGTATGTTGTTGACCATAGTATTGACAATATATTGAACTGTAAACTGTAAAGAAGCGCCTGCAAGCAACATATACACACGGTGCAACACACTTGACGGAACTGTAGTCTCTAAGTTAATACACAGTACGGGATCTCTATCTTATTACACAGGTTGATCTCTAACTTATAACACGGTACCGTCAAAGGAAAAATGATTCTCTAAGTTAATAAATCTCTAAGCTATTACACATCCCCTGTTCTAACCACAATACACATTATAGACTGGAAAGACGTACGTCTGTATTCAATGGTCATACATACAATAATTCATCTTTGTGTAACAAATTAAAAAAAACAGTCTGTTATTGAACTAAAAATAAAAATTATGTCTCGTTTTCTTTTTTTAAATTTTAATTACGATAATTTGTTCGAAAACACTACAAATTAGCATAACTAGTTTTTAACAACATAACCTGAAACCTATTATAGCCTATCAGCTGTTCAACGAAATCAGCTGATGTTTACGAATTATTATAAAAAAACTGATCTTTTAATAGAACTACCAAAATTAAATTAATTTTATATACTGAAATCGGTCACAATGAATTTATATACTGAATGTCTCACACACACAACGTCCCCGCTTCGATTCCGGCGGAAACACAGAAATTTTTAATTATAATTAATTTAATAGAGACTTGTGAAGTGCAAAATATAGGCTACTGTTATATATCAATATAAACATGTCCCTCGCATCACACGTCTCGCAAAATCCAACATCAAAACCAGTCCTTAAACGTGATATATGTTAAAAAAAAATTTACACATTTGTTCTGAAGAACTAAAGAAAACATTTAGTTCGGAAGTAAAAAAGAAACATCGATTAGGAAACATTGTCATCCCTTACTCATGGGTCGTAAATTTTTCAAAATCAAATTTGATACCCTCACTTGAATAACGGATGTTAAAAACTAGACTCAACACTATTAAAACAATTTTGAGATATCAAACAAACATTCAAAAATTTTGTCTCTTCCATTGGTCCACATTTATTTTGGATGCCTATATCACTTTTCTGAAAAAGATTGTAAGAATCATTGGTACCGATTAGAAAATCTGTACGAGTTTATAATGACGTACCTTTTATTATAAGTAGTATTTTTACTTTATGTTAGACTAATGAAGTAGAATGTTTGACGTAACACGGATGAAAGCTAGATTCGAACCTACAAACGGGTCCGAGTTCTAACAAAGTGCCGCTGTCGTTCTGTATGAGCTAGTTGCTATGTGTACAGATATACAGTCAGCATAAATCGAAGTAAAGTTTTTATTGGAGTTTTGGTTTTTAGATTTGAAAATTTAGTGGATCCATAAGAAAACACATTTTTTTATTAGGCCTACTAAAATAATTTCTATACTTTGTATAATACGTAAGTAAAAATTAGGTCAACAATTTAAAAAAAAAACACGCTCCATTGTTTTTAAATTTACAATTGGTTTCTGTATTTGACAAACTTATTCATATTAATAATAAAATAAATTTTTTATCTTCAGTATTAAATATTCATTCCATCGATTTATCAAAAATGTATGAGAAACCATTATTATAATACACATCACGATCGGATAGTTCGAACAGTATTAATGTGCATTCCTTGAAGTTATGACAGACAAAATCGAATTTGGTGTAAGCCTAAGTAATATTAGTCTCAAAATAATTTAGAGCTAATAAATATCACAATACCTTCAAAAATACTAGATTGTAGAATTTTATTTTACATTAAATAATCACAAATCTAAAAAAATGGCAATATTCATTTCAACAAATTTAATTATTTTTGTTTTTTCGCAGTATTGGTTTGATGAGAAAATGCAATGGGAACCAGACGACTACGGCAACATTACAACAATGAATTTTGTTAATCACGAACTTTGGGCTCCCGAATTGGTACTTTACAAGTCAGTATGACTTTTATCCGGTAAATAGTAACTTCTTTATTTATGGATTTAAAAATGTAATCTTAATCGAGCAACACAACTTTGAAAACCGTTAATCTCTTTCAAAGTAGTAGTCTTTTCTTTGTTATTTTTTTACACACACACACACACACACACACACACACACACACACACACACACATATATATATATATATATATATATATATATATATATATATATACATACATACATACATATGCTCATACAAATACATATGCCTATAAATATATATATATATATATATATATATATATATATATATATATATATATATATATATAGGCCTGCATATAATTTGCAATTGTACATATATCTGCAAAAAGCCCTGTAAAAGTGATTCAAAGATTTTTCATTTTAACACAGCCCTAGCCATACAGGCATATTCAGTTGCACGTTTAGGTTCTATGTTAGGCACTTGAGAACTAGTAGTATTCCATACCATCGAAACATCTTGTACTCTTTTTGAATACACAATTCATTGTAAGTAACTAGAAAAACAGTAAAAATAACATAAATACTCCATCATGAAGTAACATTTATAAGAGCAAAACTAATTTTAATAATTAATATTTAATTTTGCAGTGCCGTAAATACGGGTGCGACTCCGTTAGGTCAGTCTAAGATGGTGTTGAATTCATTAGGCCAAGTGGACTGGAAGCCGAAGACTAAACTCGAAGCCAGATGTTACTTGAACCTCTCCTACTGGCCATGGGACAGCCAGACTTGTACCGTACAGCTTGGGTTCTGGTCAGAACAAGACGCATTGCAAATTGTTTTGACGGAAAATGGTACTAAGGTTAGCATAATGTATACATTAATAAAGTGGCTGTATAATTTTCAAAATATTTACTTTACTTGCAGTTTATACTTTTTAGTATTTCCAGCAGCAATATCCACTCTGTCTCGTATGGTTCTTCAAACTTAGTTGCTTAACTTTATTGGTCGGGAGTAACTTTAAATTTTTGCATAAGGATGTGTAAAAAACAGTCACAGTAAACTTTTAAAACAAACATAGCTGTAGCAAATATATACATAGATATATATAAATATATAGATATATATAAATATATAGATATATATATATATATATATATATATATATATATATATATATATATATATATATATATATATATATATATATATATATATATATATATATATATATATATATATATATATATATATATATATATCTTGGTCGGAGCTTAACGTCCGATTATTGTGCAGGAGCTGCTCATTCAAGGTCCCGGGTCGGGGGCAGCTACAGAGCAGATTTTCTAATAGAAATTCATAAAAACAACTAAAATAAACTCTGTCCGCAGTCTCCCCCTCTCCCCTCTCTCCCTCTCTCTTTCTCTCTCTCTCTCTCTCTCTCTCTCTCTCTCTCTCTCTCTCTCTCTCTCTCTCTCTCTCTCTCTCTCTCTCTCATGGGAATCCCCTGCAATCTCAATTTGTTATCCTGGTTTTAGTACAATAGTTCATATAATATAAAAAATTAAATAAAAATGCAGAACCGAGTTACGTCGATGTTTCTTCTATTTTTAGGACGCCAACTTTTCACTCGTATTCTGCGAGGAAATAGAAAGAAGTCTGAAATGTTGCCAACTTGACTAAACTTAATCAAATATTTGTAATATTTTTGCTCCACATCTTTACAACAGTGTGATTATAGTTGCCGAGCATGCAGAAGACAGCTTCCGAGTGGTACGTCTCAGGATTGGTGGCGGGAACCACGAAGGTGTCGAACCCTCTGTTCCAAGTGTCGGACAGCGATGGCGATGACGAGCTAATTGACCACGCTGTGCTCACCTTCCAGTTCACACTGCACAGAATCAGTACCGTTTATTGCTATGTACTTCTGTTTCCACTTTTAGGTATTTAATATTAAATATCTGTAAAACAATCATAGAAGGAAAAAGCTTCGTAATTTACTAAAATGTTTAATAACAGAGTTTATCTATTACGATAAGAGGCAGTGAATTGCACTCTGATCCTGGCATGAAGATTACTTCTGTTAAAAGTTCAAGATAACATTATTGTGTTAGCAGTTTCTGTTTAACTAAAATATAGTACAAAGTGATTGTCGCAATAACAGCTACAAGTTATGAAAGAAAAATCTGTTCATGTGTTTAAAAAGTATTAAAAAAGTAAAAGAAACAGGTTTAATTTCATCTTAATTCAAAGTTTTATAAGATTCTTATTTAAATACTCTTAATTTAATGTGAAGGAGTTTAACAATTCGAAATTTAAAAAAAAGTGTCTAAGTAATTTGAAAAAATACAGACAAAAATGGCAACGGTCAGATTTTCTTTTCTTTTTTTAAAATATATTCCTCTGAAACGAAAATTCATTTAATTTAAAATTTACTATAACGAATTTGGTTAATAAGTTTTAACGAAATTTGAGCACATCTGACGCAGTTGTTTTTGAGAAATGTAGCCGATTCTCTAATCGTAGTTTTCAGGTTAAGTAAGTAGCGACATTTCTTCTTGGTATTTAAGGACTAAGTCTTAAAAAATCGATCAAAATCTTTAAAACCGATTAGGAAAAAATTCATGTATTAACAGTTCTTGTATTTCAGTTCTCCCTCTACATTTGTTTCAATACTAAAAAAGATTATTAACTATGTGTTTTGTTTGTTCCTGCAGCGACTATACTGATGACACTGTCAAGTTTCTGGATGACGCCATTCAGCCACGAGAAGCTGTCAATAAACTGCCTCGCTCTGCTCATACTGTGCGCTATGTTGATAACTATACAGAACGTATTGCCTGCGCCGGCTGATCACACACCCTACTTATGTAAGTTTTAAGTGTAATTAGAAAACTAGTCTATCCGTTTATTGG
The DNA here is from genome assembly GCA_022606455.1 of Callitettix versicolor. NCBI lineage: Eukaryota > Metazoa > Arthropoda > Insecta > Hemiptera > Cercopidae > Callitettix > Callitettix versicolor. The sequence continues at coordinate 66,644,130 of CM040189.1, forward strand.
CAACTTTTCATTGGAAATTGAGCTGTTGAATCGACTCGAAATCATGGTAATAATGAGCACTAATTATAAGTAGTATATTATCAATAAAATGGTTTGTGTGCGCGCGCGCGCTTTTTTAACAACCCTCAAACAGTATGTTAGGTAAGTTTCAACGCTCATTTCAATGACTCGGGTTTGTGCCTTACTAAGATGGAATCTTCTTTTCTAATTAAAAATGTCGCTAATTATCACACTGTGCTCTGTAATACCCACAGTTTGAAATGCCAAAACAGTTACCAAAAGAAGTACTTATTGCACATTATAATAAAGAAAACAATTATATCTGCTTAGTCCCTTTAATTCAAACGTTATACTTTAACAATACTTTAATTGTAATTTATTTTCTCAGGTGACATATCAAAAATATTTATTATAAAATATTGTATAATAATTGCCTGATATTTATAAATTTATTTATATATTACAAAATAATTTATACAATTATGCAGTGCCATCGTTGAATTTATGCAGTTCTCAACAATCAGAATTTATTGTTTTACTGTTTCTTATGGTAGAACCGAAAAATTCCTAGAATAAGGAAAACTAATTATTTCCAAGTGCAAGTTCATATTCAGAAATAATAGTGCTTTTCTTTTGTGTTTTATTTTCTTGCTATATATAAAGAAAAACACTAATTTTGGGGAACGTGAAATATCTTTCTTTAAATACCAGTACATCTATTTATTACCCGTCCCCATGAGGCCAAAACATTGGGTTTTATTTCAATATCTGCTTCTCTCTCCCCCCCTCCTGCGGGTCAGTTACCACACACTATATATTTTTCAGAATGATCTTATACTATGCACTATGTAAGAAAGTAAACATAATGAAAGGTAGTTTTATACTTTATACAATAAGAAAGTGAGAATAACTAAAGAAGTTTTAATTTTGTTGTTGCAGTAAGATCCTACAGTCATGTAATGTTAGTTGTTGCTATAACAACGGCAATGGCGGTTATTGTGATCGCTATTTCAAGGTCGTTGCACCTTGGACCACCACCCAAGTGTTTGTGTTCCACCCTCAGTTCGAAAATGGCTAATTTGATCCTCTGTCTTCCTAAACCAACGTCTATTGTAAGTACTTTTTGTTTCTCGTTTTTGTTGAAACATGATAAATTAAGGTGTATGTATTATGTGTGTGTGTGTGTGTGTGTGTGTGTGTGTGTGTGTGTGTGTGTGTGTGTGTGTGTGTGTGTGTGTGTGTGTGTGTGTGTGTGTGTGTGTGTGTGTGTGTGTGTGTGTGTGTGTGTGTGTGTGTGTGTGTGTGTGTGTGTGTGTGTGTGTGTGTGTGTGTGTGTGTGTGTGTAATTAAGTTTAAATAATCTCGGCAAACAGCTGTCGTGCTGAAAGAAATTATAAAATAGTAAACAAATGTATTTTTTAAGACTACAGAAATGGACATTTTAAAATGCGAATATTTAGAAGTATTAATGTTACAATAAAATAATTACCCTGTCAGCTGTAAAATTAATAATTTTAATACTAATTATTTCAAAATCTTACATTACCACTATAATCGACGTTAGCATTTTCTTAAATTAGCAATTTACTTTCCCGAATCACTAAACATTGGTTAGGCCAACAATTTCACTATTTCCAATAACATTAAAAAGAACTTGTTTATGCAGATTTTAACCCTGGTTACAATAGTGAAATATGACTTTCAAAGAAGAGTAGAAGAAAAATTATAACTTTTTTGGTTTAAATGGTCTCCATTTTCGAGATATTAAACTTTTTTTGGGGTTACAAGTTAAAGTTACTAAGAAATATTTTTTTTGCCAAGTTTGAATCAAATATATGTTGTTTTAGCAGTTTTTTCGATTTAATTTAAACTTATAAAAAAATATTTCGTAAAATCACAACCGTTAGCCAACGGTTTAAACACGTTAACCGTTTCAAAATGGCGACAATCGAAAATATTAATAACATTTCAGTTACAAACTTTTGAAATAAAATTTGATTCTATAAAAGCAATTATAGTTAAAATTTACATTAATTAAAATTTAAATTTTAATGAAATTTGATAGTTAAAATGTTAATTGATGTTAATTGTAATGCATGTTAAAATGGGAAAATCAAATTTTCAATATATGTAAGATAAAAGATTTTACAAATTTCGATGCAATTATGGTTCATTTAGTTTTTTAAATTTAACGTTAAAGCTTCAATTTAATTAATTAATTTCAATTACCCCAAACAATATAACTAATTTTTTTACCCCATTCTTCAACACGATTTACATATCTCAGTCCTAATTAGTGCCCTGGAAAAACGTTTTTTATGCTTACAATTAATTTGTATTATGTTAATATAAATAATTTATTTCAGGATGAAAACTTATACGGACATCAAGTAGAAGATTCCAGGTCTTTCATTGAAAGTTCAAGGACTTCCTTAGTCACTGTTAAAGACATTGATGCTAACCAATATTGGTGCTTACTGGCATTGTCCTTAGATCGAATCACCTTCATCGTAACGTCGATAACTATGGCGATCCTACTAATCCCATAAAAATCATTATCAGATTAAAACAACTATTCACTTTTATAATCGTAATCACTCAGTTTGTTTTAATTTTTATGAATAAAGCAATAAATAATTTAATAATTATTTTATTTTAAAGAAAATAAATCTTATTTACAACAAGAATTGTCAATAAAATGGATTTCATTTTTAAATAAATTGAAATAAATACATGTGTCAATAAAGTTTAATTGTTTTGTCTACTTTTAGTTAAAAGTAATCCATATTTTTTCAGGCATAGTAATTTGTTTAGCTGCAAAGTTTGTTATTCTTTGTCAACAGATTAATAAATGCTATAAAACAGTAATAAGTAACAGTAATTACGTAATCACATTTTTAAGATATCACTGAAGAAAATTTTGTAAAACAATCAGTTAGCTTTAGTTATATATTAAACTGTGATGAAGTCACATTTAATAAATTATTTAAAAGAGGTTTAAATTAAAAAAACTTACCCACTTCACACATTAAAAAATGTGTGTAGGCCTACTACTTCACAGGAAAATTTATTTTGCAGTTCTGGTTTCTTATCGATAGCTTCAAAACCTGAGTTTCAATATTTAATCTAAGAAAGTTCTCGTAACTACTTTTGCACCATTTATTTTTAAATATCGAACTGAGACTTGTTTAATTATCGACTACTCAAAATACAAAAAAAGTAGGCAGTCGCTCGACTGGCATGCCTGACTGTGTACTTTTTCACTATTATGATTTAATTATATTTGTAAAAATGCAGATACATGCAGGAAGGAGTTCATTAGTCTAAGTATAATAATAAATATAACATTATGATTCTGGGATTCAAAAATTTGTATATTCTTTCAATAAATTAACAAATTTAGAAAATACACATTTTAAAAATTAACAAGAAAAATAAATATAACCCTCAATTGAAACGATATAGAAGAAACTAATATTGTGCGAAATCAGCTGTTTAGAAGTAGTCACTTGAAGTTTTCATGTATACAAGAGCAATTATATATGCTGTGAAGTATGAGTTACGGAATCGAAAACAAATCTTTATACTCATGTTTGTCAACCACGACCATAAAAGGTTTTCACTTCAAAAACAAATTTTCGTAGTTAAGTTTCTACCAAGTTGACACACAGTTTGGATTCAGCGAAAATTGATAAGATCGCTTTTTGATAGAAACGACTCGAATAACGCAAGATCTGGCGCAAACTTTACGTAAGTCTTCCGTCTTGTACGAGTCGTGATGTGCCTGGTAAGTTTATTTTTTGGTCGAAGATTAAGGATTTAGAGAAAGTCTACGATGGTGAAAGGAGATGGACCAATGAGCGCCTTTAATAATAACCCTTTCTCTGTTCTAAGTTAAGTTACTTAATTACATACAGCAATAACACCACTTGGAATTAAACTCATACTTTGTACTCAAAGCTAATGTGTATTCAATTATTTTGCAATTTGATGCAGGAGTCGATAATGTAACTATGCAGGAGTCGAACATAATGAGGTTAGTAAAAAAAAAATATTACACCGCTATAAACCACAGCAGAGATGAATACCGGTTTGCAGGTCATTGACAAGTGATCTGCAAAGCTGCAGACAAAAATTATCCAACATGAATAGAGAAGTGCAGGAAGAACTCTTACTACTGGAACCAGTTGAAAGATCTTAGCGGGAAGAATGATAATGTCGGGTTAAAATACAATAACACAAAAATGTGAATTGAGATATCATTTAGCTCATAATTATAATACTGATTATATGTATATTATATAATATTATAAAACTGTAATCATTTCAAATTTTAATAAAATGTAACTCTTCAACTCACTCATATTTTATCTTAGTAACAAACGTTAAATCTACATTATTAAAATTTAATTTTAAAGACTTACTTGAAATTTTACAGATTTTAAAGCTAATTACGCTGGTAGAATCAGGTTTTCCGAAAATTTTCAGACCATTATTGTTGTAAATTCTCTTTCATTTTCGTCAGCAAAACAGCTGCGCTCCGCGATTGTTGTGCTGATCTTAAAGCTATTCTTTGATATTCTTTCTTCCTCCTTGTGCTACGGAAGCATTTCTCGCTTTACTCTTCTCCTCTATGTTTGCTTGTATTCACGTCCACAACGTAGCACATAATAAATAATCAGTAAAAAAATAAACAGTGGGTCAAAACTGAAAACCTTTTAATGTACCTTTATATAATTGGAGTTGCAGTTGAACTCGAGAAGAAAAGAGGAACCTAACGCGTTTTATCCATCTTGCTAGGTAAGGTAACTGACGGTCGAGTCTGTTTTCAGAATATTTAACCATAGATATTCATAACATGTAGCTGTTCAGCTGCCGTGATAGAAGCCAACACTAAATAATTGTGTAAAAAACATTTAGATAAGCAAACATTTATTTTGATAATTGCTCAGACAGTAACTCATCAAAATTCGTTCATACTTTTCAAACGGGCTGCTGTCCAAAACCTTTGAAAATCATAAATTTTATTTTACACTTAAAATCAGATTCCAGTACCGTTGAGAGCGTTAACGATCTGTTTTAATTACAAGAATAAGCTGTAGAGCTGATCAAATGATCAAATTTCCTAACAAAACAAGAGTTTGATTGAAATGAAAGTTTTATTTGTAAAACTCACAAAACCTCTCTTTCCCCTTGCGTTAGAGAAAGGTTCGTACTAAAGTACATCACGTTTATTATTAGTGAAAGGACGATGTTTTGATAAGACAGACATAACTACTAAAGCAATCGGTCTAGTAATGGTTCACTTAGAGTTGTATGACACTTCAAGTATAAAATCAGATATGGTAATTTTAATATCGATGGCTACAACAACTTTGGTTGACTGAAGTGGACAATTTTGAAAATTACTCTTAATTTCAGAAATTAAATTTATAGTTTATTTGATGTTTATATTAAACTTGAAATGTTTTTTTAAACAATGCAAAATATTTTAATATATTTTATTTTGATTAATTTTGAAAGACGACGAGTTCCATTGTTTCATCTGGAATGAACGATATTCTTAGAAAGGAAACCGAGCATCTGTCCTAACCCACGCAGTCTCCTAATTATCTTCTTGAATTCATTGTTTAATCCTTCATTTCATTGGCCAGGCGTATAGACCAGTTCATTCTAGTTCGAAACAAGTCATGAAAACAATCATCACAAAAGACGAACGACTTTCATTTTGTAAAATCTGTTACGAAACCTAATTAAGTGTTATGGCTTCTTTTGTCTTCAATTTTACGCAATTGTGTGGTATTATGATTATCAAAATGTTTTTGTCAAAACAGCTTTTGATTTTTCCGAAAATTAAGACGGGAAGAAATAATAGTTCCGAGATGTCTAATTTGAGTAAGTTCTTTATATTCCATAAAAACATAATGAATTATCGTGATTGGTCAAACTGTTTAGTTTGGATTTAACACGTTTATTCTTTAATTAGGTATATCTGTTATGGTAACAAAAATAAATAAACCATATGATATTCTTTAATGAAAAATATTTACATGTAATTTATTGTAATATAATATGAAGTATTAATATAATTATATACATTAATCATGTTATTATATTACCAAATAATTTATTAGTACGTATTACGTTTTGCAAATAACAATATAAGATTATTTTATTACAGTTCTTATAATAATTTGTTATTTCATTTATTGTAAACAAAAACTTGTTTAGGTATATTATTAAAAGTCTTTTTACATACATAAATGTCGAATTGAAAATATAAAAATATAAAACGAAATACCACTGACATACTCATATTTTTTATAGTTTCTCAAAAATTATAGGCATGCATTAAAGGTTTTTTTAAAAAAAACATTCAAGTTAGTAAAATAACTATTGATCTGTAAATTACAAAGAAATTTCATTTAATTTGTACACAAGTTTGAAACCTAAATTTTAAAATTTACAACGTTAATCTAGACACATGAGACTATAATACTTAGAAGTGGTATAATTTCCTATAAGAGTCTTACAAACAAATCTCGATATACTGAATAAGTATTAGATATCACTCATCTCTGCAGACTAACCCTTATTTACCCACGTAGTGGTATAATTTAAGGAAAATCTTAATACGTCCGTGACCTATCGTAAGTCCATTAGGTACATATTCTGCTTCCTAACTTTTATGGATCTTGTTGTGAAATAATGATCATTGATCCAGTCAGTTTCGCTATTTGTATATATTATTTGATGACTGGAATTAATAAATACAATTTTAGTAAGTGCTAAAGCAAAGATTTTGTTTTTCAAAACATAAAAGTCGATTTCTCGCTAAATGATATCCTCTATCAGTATTTATCCTTTTCTAGTACGGCAGTAGTTTTTATTTTTCACAAAGATATATGGCAATGAAAGAAATGCTTTCAAGCATTTATAAATTTATTTTACTAAACACTTCCATTTGTGTTAATTATAAACAAATCTTGCAACGGTCTGTTAAAGAACGCACTCGCTAGCCCGTGACGTCATTTTTGCCATGACAATGTTTAATATTCCTTTAGAAGGGGTATCGTAGCCTTTTAATGTTAAAATATGTTTACTGCAAAACCGAAATTAAATCAGTTGAATAAATACTCTTATATTTTAATTACATTGGATTTAATGTATAATTAATTTTGATTTTACCTGTTGATTACAGAAAATTTTTGAAGTACACATATCACGACAATATTCACGAGGTAAATGTGAACTTAATTCTATTAAGTCATAAAAGTCATGAAAGTCATAAAATTAAAGTCAGTATTTTAAAGTTCACATTTGTTTAAAGTATAAAATGATTCAAAAATTACTTATTACTCAATTTCAATGTATCACTTTTTAAAAGTTTTTAAAGTTACTAAATTAATTTTTAACTGAATTGTGAAATATCATAAATGTTTTCGTTTCTTTTTTTAAATTAAAAAATACACTGCACTGTCACATAAGAAATATAAAAGATGCGAACATACAATGCCTTTGCTAAATATTTAGCTTTGATAAAGTGAATGGTGTGATAAGAAAAATCATCGGTTCATCGAGCGTTACAAATCACTTCTTTCCAATTCGAACACTGGTTCCTAGCTGCGTCGAACCTGGTTCCTTGAGGACACAAGAAGGACTCTTTCTGCGTGTTGGAATGGCAGATGTGGAACGCCTGTAAAATTTGAAGGTTTAAAATAAGAGCTTAGAACAATAGTATTTCTAGTAATTTTCTATTGAACGATGAGCTATTTATCGGCCTTCATGGTTTCTTCCTTTTTTTTACTTAATATCTTCAGTTTACACCAGTGAGATTAACGAGATAGGCGTTAACGGAAAGGGTAAAGCATACAGCAGTAACTGCAGTATGACGCAGTAGACTGACAGGCGACTCAACCATCGTGGTAAGATCATCATAGAACAGCCACTATCCTGCGATATAGAACATAGTTTAGGGGTCGTTAAATTTCCAAATGTACATTTTAGTTAGCGTTAGCAATTTTGATCAGATTAAACACAAACTTGATTTTTTTATAATAGTTTTGACAAACGTATTGCTCTGAAAAATTCAAATTATCGGTCATTCAAAACATAACTGTGGGAATTGATCAGATTTGTAAACTTCACTAAAAATTTAAATTATTACTTTCAGGTTTTAAAGCTGATCACGCTTCAATGTTACATTCCGCGATCAATTTAAAATTTTACTGCACTTGAGAAAATAATTCCATTCCTCTAACAAAAGAAAAGAACTCGACTTGTCGAATTCGTCAGAAGAATGCAGACATCTCGCATAACATTTAAGTCCGCGAGAAAGTAAAATATCACGTCTTAGACCGACCCAAAAAAATATACCGCTCAAATTATCTTAATGATATAAATACCGAGATTTTGACGGGTGAAGAGAGGAAAGTTTCGGCAGTCCTTACCCGTCATGCATTTCAGTGGATTACTTTTCAGCTGCCAGTGCAAACACAATCATGAGGCAGCACAACTTTTGTTCCGCACGTAAACGGTGAAAACGTACTAACACTGAAACTGTATTTCGGAGCATTACTTGCTACTTGTCTTGGAAAGGTTATGTTATGATCAACTCTACCAAGGAAAGCGACAGCGTTCTGCCCCTCTAAATCACCCAAGTATGGAATGGTAATAACTTCTTTACCAAGTGTACAATTAAAAAAGTAAAATCATTTTTGTATTCAGCCAAGAATCAATCACCTGCCTACGCAATTTTACAGAACAATATAAATGTTTTGCAGTTGGCGGCACCATGTCTCCCATGCTATCCCTCATTACTCTCTGGTGTTCTTCCATACTGTTCCCTATTTTAAATGTCATTAAAAAGGTGTTATTGCAGGTGTAAAATCATCAGATTATTAATCTTGAACCACGCACTTATTTGAACTCGAACAGTATAATTCCCTCCTAAACCAAAACCATATCATTTAAGGATGCCACTTACGCCTACACTGTTTAGACTTATCCGTCCCTTAGTAATTCATATTCTCATAAAAGCTTTAAAATAAGAGAAATAAGGAGCTTTAAAATAAGGACAAAAGGCACGTTGCTGCCTTGTGGGAAGATTGATAACGTTAGAACCGATTTAGAGGAAATCCGATAATTTTTTTTAACAAAAATAATCTTCAAAAATATTATTTGCAAAACTAAAAACTGATCCAGAAATGTATACACACAAGACATATAGCCAAATTAAATAAACAAAACTCGATCAGTCAATAAATCGAGCAATGTTCACAGTACACACGTACGCACGCACGCACGTACAATGGTATAGTTCGCTCAATTATTTGAACAATGAAATTTATTGTTATTACTTTTGTGTGGTGTAAGAAAGTTTCTTCGCTATACTATATAAAAGATAGTGACATCACCTGGTAGATAATTTATCCACCTTGAGTGGAAGTTATAGGAAAAGAAATAAATCGAAATACCTGAGGATATTGTACAAAATCACACTCGCCCAGAACAATAAAACAACTTGTTTTTTTCCAGTGGCAACAATGCTTCGTTGCATCGAATGAAGTAGACCTGTTTAAACTATGCATTATTTACATTAAGTGCAGGAGAACAGTCCTCCTTACATTGAGACAATGAAGTGAAATTTTAAATTATATGTCCGAGGTCTGAGTGAAAAGTGAGGTTACCCAGAGTCACAGTGTTATGAGAAAAGCTCCTAGGAAGAAGAACGTATTTTGTAATTGTGTTATCACTTAAAACTGTGATAAAATAGTATAACTGTGATTTTATAACATCAAATTTTAGCAACAATTACGACGTTTTTTACAGTGTTTTGGTATCAAATTAACTACACGTAAAAACTGTATATGCATTTTATCAAGGTTAAACGAGATAATGTATGTGTATTTTAAAAAAATAGTGAAAAAATATTGCATACACGTTTAAACATTTTGCAATAAAAATCAAAAATTTACGGTTTGTTAGCAATCGATAAAAATAAACTTTGAAAATCGATCTAATTTTACAAAACCTGTTCATGAGATTTTGTTAAAATTTATGTTGGAAAAATTTTGGTCCGAAATTAAATCGAAAAAACCAAAACGGCAAAGATCATTTTCGTTTTTTATATTTATTTCCGATTTGTAAAATTTATTTTATATCATATATTCGTTACACTGTCTTCAGTTACGAATCTCCATCAAGACAGAAAAAAAGTTATTTTTTAAGAATTAAAAAGACTACATTTGTGCGAATTTTATCAATATTGTTAAAGCCCATTTTACGAAAGTCATTTGTCCATTTTTATGGATTTCTGTTAATAAAGGATTAAAAACATAATAATTCACTGAGTGAAGCAATTCTCTCTTTCAGCTCAACTGTTCGGTATTTGATTTGTGTGTTTTGTTTGTTATGCAGTTTTGGCCAAACGCATTGACCGATTGTTTTGAAATTTGTTATGGAGCTTGTAGAAAGCCCGAACGACTTAGGTGTAAATATGTTTACTATTCACTTCCCTTTCAAGATGGCGGCCTCTGATTTAACTTTGGGTTCTGTGATAACCAGCTGTTTCATGAATTCTGCACTGTTTCCTTCCGTTAACCTCAATTTTTATTTCACGCACGACAAAATTTACACATACCGGGCGTCAAAAATCAGTTTTGTAATTAAAAAAGAACACACGAACACAAAAAAGCTTGAAAACAATTTTCGTTGAAAATGAAGACATAGTTTAAGATAAAATTTATATTACAACTAATGCCATAATTGCAATCGATTAATTCATTTAATAATGTCATATACAATTAAAACGTTTTTCAGACTCGGTACACAACTTATAAATCTATCATAATTTCAAAATCGATTATCACGATCCGACTTTCTATACACTTGGTATTGCAAGAAAGTAATAACGCAAAACCTTGAGCCACGTTCGCTTGCCACTACTTCTGGCACCTGCATACGTCTCTAAAAACACATCGATTGAGCGTGGATTTCTCCGGTGCCGACAATACAGTTTCCCTGGAAGTTCTGTGTGTGACGAATCCTCGGCTATCCGCTTCCATATTGGCTTCACCGATATCAAATCATGTTTTCTTTGATGAAATTGAAAACGTCTTGCCTTTGTTCGGCGCCACTCGAGTATCACCGTGAAATGCCGCAGACCCACCTCGACCTGGCTTCTTATACCACTCTTTGCCGGGAAGTTGTCCGTAAAGGCAACACGACAGCCAATGAGTAAACAGTATTGGTTGATTGTATTGTGTTTAATTTTCAATTGATTTCCTATCTCATTCTTGATGAAAGTGAAAGTTCTGCTCGAGAAGGGACAGAGGCTGATTTAGTGGTTTGATTTTTGTTGCTTTGGACTTGTAATTTGTGGAGAAACAATGAATATTGTACAAATTTAAACACCTGTAAATGCCAATGTAATTATTTGTAATTATAAATACTTTCTTTATCAAATAGGCTATAAAATGTAGTGTCTAGTGTTTATTGTTGTAATGAATGGAGTAAAGCGTAACACAAACCTTGTCCCACTTAATTATTTCTAAAAAAAATCCGCTGTGACAAACCCTTGGAAAATCGCTCAGTATCTCAAAAACGGTTCACCAGATTTTCATAAAAGTTTTAACGTACATGAAATTCTTAGCTCAAGCAGTCGGTGTACCGATTTTGAAATAAAACAATTAAGGTTTCGAAAGGAATTAGGAGAATATTATGAAACGAAACTATGGATAGATTTTGTACATTATTTTTAAAATAAGGAACTACCAATTTATTTTCTTCTTCTTTGTTACACTGACTTCAGTTATAAGTTCCATACGTGGCCAAACTACGAGCGGAATCTGATTAATCAATTAATTTTGATAAATTAAACAGCGTTTTCCAGTTTTTTCCATGTCTTCAGAACGAATGTTTTGTGAGTGTATCTTTAATTTGAATACTTAAGGGCTACACTTGAAAAATATTAATGGCATTTTAAAAACTAACCGGTTTGGAGGAAATCCGACATGTCCAAAAATAAAATTTCAAAAATTAAAATATTAAACATAAAATAAATATAAATTTGTTTAGTTTCAAGCGGTGTGCTCAAAGTGCTGCAAGAAGTTAGATTAGATTAAAACTATAGGAAGAAATCATAGAACCCGAGACACTGCGATAGTCTTACCTATTGTGCCACTAAATCTCTTAAGTACTAGTTCAGCAGATTGGTGTTCATTGTCAGTTCCAGCAATCCACTGACTAGCTCATCCTACTGGAGGGCTAGGGGGCTGGAAACCAAAACTCTTAGCCTCCTGCTAGCAAGAGCCACGCCATCACTAATTATGTGTTCTGCAGTTTGCTACTTTTTACTGCATAACCTTCACACTGTTTCTCTATGGTACATACTATCCTGTTCATGTGCACCCTAAACCGTAGTTCCCAGGAAAAAGCTCCATGATTTTCATGGGTCGTGCTGTGCCTATATATCTGCCGCCCTCTAAGCCTTTCATGAGGAACCTTTCTTAAGACGCTCTTGCCAAGGGAATACCCACAGTTATCCTATCTTGTGTCATTGTTTAACCATCTGGTGATAGCAGACCCGGACTACGTCAGATAAATCCTTAAAGCTGGCTCGAGTCCGACAATCTCAGCTAGTCGGTCTGCCTTGTTATTACCTCCAACCCCTTATGCCCAGGAATCTAGTGAAGAAGAACGCTGTTGCTTATCAAGTTAAAACTTGTCTGGACTCAGACAATCAGAGTAAGATACACGGAAGCATCTATCAACATTTCAAGAATATTTTTTCACAGTCTTCATACTTTTTACGTTTTGTATAAAGTAACAAATTAGGAGATTTTTGTACAAAACGTAGATATGATAAAACAGTAGTTGTCCATTACTGATATAATGTACGCGAGTGATAGCATTAACTCTGGAATCTAGCATACTTTACTAACTGAAGGTGTTCTACGGATAGCACTTTTAAATAAATATTGTAAGTAATATTTTCAATGATAGCTGCACATAGCTGCACATCTTGCTAACGAGATTAAAACGAATTCCAAAAATATGTTTTTGAAATTTTGATTTTACTATCAAAATCTTCAAATACGAGCATAAGCATATTAAACTCATAAATTACAATGAAATTACAAAAATGAACCCTATCCGTCGTCAAATTCAAAACAAAATGTTATGCAGTTTTTAATGATTATTGATTAAAATTTAAAAAAATAGGACCAACAAGCGATGAATTCTTAAAGATTTGTAACGGCAGAATTTTTGAAAATAATTTATTGTACAAGTAAGTTATTAAATCTGATTTGTTCTTTTTTATTTACCACATGCAAAACTTAACGTATTATCTACATTAAACTCAACGTATGTTTGTACTCCATACAGTCTTAACATACTAAGATCTTGACTAAAATGCGCACACGTGACTTTCAAAATAAGAAGAAGAACACTGTCTGTACCTACAAACACATGTCTGATTACTGATTACAAATGTAACTATTGTGTTAGTGCCTGCAAAGCTACTTGATACCGCGGAGATGCATGACAATAAGCAGCTCGGCTTAGGGATCATCTTATCTCTCGCAGCCAGTAGAGTGCAATATTTATTGCGAACCTAGTTTTCACTTTTTCGCTATGCAAAGTGTTAGTAATTTGTATAATGTTAATTAGTGTATGTATTGTAATATAATGGTCAAGTAATACATGATACTGTATGTTCACAAACTGTATGACGGGGGGTATTAAAGTTTTTGGTCGAATGATTTAGAATGAGTATTTTTGAAGAACCCGTACGTTTTTGTTGGGTCTGAAAGACTTTCATTTGAACCTTTTTTTAAAATATATTTAATTAAATGTAAGAGAGTCTATAAGATTTATCATGCCATTTAATTTAAATTGTATTAAATTGAATAATACATCCTGTGACCACGGAACCGGTGTTCATTATTTGTTCGCGGAACGCACTGTGATAATTCCCACGACTAATCACAACGCGATGATTAGGAAGTTGAATCTAAAAATCGTGATTACAACAGAGGCACATTTCCGCCCATTGTTGTCTCGGGTAATTGCTAGGGAGCACATCTGGTGACGTATTTAGAGCAAGTATCGTTGGGGCATCAATTATTAAGTAGCCTTTCCCCTTTATTAATTTCTCACTGTCAAGTATAATGAATTTATGAATGTAAAAAGTCGATCTTGTGAGTTTATTGTTCCCATTAGTTTTGCGCCTAGAAAAGTGGTTTTTCTATGAATGCATGGTTGTGTTGCAATGAAATTTTGCATAATTTTTTTGTTCTTAAATAGGTTAATTTTTAATTTAACAGTATATTTTTAGGCCATTTTCCAGTTTTAAGTCCAGTTTAGAAGTAATCGAGTATAACGAAAATTAATCTATTCCTTTCTTATATTGGTAAACCTGAAAAAAGTAGTAAGCATTTTTTTTACTATCTCGTTATAGGCAGTATAAAGAATATGGTGTTCGCCTGAATAAGAAAGATCGAGATTAAGATTTTGAACGATATATTTGTTTTCACGACCTCTGAGTACAAAGAAGAGTGTTTTAAGTGATGGATTTCCGCCTGTCTGTATATCATCTGTGAAAATCGCTATGTACTAAATTAATGTAACTGATTTCAATGATTCACTCCTTTGGTTTACTTTGGTGGAATTGGGAGGCTTAGCGACCACAGTAATCTCTTACTATATGTATATTAATTATTGCGTTACATATACAAACAATAAGAAACACATAAAAACGTAAATTAGCATGATGGATCGGGAAGGTAGAAATATCCAACATGCATAAAAAAAACCTCAAAAATCAGCGTCGCCGCTGAAGAGTTGCCAAACAATTCTGAAGATGGCTATAAAACTTCCTCTACTTAGAGTTAATTGGAGTTGGTCGGTCATCAGTTGGAAGTGTACGCAGATTGACTCTGACAATAACGGTGAAGCTTAACTTCCACCGGAACACCGAGGGGAAATTGGATCTAGTAAGCGAATGATGACTAGAGCCGTGAATGTTATAAAAGCTTTACGAAGATTGGGATGATTAGAACCGTCCTCTGTAGCTACGCGGAGGGTTTGTTACGCTTTTGTTCAAGCACTAATTTTGCATTCTGCTGGTAACTCATGCAGGTAGAAGAAGTAACTCGGACGAAGCTTCTGGTAGTGTTGAGTGAAATATTTGAATGTGAAACGGTTTGTGTAATACTTTTGTTCAACTATTTATTTATAACTACTCGCTTTTCACAAGAAAAAACTCTCATTTGTAGAATATATTTTAATGATTATTAATTATTGTTGAGATTTATGATATTGCAGAAACGAATATTTAAAATAAAATTGTAGGATAAATAAAATTCGTCCTAGAGTTTTGAAACTTTAAATTTTTTGAGGCATTAAAACAATTTTGTAACATATTAATTAACTTGCGCTTTTAAACAAACCGTGGCTCAACACTTTCACAAGTCACTATGTTTTATCAAAACAATATTAATATTTAGTCTCTATAAATATTACTACAGTCCCCGCATATTTTTAACATATCTATTGATGACCAATGACGTAATACCTGACAATTAGCCTCAACATCGGCAACCATCTTGCCGACCTTGTTGACGCAGCTAAATCCAGTCTGTGGAACTGTGGTCAAGTTTGGAAACACTTCGTCTCTCTTAGGCGTGTCCTGTGGCTGGTTGTTTGTTCCATCAGGAGTGGTTTGTCGGAGGATTCTTCCCGGAGCTTCATGAAAGAGGGTTCCCAAGCCGGTCCATATCTAGAAGAACATTTAACGTTTCAGATTTTGCACAATGTTTGAGTATGATATAAGGGTTCAAAATTCAGATCAGTGTAACAAATTTGAACTAAAATAAATGCGAGTTTGTGAAATAAATCATCTCCCCCCAAAAAAATTAAACTAAGTTTTTTTACATTCTATTTTTTTTTGGTTATTGAAATTTTAAATTCGTAAACATATTTATTTTTAGAGTTTGTATGCCAAGGGCACATCGTGCAAACAGAAAGAATAAAAATGAGCAATCTTTTATCAAAATCGGTTCAGTGGTTTAGGCTGTAGATTAGTCAATGTTGGTCATTTTTATTTTTTCAGAAGATTTTTTCTATATAAGGTTTCGCTTTTAAATTATGGATTTTGTTGTTTTCCCCGATTTACTCTTAAACGTAAATTTAATTTTTTTCAGATTCCTAAAGTTAATTAAGTATAGTGCTTCATATAGTATTCATTTTAGTAGATTAAAATCTAAAAACTAATTTTTAGAAACAAGAACAAAAAAATGTTATAATCGATTTTGAGAATAAATACAGTGGAAACTATAATGGAGAAAAATATAATGGAAACTAAACAGACTGGTTTTTGTCTAAAAATGCTTAAAAATCGTTTCCTAAATAACAAAACTGTACTTATATTTTTAGACAAACTATATCTACGAGACAAATTCCATCACAATCGTATTTATAAGTATTAATGATCTAAATTTGAATATAATCTGATAAACCAATTTTAATAAAATAAACGTCGTCTTTCGAATAGGATTTTTGGGTAAGAAATATATTTTTTTGGATTTTATATGAACTTTGTTTGAAAATATATAATACAAATCAATAGAAACTAAATAAGTTGATAAAAAATTAAGAAAAGTACCAAGCATTCGACAAATTACACCTACGTTCTAAATTTTATTGAAGCAGATCAATTCATTAAACACCAGCGATGTGCAGAGAAACACAAAAGGACAGACGCGGAAGTCAAACCACTTTTTTGACCTGAGTGAATTGAAAGATTCCATCAAAATTTCAAGATTTTCACGATCATAGTGCTTTCCGTGTGAGTCCTTGTACATTAAGAAAACAAAAACAACATCTCTGCAAAATGAAGTATTTTATTAACAAAGGATATTAAAATATCCTTTGTTTAGTTCATGTTTAGTTTCCGACATGAAAATATATTTTTCAAAAATTGAATAATTCTTACAAATGTTTTTTTGCCAAACAACAACATTGTTTTTAAAATTATAAAATTCTAGTTAACGAGACAAATGTTTATATCTGCACTAATATCTTTATCACTATGGGAACAACATGGATGAACAGCATTATCATCACAGTGAGTGAAGCATGAAAGGCACGCCGCTGCCAAAGATTGCGAAGATTGATATTGTTAGCCTACGTAAACTCCGTAAGCCGGTTGGTTCTTGGCGGAATCCAAAGAGGGATTTAAAAACGTTTTTAATTATAGACTTAGCGGGGAACTTTTTTGTTTCCTATCACTAGGTGGTTTCTGCTTATATTAGGACCATTTTTAGGGATATCACTGGTACCTAATATGAAGACCTGAATTTTTAGAACCGTAGAAAACTCAATGAAGATATTTAAACAATTTTTTCATAACGTATAGTAACACGCCATCACCTTCCATAGATCAGCTGGTCAGTTATTTCAAAATATAAAAATCGGTAAATGTTTTGGCAGTTTATTGCAGTTTTAAACGTAATTATTTTTAGAATTTTAATATGAAAGACAAATACTGCAATCATGATAATAAAATTATCATTGATGAAAATGTCTTCAATAATTTAGACTGTAGAAGCATCAATGTTTAAAATTTGTTATTTTAAGAAAAATTCTGTAATTTTTTGAAATTTAATGATTTTAACATAGTTTTTTTTACTTTTATGTAAAGATCACATAAACCTTTACTATAACCATGACGAATAAAATGAGTAATTGTTGATCCAAATTGGTTAAGTAGTAAAGGTGCGAAAATGTTTAATTTCTCCTATTATTTTGTCTTTTTTGTAATTTTACAACCGTGAACTTACTTATTTTAGACATTTTTATCAAAACACACATTCTAAAACCAGGACAGATAAAACGAGTAAGCTTTGATCAAAATCGGTTCTGTAGTTTATGCTGCAGACTCGTCAAGAAAACGAGAAAACCGAAAATTGTTAAAAGTGTCATTTTCAAATTGTCTTTCTACGCTTTGATTCTAAATATTTTAGTAGTACTACCAACTTTATAAAAGTTTTCGTTTGCACGTTATGGGTACCTGAAAACCCACACTCATTACCTCTCGTACGACAGCTTGGGTGCCTTGGAGGGGTGGAATACTGCTTTCCTTAATAGTTAATATTAATATATAATGTTAAATAAAAAATAAAATAATTAAAAAAACTGACAATAAGAAAACTGATATTAGATGATAAATGGAACTGAAAGAAAAAATGTGGAGAAAGGCATGGAAAGCAACGAATGATTGAGTATGGCAAAATTAAAAGTGAAGTTTTAAAACCTATTAAAGAACAATAATTCAATCATTTAAAAAATAATTTTTTGGATAATATTATTCACTTCTTATGAACAATTTGGAAGCCTCGGTACCCAGTGACTTCAGTTTCCACCTCAAAGCGAGTGTTTCTGCCAGTAAATGTTGTTCATTTAGAACTTTGATTTAAATCTGTGGAGCTATAAATCTATCCTTGTTGAGAAGATTAGAAATAAGACATGGCAATTTAAATTTGCTAACCATATGATCTCCCTCCTAAAACAGCTGTTTTACTCATTTTTTAACTAGCTTTCAATTGGTGGCAGTACCGAGAATAATGGCTATTTAAAATTTATATGTTTTCCTTATTCGGATCAATACAAAAACAATAATTGCGTCACTAGTTATAATGATTTCAAAAAAAGTATTTTAAATCAGGTATAAACCAAACTCGTTAAACAAAATCTTACGAAGCCCAAAGAAAACGAACGTAAATTTGTAATAGTAATTTGTAAAAAATGCGTACATTTTGAGTTATGGTTGGACTGACAGTTCATAAAACCAAAGTTACGTAAATTCTATTAGCTGTTAATATGCTTTGTTTCGGTAGCGCGTTGTTTATTGTAAAAGGCAAAAAACTTGTTTTCAAATCCATTAATTTTTGCTTTACCTCGTATAAAAACGTGTTCGAAGCGTGAAGATTTTGCAATAAACTCAAACAGTGTGACCAAGAAAACAAGTTGGGTCAGTTAATTAAGTTACGAAAAACAATCGCAAAGATTTTACTGAATTACCTTATGACCTTGCAGTTTTAATGTTACGTATACGAGTTTGTTTATTAATTAAATTACATTTAATACATATAACTAATGCAATATTTTATTAATTGACCTATAATTTGCTTTGATACCTCTTCACAAGAAGAAAGATATATTATATATATTATTATTGAATCTCGATTAGAATGTGAGTTCTTGGAGTGATAGTCATGGTAAGAGAGCTAAACTATTTTAAACTTCGATTTTTTTGTATATCAGATAGCAAAAATTCTTTATCAATATGTTGCCTTTAATTACTTTATCTTGTCTACGTTTTGGCTAGGCCAAATATTATGTAATGTTACATCCCAGGTAAGATGCGACAACCTTCATGGGCATTTCCATAGCAATTGCCTCTTAAAAAAAGTCTCTCATGAAGGAATTATAGGGACAGCAGATAACTTGGGCAGAACACAAATCTAATGGTTGTAATGTAAAGCAACCGTCCTGCTGTAATATGGGCATTGTAAAACATGGTCGACAACCTTTTTTCTTAAAAATTAAGGTTTCCCTCATATAAGAATGTCCTTACAATAATTTTATTAAAAAACAGACATTTTAATTTAATGGTAAAACTAGTTGTTATGTAACACTGCAACAATTATCGCAGCCGTTCTAACTTTCAGCAAAACCGTTCCAGAAACACGTGTTTTCATTGCCTGTAAAATAAGTGGCACATTAATTAACACACTAATCTGATTCACTTTGTACAGATTTCAGACACACATAATAGATCCCCTGCGTCGGTGCATTGACACTAGACTTCATAATGATAGGCCTTGAAGCCTAGACGTTGAATAGAACTGCAGGTGATATTTTAATAGATTGACCGCAGTGAATAACAACGATTAGACAGTCAGATAATTCTCTATTACCGATTACAGTCCGTAAATCTTATTGCCAGCATTTTATTGTAATTATTTATTTGAAACCAATAAAAACAACTATACAGATATAAGTATTAAACCTCATATTGAGTAACAAATCTAATCTTGCAAATTGGAACAGTTACGTCAATTAGATACAGCAAATGCCAAATTGATTAATTTATAAAGATTATAATTTGAAATAATTATATATATATATATATATATATATATATATATATATATATATATATATATATTGAATAAAATCATATGAATAAACTAATTATTGGTGTCGAGGGACTAGTGGGGGTTGCAACGTAAAGCAACGATATTCTTGTAAATTTTTGCACCGTTTCATTATTTAATATCGTAAACTTTTGCTCGTCTACCTTTATGGTTTAATTTAATAATTATTTTTAATAGTTTCTTGTCAAAGCGATGATCTAATTAAACATCACTTCAGCCAATTTTCAACCTCAAACTTTCAGGTTATTACTGAGACGTACGTTTAAATTTTATAGTAAAAAAAAAAATATACAAATATGAGATACTAGTAGTTCAAAAAACATTGGCCTCGCAGTATATTCTTAATTAGTATACAGAGCGCTCCACAAAGCTTTCGTAATTTGTCGAATCTGAACACTGATTCGTTGATTTAACCGGTAACTGTAGTATTTACGAGAAAGGTTATTGGACCAAATTTATGGAAATTTTATGCTCTTTCTCCATGAGACTGTCAAAATAATGACAGCTTTGGTGTTTCCGTTCAACCATTATTACAGGAAATAACTAAAATCAACACCCTCAAAGTTGAATCAGAGTTAACCATATTGAAACTGAACTGAATGGAAAAACTCACATGTAAGTTTTTCAGGTTTCATACAAGGTACCTTCGTACCAAATTTCAAAACAATCGGTAATGCGTTTAATTAAAATTGCGTAAAATCGTCATCGTTAAATGAGAGGTGGCCATATTTGAAAGGAAGTAAATAGGACAAAATGTTTCAAATTTGTCGTTTGGGATTTGTAAAAAATAGCTTAGTAACAAATTTCAAAACAACCGATCAAAATGTTTGGCTATAACTGAGTGTACTCTTTATTATAAATCGGAAACCACCATATTGAAACGGAAGTGAACGGAAAATTCTTACAAATATGTCGTTAGGACTTTATGAAAGGTACCTCTGTACCAAATTTTAAAACAATCGGTCAATACTTTTTGCCAAAAACTACGTAAGAAATAAACAAACAAACACACAAACAAAATGTCGAATGGTCGATTTAAATAAGAGACCTCGCTTCGTTTAGTCAAGTGGAAACAATTTATACAAATGTAAACTTAACCTAAACTCACCCTAGTTCCAGGTATTTCAGAAGCATAAAAGCTTTCAATCTGATTGGATAAACTCAACAGTTCTTCTTCATTGGCGAAGAATGGTCTTGCTGGTACCCTTAGTGGAGCGTTGATAGGTTTCCTCGGAGGGACTTGCACAGAGTGGACGGCCCCGAACGGAGGTCTTATGATATACGTCGAGTCTATGAGATTGTCGAAAGGGTAATGTCCTTCCGGAGGAGCGTACCGCCCGTCTGGTGTCTGGACGAGTTTGATGATGGACGCAGATATGTCTGGGTCATGTCTGTGGGAGTTGTGGTGCGAATCGTGGTGCCTCGCCTCCAGAAGTATGCCATCGGGAATCGCGATGCCTTCCTTGTTCAGCCTATTC
Source organism: Callitettix versicolor (assembly GCA_022606455.1). Lineage (NCBI taxonomy): Eukaryota > Metazoa > Arthropoda > Insecta > Hemiptera > Cercopidae > Callitettix > Callitettix versicolor. The sequence continues at coordinate 66,665,833 of CM040189.1, forward strand.
AGAGCTAAGCGATCTGATCGGAAAGCGTCCTCGGGAATTTTACCTCCCGAGTGTGGCAGAACCTGCTCCCGGAATATTTGTCGTTTGTGCTGAAACAGAAAATGAAATTTATTCTCCAAGTTTAGTTACATAACTCAGAGTTTTTAACAATATACTCACTTAGCGAAGATGGAAATGTTATCAAAATAATACCACAAAACACACAAAATGTATACCTATTCGTCAGCAATGTGCTGAAAATATACGTTTTATTATCCAAAGGTTTCCTGACTACAAAACAAATAGCTTTGACTTGGACGTATTTTGTGTGTGTGTGTGTGTGTGTGTGTGTGTGTGTGTGTGTGTATGAGAGAGAGAGAGAGAGAGAGAGAGAGAGAGAGAGAGAGAGAGAGAGAGAGAGAGAGAGAGAGAGAGAGAGAAAGAGAGAGAGAGAGAGAGAGAGAGAGAGAGAGAGAGAGAGAGAGAGAGAGAGAGAGAGAGAGAGTTAATGTAATGTGTATGTTTTTGGATCTTTATTTCATTTTCGAGGTCATTTTCAATATATTTTTTGTTAAAATGTTTAAAACCTGCTGTAACGATTTATATTAAATTTTTCCTAAATTTAGCCAATATATCATCATCATCTCTGGCGCTACAACTCAACTGAGTCCTGGCCTCGCTCAGAAGTTGTCGCCATCTATCATCGCAGACATATCGCAGAGATCAACTCTTGCAGCAGTACACCATCACCTGATATTAAAAGGTCTGGAATCTCGAGTCACTTCATCGGTGTTTCTTAATCTCAGCCATCTACTTGTTTTTCCTCTCCAGTGTCTAGGAGTATATTTTCTTGACATGTTTTTCCTCATCTATTCTGACAATGTGGCCTGCCCAGAGCAATCTTGCCAATTTTATATATTACACTATAGCAGACTCTTCAAATAGTGAACTAAGCTCGTTATTGTATATGAGTCTCCATAAATCTCCATCTTTCACTGGACAATACATTTTTCTTAGTATTTTTCTTTTTTTAATATCAGATATTGTGTGCCTTTAACAAAGTCCATGTTTCCGCACCGCAAGCACTGGACGTATTAGCGTTATATGCAATAGTAACTTAGTTTAGTTAATATATAGTTACTAAAACCAAACACTGTATAACCTATTAAGCTAGAAAGTTAATAAGCTAATTTCCCGTTCTGTTGAAAGCTTTGTACTAAAAACGTAATTACATGCGAGAAAGTTTGTGTAATATTTATGTCCTGTTTCTTTAAACAAAGAAAAAATCATTTCTTTTATCAAGAGGTCATACAGTTTTATAACTATAAATAGTTTTGTAATTTCAGCTTCAATTTTCGGTGCTAAAGTTAGAGGAAACTTTTACTTGTTTTGTTGTATGAATAAAGTTTTAAGTTATGTTATTCTTCATCTGTGTTTGTAACGAACAGTTAGAAACAGGATTCTTAAACTGATTCCATAAATATATCGCTGTCATTTTATTGAAATTACACAAAAAATAATCACGAAGCTGTGAAAGGTCACGAATCTATTGAACCTGACCTGAAAGTTCTTCATCTTTTCGTTTCCTTTCATAATTCCACCAATTTTGAAGATTTCGTGACCGTTTTATGACTTTGTTTCTGATCCACCTCACTGCAAACTACATAATTAAGTTGTGTAGTAATTTCTTGACGCCTGAAGATGTGTTGCTTCTTGCGAAACCAGTCGCTTAATTTAGATTCTATAGTTCCGGTTGTAGCTTCAACGTTAACTATCAATTTTCAATGCTTTCGACATTCACTTCTGTAGATGGTATAGTACAGGAACAAACCAGTGGCAAAATGACTGAAAGATTTCTAAATAATGTAGCCTGTGTGATTGTACGCAATGAAATTTTATTGTGAAATGTGATCTTCCAAAGAGACGAAAACCAATTTTCGCTTTCACAAAGCCTAATAAATGAGAAAAATACCATTGCAACATACTTTGTACATGTTAAATTCAATTTTTTTAAAAAAAGTTATTAATTTTCAAGATTTGAAATGATTACCATTTTATAACTTTTGGAAAGTTTTTGAACTTGCCCAAGTTATCACAAAAATTCAATTTTTTGCCAAGTACTAAAATTGCGAATGTGCATGTGTAAGTGTACATTTGTTAGCACCGTTCGCAATTTTATTCGAATCTGATTTTAAATTAGCAGAAAACCCAATTTTGGTAATAGCTTGGACAAATTTGTTACCCAGAAAAACTGTTTTAAAATGGTGGCCAAATTTTGGGAATATTGTAACACATTTTTATCTTATTCTTTTTTGAAAACCATATTTCATCATTGTACTCAACGTTAATACATGTATGCAAATTAGCGTTTGAAATCTTAAAATTTGAATTGAAGTTATAAAAGTAAACCAATGGGTTCATTTTCGTCTTTTCAATGTAAATTTAACACGTTAATGTTAATTCGTACAGATTTTAAAGTTTCTTCTTCTTCTACGTTTCACCCACTTTGGGGGACGATTGATCAATCAATGTTCAGTGTGTCGTGCTTTCCTGTCCGCCCAGTATTTCTTCATCCTTTCAGATCTTGCCGTCCTCTCTGCCTCAGAAATCCTATATGGTATTTTGGTCTTGACCCTGTCCTGGAACCTCTTCATTTTACCTTCGATTATACTCTTTGCGGATCTATCTGCAAGCATCTCTTCTGTAATTTGAAACTCTCGTAGGTCCCTCTCTATCTCCTTAAACCAGTTCAGTTTGGTTTTCTTATTGCGGAAAAAGTCGAAGATCCTTTTTGTTATCCTTTTCGGGTCCATTCGTAGGATGTGACCATAGAAGTCAATCCTCCTTTTCTTTATTGTATGGGACATCTTTTCGGTCCTCATTTTAAAGTTTATTACGATAGTAAAATTTTTTAAAAGAAAATATAAGATACAAAAACTACATTACAATATATAATATTATAACTTTTGGAAATCCGCCTCCATCACGTCAATGGTGTGAAACAATAATTTGTTTGCTTACAGCAGGTGTTGTACAGGCTAGTTATCTCTCTCGAGACAAAGTGTTTGTGTTTAAAATAAATTTCTTATACAACTTACTGTACTTAGTGAAGTCAAGCGTTAAAAAGAATCTGGTGTTTTTGTCGTTGTGTACTAAAGGATAGGTGCCGCTCTACACTTATTACACTTCACCGCCAAAGTATGAAATTGGTTCTAAATGGCGGCTGTGAAAATCGGCTCAGAAATGTATAGCTATAACAAGGTAAGCAATATTTTTATTTTTTTCAGTTCACAAAGTACGTAGATAATAGCTGTTACACAAAACAGCTGTTTCTCTGAAAATATGAACGAGAGTTTTCAAAAAGTTACAATATAAATATAACAAAACAAGTACGTTACATTAACTTATTTACCTTAAATATTGCTCTGTTAAGGGACTCTATATTGGTTTCATAAACCACACATCTTTGTTAGACGATGATTAGGCTAGGATACGTGTGTAGACTGAAGGGCGGACCTTCGTGCCTTCACGCGTCACAGGGTGGAAGTGGCCTTACAGTGCGGCCAAAGCGTCGAACACATTTGTCCTAAGCCAAAGTGTAAGATCATACGCCGACTGCTGTATGGCTAAGGAGGAGCTTAGTCTTAGAATGTCGACTCTGGATACTGGGCGAGCTCCAGTTCTATTTAGTCATACCTGTACTTGCGTGGCCCTGTAAGGATGGACATTGTACTTCCCTAGTTATTTGTAGGAACTAATGGCAGAAACCACCAAAAACAAAACAAAAATTCTAAGAGACTTGCTAAGATGACCTGGGGTAGAAAAATAAGAAAAAAGGAAACCGGGTTGTATCTAATCCTGCGGATTCAACCAGCAGTGAATCGCAGCAGAATGTGGGGAAGCTAGGCAGACCCACCTAATCTGTGATAGATATAGTGAGGGATGAGGTCAAATATCTCAGAATTAGTAATACCGCATTGAAGATTAGACAGCATAAGGACCTTCCAGTAAAGTTTGGAAGGAGGAAGCCTACCAGTAATCAATCCCCTAGTTGATCTCTACTTCAAATCGATATGATTGTAATCTGATGGGAGTTACTACAGGAGAGACTCGTATTGCACTTCATCTAGCAGAACCCAACAGCGGTGAACCTTAACAGACTGGAGATATTGAGTGGACCTACCCAACCAGCGATAGAAGAAGTGAACGAGATAAAACATGTAAAAAGCAATAAAATCGCTCAACGATTAGGCAACAGAAGGGCTTATAGTGAAACCAGGAAGCAGATAACCTATCAGGAATCAGTATATGGATTGATCTTTTCCTTAAACCAAAGAGATTGAGATCTGATGGGAATGGACTAATGGGAAACAGTATTGCATGACTCTCAGAACTGTGAAAAGCATAGTTGAAAGTTGTATTGGCTATGGCTGTTTTCCAGGTAGCGAAGGTGATGGTCTTTATCCCGATACCCTTGGGTCAGATTTCACCAGATGAACCTGGACTAAGAACAAGTCAGGACACCATGGGACTCACAATAGGGCACTGTGGACTGAAAGCTCACATGAGCAGTATAGGAATGTGCAACACAGAAACCATGTGTAGGTATAATTTATGACTGTGAGGTTCTTGTCAGCACAATGCAAAGGGAACTTGGGTATTAACACCCTAAGGACTCCCAGCTGAACTCAATGAGGGCACTAGTCTACTGAACTACTAACCAAGAGGCTTAGTTGCTCAGTAGGGGACATTCTGATCGCAATGCCTGGGGGATTTATAATTCCTTTATCTCTAGTAATTAACCTTAATTTTAACCTTACGTAAAATATTTTTTATTATTTGTTTGTAATACAATAATCGTAATAGTCGTTAAGTTCTTTTTCTTGTTTTAAATTTGCACAAATTAATATTTATTTCAATGGGAAACAACAAGTTTTATGAAGTGATTTACATTTTATATTTTAATCTTCATAAAATTACTTTCTTCATGCACAAATCAACTTTACGAGGGTTGATCAAATATAAACGAGACTGACTTTCTAAAAACTTTTCCGTTGGACATTGAACTCTAAAGGGTGGGGTTTCAGGTAGCCTGGGAGGTTTGGGACGGGCGTAGAAGGGCAACATTTCCGTTCGGACCCTTCAGTATAAAACTATACAATGAGTGAGAGTGAAGTGCACGTTTCCGTGGAGCAGAGAATTATTATTAAGTTTTTGGCCAAGGAGGTGGTCAATCCGACTGAAATCTTTCGTAGATTAACGGCTCAATACGGGGACAGGACCCTGTCAAGAGCTCGCGTTTTTGAAACAGGGGCACAAGGAATTCGCCGAAGACGGGAGAGAGGGCGCCTCAGCCGAAAACATCACGATCGTCGGCCGGGAAGGTAATGGCCACTGTATTTTTCGACAATCAAGGCGCCTTTCACGTCGATTTCCTCCATCAACGACGCACAATAAATGCACAATATTATTGCGATGTTTTAGAGGCCGCAAAACAGTCTTTTCGTAGGAAAAGGAAATCTAAACCGGCGAGAAACGTCATTCTTCTTCACGATAATGCCCGACCACATTCGGCGAACGCTACGAGGCTTAAACTCGATCAAATTGGCTGGGAACCAATGAAACATCTCCCATACAGACCAGACTTATCACCCTGCGACTATCACCCGTTTGGGCCACTCAAAGAGGCGCTTGGAGGCCAGCGTTTCGAAGACGATTCTGCGGTGGAGACCTTCGTGCTCCAATGGCTCAATGAACGCCCGAGAACTTTTTACAAAGATGGAATTAAAAAACTTCCAATCCGGTGGGAAAAATGTGTTACTCGTGCGGGAGACTATGTAGAAAAATAAGTTGTATCAAGAATAATTTGTAAGTAAGCAATAATTTTTTTAAAAAATCAGTCTCGTTTATATTTGATCAACCCTCGTAGTAAGACATACTGACATCAATTATGGGATGTATTTGTAATTTGTAACAAGTATCATATTTGGATTCAGCATAATTTTTGATACATTTAATACCCTATTTTAAGTGTCCCTATTTTGACTCACCCAAGCCAAAAATTCAAAGGTGTTGCCTTTCAAAAATCTCAGAGTAAAAAAAAACTATTTTAATGACATATTCGAATTCATCAGGGTATTTTTTATGTACATCAGACCACACATGACCTATTTATATTCAAATCAAAAACTCCAAAATTTAAAAACTTTATCCCTTAAATAGCCCTATATTAAAAACGTATACAATTCAAATGTCATATTAGAATTCGGCATAATGGTCTCGATATGTTTGATGGCCGAAATGTATTATTCCTATTCAAGTTAAAAAATTCAAAAATTCACGGTGTTTTGCCCATTAAGGGCTTAAAATCCTTAAGTTAGTTAATTTCAATGGGATATTTGGATTCAGCACAAAATTTTCTTTTTATCATTTAACAAATTAAAAGTATTATTTTATTTATGTTTAGTTTTGTCTGCTGCCAATTTGCTTTCATTGGTTCTACTTTTTCAGTAGTCAAATTTATGTCAACATCATTTTATAATTTTATAAATGTATAAGCTTTAGTAAAAACAAAGTATTAAAATAAGTAATTAACTAATTATTTGTTTTGAATGATGTTTTTGAAATGGTATGTTAAAGTTATTACAACCAAACACTTCCTGCATGCAGTGCGTAGATTTCATTGCTGTTGCTTGTATACTAAAAACGTTTTGAGAGCCTCTTTCTGCAAAACTCTTCACTGCTTCATTTCAGGATTTTTTCCTAATTCTCCAAAGGCAAAATATTAAAAATGTTACGTGACCATCAGGCCTTTAGAACAAAATTAGGTGAACCTTTCTGTTCTACTTCTGCTGCCTTTTAATAATTTCTTTGTTAATGCTTTTACTTTTATAATTTGTGTACTCTATACTTTCTGGGTGCTCTCACCCTCTTTCTAAAGTTGTCCCTCTCAAGGACACGTAAAGATTTTGATCTTTGATTCTGAATATCCAAACTTCACATCAACTTTCATATCTGTAAAACACTGCAAACAATATTCTTATATCTCCGAAAATAAGTCAAGGTAAAAACAAATAACTTTGACCTATTTGTCAAACTCTTTGAGTTTCACTTAAGTGTCTATCTCACCAAACTTTCTTAAGATTTTGTGTTCTTCTTCCACTTTAAGTTTGAATACTTAGATATTCAATCAACATATTAGATATTCAATATACTTAACATCACTCATCTGTCTGACGAATGTGGTATCTTGCACAAATGTATAAATATTTGCTTTGGAGTTTCCAGCTAGATAGTCTGTGCTAGATACATTAATTGTTATACGTAAAGTCAACGGCCTATGCTATACAAGGTGACTACAACCTGCCAGTCATAAGTTCAAGATCAAAGTCACCGTTGAACAATAAGCACGTGTTTGACGGCGAGGTATATTGTACAGGCACTGTCTAATAGAATACTTGTCACTCTACTCTGTCTTTTCCAGTCTCTTAGTTATAACTTAACTCGTTGTCTGCAATTGGACTCATTATTTTCGAGGCACCTAAATTTATATTCAGGCCCAGTGCTCCATGAATGAGTTAATAAGAACAGTTCTTTATTCCGAAAAGTCATTCTATGTTTGTGCCAGCTGATAAGAGTGGAAATATGATTGATGTTGTCCTTCTGGCAACATATCCTTTCGAGTTTTATTTATTTTAACATACACACACACACACACACACACACACACACATATATATATATATATATATATATATATATATATATATATATATATATATATATAGTACATAGAAAAGGAACTTATTCCAGATATTTGGGACCTGTTATTGGCTTTGTTGTTAAGCATATTCTGGAGAAACCCAAGATGGGCCGTGCCCTGTCGAACGAAAATTGCAGCAAATCAGTTATTTTCAGTCCGATTTAAAAAAGTAACATTATATTTGTCATAACATTTTCTAAACAAAGTTATTCTAGCAATTATCTTGTAAAACGGCTATTTATCGAGTTATTTAAGTTAAAATATTTTATATTGCCACTATTATTAAATTTGCACAGTAATTCTCAACCATAGCCTACAGACAACAAACTAGACACCACAGACTTACGTTCGTTTTGTAAAATATTTTTTTTTCTATCCAAGGAAATATTTTACAAAGCGAAATATTTTACAAGACTTTATTGTACTAAGCTATACTTATTATTTTAAATATCAGGTTATGTATGGCGTTTTATTTCAATTTTGCGAGCTTTGAAAACGATTATAATTTGCTAAAATAGAACATTTTCTTTTGTCAAGATAATTATATATTTAGATCACTGAGGTACTTCGTAATGAAACACAGTCCTTGCACAGACAAGGGGATCAGAAATGTGCGAACACGTGTTTGTTAAAATTTGATCAAATTAACGATTTGTAACAAAATGGACAACTTGTAAACTAAATAAAAAATAATTATGTATTTAAAGGAAAGGGAATTTGATAATAATATTTGATTATACAGACAGTGCATGTATCAGCTATTATAAGAAATAATGCAGCTCTCAATACAACTTGCTAAACAACTATTTGTCAACTAAATGCATTAAATACACAATTTATCGACATACACAGCTGTCTTCCTTGACTTGATATAAATAAACGTTTTAAAAACTAAAAACAATGAAAAACAGATAATTTTATAAACATTTTGTTAAAAGTATGAAAGTTAATCACGACAGCCGTCATGTTCATTTCGAATTTTTAATGAAATTTGAAAATTTAAAATGCTAATCTACGAAGATTAATCGCTGATAGCTATAAAATGAGATTTTCAAAATAATATAATGTAAAAAAGTATGTATATTTTATATAACTGCCATTTTGAAACGGAATTAATTTTCGTGCTAAGTGAATCAAATTGGACAAAAATTGCAAAAGTTATAATACTAATAAAGAATAGAACCCACACATATTCCATTTTTAAAAAGCACTCATTAAATATTTTAGAGGATGTGATCGGTTCACATTTTATGGTTTCGGTCTAGGTCTTACCATGATTGCAGTTCTAATAATTCTTTCCCACCGTAATTACCTTATTGAAGAACTGAATTGAGAAAGATGAACTGTCCTAGATTATTAAAGTCACTTGTATGCAGACCTACATCAGTCCATTGTAATTACTCTATGCAGGAACAATACCGAAATGAAAGTAAGCCAGTCTGTATATACTTTGTAATAACAGATGAGATATCTTAATAGGAGACAAGTCCTGCATTTAGCGTATTACGTAACAATGGGAACTGTATCGAGTCTTCGCAGTGGTGAAAGTGTTTCCAAGGGCATGTGTCGCTTGTCTCACGATGCGCATTGATTAAGAGAGCGGCACATTGTTGCAGGATCTATGGCCGTGACGTCATGATCTAGGTAGTTATAGATTGTGAGTGGATCTGGAATGCATACTGATTAGTCGTACATTATCACTGATTTACGGGCACGCTCCTTCTGTGCGTGTTACGTATTTTTAAGTGTAGAGTCAGTAAGCCAATTATGACCGCTAGAAGAAGTTGGTGAGGGGGTCGTTAAATTGATTTCTAATTTAACTAGTATGGGTTTTTTTAAATGTTAAAAAAAAACTATAATAAATGTTTTTATAGTACGATGAATGAATGAATGAATGAATGAATGACTTTCTAGAGTTACAACTGCACTACGATTTTGTAAATTTATTGAGCCCCATTTCTACATTCCTGGATGCTCAGTTACAACAACTTCTCCAATACTAGTCTCTTCATAAAATGTAGAGTTTGAAGAGGATTCAAGGTGGGTAACTCGCCCATTTCAAATTGATGACTCACAATTCATTATTGATGTAATTACAGGTACTTGCTCTGCTATTGTCTTTCAATTTCTCCTCCTTACTCTTGACCTTTATCACGGAGGTTGTGCCCTGTTTGGTCAGCTTTCTGTAGTAAGGTGAGTTATTGTTCCTATTTACATTTTTAATCATGGGAAACATGCGTAGCTAGGGAAATTATATCCGCCCACGCAGCGCTCCACATGCATACACTGGGAAGTTTGCAAATATAATATACCATTAGGCTTGTGTCATACACTCAACCAGCATGGGTCGCTTTACACTTTAACATATAGACTTAGCCAGGCTATGTAAAGTAGTGTGTGTGTGTGTGTGTGTGTGTGTGTGTGTGTGTGTGTGTGTGTGTGTGCATTTTTCTGTTCGTCACTGTGGGTGACTGCAACATAAAAATACATGTAACAAAATCACAGTCAATGATATATCGCCCATTTCTAACGTCTTCCACTTTTGCCGTATCATCTCTCAAGTGAAATTTGTCGTTTGCCGCAGCTCACTAGTTTTCGATCTTTCAAGAGACTTAAAAAACGTACTCGACCCCGCTACTTAGATATTTACCTAGAAATATTCTACTGTCGGAACTTTGCAAAGCTCCTAGATATATACAAATTGTTTAATTCAATAACGGTTTGCATTCACTACTGTAAATGGTTTCGAGTATTATTAACACAAAAATTATGCATACAGATAATTTAATTTAATACAAAGTATAACCTGAACGTTATTCGACTTTCACATTTACATTTTATAATCGATTTGTTCTTCTTATAAACCTCCCAGACATCACGACCATCTATTAGACGTACAATTACATGCTTAAGGAAGAAAGGAGGAAACATTTTGTTAACACTATTCTCAAGTGTTGCCAACATTAAGTAATGTTTGTAAAAATCATTAAAGTAAAACTATCAGCACTAAACTGTATTAATAGCGGATTTTATTGGAAAAGAAGCAATTTGATGTATGGGATGGCCTCTCTAATAGCTCTGTTTTCAGCGGAAATTCACTAACCAGATATTAAAAACCTGGTTGTAATGCTGAAATAAAATTATTTTATTCTAAGATAGAAAGTTATGTTATTCTTAAAATTTTGAATAGCTGATATTTTGAAAGGAATAAATGCACTTTGTAAGCAATGCAACTACATAAGAAACTGCTTCAATAAACTATGTAGTATTGTTAGTTGGTTTTTACCATCCTGTATAAATTAAGGATAATTTTAGAACTAATTATTATAAATGACGAGCAACAATTATACGAATGTCCTCAAATTACAATATTTCTATAAAAATCCAGTTCTTAAAACTATGCAAAAAATTCACAAAAAGTGTATATTTTACTCCTCGAAATCGATTTATCACTTATTTTTATATTACATATGAAGACTTAGAACTTAAGTCAGTGTACTTTGAAGTGAGATGAAATCTACAAAAAAAATCTGAATGCGACCAAGGTTAATTTTCACATTTTTAATGCTATTTAAAGGTTAAGTAGCTGATTTATGCAGATTTTAACGCTAATTATTATGGTGAAACTGATTCTCAAAAAAGAGCAAGATAAAATACAGTAGTAACGGAAATATGCTTCCATTACGTCAGCGATACAACTGTATGCGTGTGTTTTTTATATTTCGATTTTTAAAATTTATATTTCGAGCTTAAAAATCGAATTTTCTTATATCCGGTCGAACAAATAGGTATAGAGTAGTAATAGTTATTAATTAAGTATATAATCGTAATATTAAGTATATAAATTAAGTATATAATCGATCAACGAAACAATTGATTTGGGATAAAATAACTTCCTACTTTAGCCGGATTGAAACTGAAATCGAACGATTAAGTCGAAATACTGCTTACATTTTCACTACCATTCAAACGTCTTAGGTCGACCTTTAACACTCTTCTTTACGTGTTACATCTATTGCTTCAAGCACTGCGATCCTCTGAGTGTACCTAACTTCCAGGAGTTATTCCCTCCCAGCTGGAAATCGAAACGAATCATTACAACAAACAATAACCACACTCCGCGGATAAACAATTTAATAATCCCTTTCTTTCACACCGAGACAAAATGTAGAAAGTGCATTTCCACCGACCTTCGCTTCCGGTCTCCAGTCTCATCGGCTTCCAGGGAGTTCCAGTCTTTTAAAATGTATGCGAAATGGAGAAACAAACTAGTAGATGAAAAGAGTATAATTTTGTGTTTGCTAATTTGTGAAAGGCTTTAAATTTATTTTCGAGTGTAGTTAGTGATTATAGCCTATATCACTCAGAGTAATGCAGTTAATATCGATACTAAATATTGTTAACGGATATTTAAATAAAGCACAAAATTACCATTTTTACAGATTCAAAAATATAATATAATCTATTGTACAATAAACTGTATTTTTGGTAATGTTTGATTTGATAGCACCATTCATTGTATTGTAATACATGAATCATTTAGTCAACATTCATTCCTGAGTAAGAAATAGATCATATTCAAAGTTAAATTATGGTTACTGGTTGTATACACATATAGTAGATTTTTTAGTTGTTTACTTAAGTAGTTCAAGTCCAAGCGATAGGAACTAATAACAACTCTTGGAACAAGTTAACAGTCATAAAGAACGATTTGTGAACAAGATGACCGTCATAAATAAATATAAATTCGCCTCGGAAAGAAAAAAGTTTATAAAATACTTAATACAAAAAATAACTTTTAAAGAAGTACATGTTGTGTAATAGAAATGCTGAAGTGCTGTGTGTGTGTGTGTGTGTGTGTGTGTGTGTGTTTAAAAAGTGTTGGTTACTTTAAAATAATGTACTGCTTCATTCAGGACAAATTTGTTATTCGTACGTTTTAACTTAGAAAGTTTGATTTTCAAAAAATCACTACAGCGTTAATATTTTTGTTTTCGTGGAAGCTTTTCCATCTAAAAATATTCAGGGAAACGCATATTTTAAAAGAAAAGTAAGTTCTTAGTTATCGATAGTTACATTAATCTCCACAAATTTCCCGTGATATATGTTATGAAGTAATTAGCTATATTTTGTCATTACTTAGAACCTACTTAAAACATATATGTTGTATTATGTTTGCAGACATTTTTAAAAGGCCTATATAAGACAAGTATATATAAGCCCATATTAGTAAGTTATGGAAAAGTGCGATTTTTGCAATTTTTATTGAAAAGTATTATGGGCTAGTAGTTTATTTTATAATAATAGGAAAGAACTACTGTCAACTTTTTTCATCCTTAACAATATTACGAAATTCGATATTATGGTAAAATATCGTAGACAAAGATAGGTTCGTATTTTCGTAACTATTCTTAGTAAAGCTTACACTTTTTTATAAAATCATGAAATATTTCATCAGCTTCACAACAATGGAGATATTAACGAAATTTTGAAATTGTAATTTTATAAAAAACGATAAAAATAATGAAAGTTACTTGGTTAAGTTGCCTTAAGTTACTGTTTAACGTGAAATAATAGTTTTGTTAGAAATAAAATATAATTTTTTGAACACCTCAGCTGCATAAATAATACAAATCTACATTCCAACAAAAAAATCAGGTTTTGATAGTCATTTTTTTGCATATTTTAATATTTGCATTTGTTCCAAAATGCGGTAGTTAAAATAACATTTAGATAATAATCGAAAATGAATTTAAAAAAGACGTAAAATATAGATAATTGTTTTAATCATTAAAACCTAACTTTTGCAAAATTCTGTACTTAATTTTATTTGACTTCTATCAATGTCAGTAACCAAAATTACTAATCTTTAATAATAGTTACTTTGATTGGGAGGGGGGAGCACACGATATTCCAAAAACCTTAATAGAAATATCATTTGTGCGGTCTTGATTTTCTCTTCACTAACTTTAACCAATGATTTTCAGTGTTTAATTCGAATCTTAAATTGTCGAAAATTTATTTTTGACAATATTTACTGTCAAAATCAAACAAAATAAGTTTTTAAATTTCAGATAAGAAAAACCCTTTTAATCATAGTAACGTAAAATATACCCTTTGTATATTTATAAACTTTAAAAAAGTCCTTGAAATTGTTTGGATGGCAATTTTCAGCATATTTTTTCCAAGTTACTCCAATAACCTCAACTTAATCTTCGTTTATATTTCAGCTATCAGAATCAGAAATCAGCCCATTCTATTAAGCTGGACAGATACAAGTGTTAAAATAAAACAACTTATTTTATTATAACTAATACGATAAGCAAAAAATTTAAATAAATAGTGTGAAACCATTACACAAATTCTCTCACATGTAATTATTTGATCAAATAACCGGTTCAGTAGCGACTGAAGAAACAGATAATCGGACTAATTTCTTAGAATCGTTTCATCAAATCTAACTCAAAAATTTGGTAGTATATGGAGAATTGTAAGTCAAGATAATGACGAAATTTTAAATCGAACAATAAAACAATTTAAATTACAGCCATCAAGATTTTGTGGGATTTCAATTACCTCTCGAGCGTAAATTTATGTTATTTAAAATTTGCTACACAGACTTGTCTTATGAAACTTTATACAGGCTACGATAAAATTTTATCAAAATCTTATGAACCTGTTTTGATAAATTTTGGGTTTTTCTGATACATAGACTTACAAATAAATTAGTATTTTAAATTAAATTCAAAATAAAAATGAAATAGACAACCTCAGAGTTAATTACTGGAATTTGGTTTCTATTATGTCAACAAGACAGTTGCTTATTGTGTTTTTGTTTTGTATAATAGTCACTCGTTTGTTTGGACTTAATAGTAACCGTTAAAATAATTAATTATATGTGATTACTAACCTGTACAGTGTGTAATGTGTTATTTGTAAAGAACAGTTACATTTTGTAAGACTTTAATTACAATCAAATGGTAGCGATACCGACTTGGATAACAGATCCCTCTTATAACGGAAGCATTTAACTAATGATCATCGCAAGATGTTCTCACTTTAGGACTGCTGCTGATAGGGTTTACGTGAAGTGCTGATGGTTTTAAAACAGATTAAACTACAGTAGTCACGATGTTTGCTTCATTAAGCATTTGAGTTCAAAATGTGTAACGTAACATTTATCGTGAAAAGTGTTGCCAACATAAAAAAAAAGTAATATCGCGTAAACGATTTCCACGTTTAATGTAGCAAAACTTTAACAATTTGGAAAATGAAGTATTGAAGCATATAAGACAAATACCTGAGGCTTGAAAATTAGGGCTTGGAAGTTGGTATGCCTAAGGTCAGTTTGTCGTGTCTCCGAACTGCGCTACTAAAGTATGTTAGTTCTAATCGCCGTTACTGCCTTTGCTTTATCTTTATTGTTAACACCAATATTATGTACTTATCACTCTTACTGACTTAAAGTGTGGATGTTAAGCAAAATAAACAAATTAAACAATTACAGGGTAACAATTTAAGTACTAAACAAATGAAATTCCATGTTACACTCCAAAAAGGGTCTGTAATGTTAAGGCTACAAAGTTAAATTTGGTTTGTTGATAATATCTATATTTTAGTAAATATTCTTAAATTGAATTTACAAACAGTTACTTTTATATAGGTCTCGGGTTCAAATCCTTAGCTAAAAATACATTTTTTATTTATTGCGACACAATTTTTTATTTATTTAATTTAATGTCTCACACTTTTACAAGCTGTTAGTAAGTACTAGCAAAAATTTTGAATACCACTGTTCCACAAAGACCGAATCGAAGGTATCGGCTATTTTCAGCTGTTAATCAGCGGTTTTTCTATTAACCATTTTTTCCTTTAAACAGTGGTTTTTCTATTAACCATTTTTTTCCTTTAAACAGTGGTTTTTCTATTAATCATTTTTCCTTTGCTTCTTAGAAAATAAGATAAAATATGTTTCTCCATAAAAACCATAAGAGGGAAATGAAACTGGAAATTAGAAAGTTGTCGAAAATTAAATTTCTGTTTAACGATTTTTCGTCTAAACGTAAGTAATACCAACAGTTGAACCGCTATAAACAAAAAACCCCGCAGCAATATGCAAGGTTAAAAAAGCAGTTTTTGTTCACATTTTTCACTAGTGTTTACTTACAACTAGTATCATTTTGACATTCATTAAAATCAGAAAACAAGAAAAAATGTGATTTTTAAGTAAGGATTTCAACACTAGATCTACGTAAATTATTCCAAAGGGCTACTTGTACATGCTTTCTTATTATTATATATGCTTTCTTGTTTACTTTAGACAAAACAGTTACGGAAAATATATAAAACAGCTTATATTCAGTATAAATTAAATACTTGAAATGTTTTTAAATGATTTCTCAGAATAATGTCTATATTTTAATGTAACTATTGATAAATATAAACCTTTCTAAATACATTAAACTTATTTCACTGTACATTCATAAATAGCATTTGAAACTATATAGTACAAAGTTATATTTCCACAATCCCAAAGCACGTTTATGGTACTTCCTTTATAATAAGAAGAGGCTTAAAATTCCGTGTAAGATCTACAGAGCACATTATGAAGTGCATGTTTTCGATGATTTACGGAAGGTACGTAAATAACGAGGGCTCGTTAATTGTGTCGTGAGATGAGACGAGGCGAGCGCAGCGAGTTAACGTGATGCCTCCAAGGACAAAGATCTCCACCGAGTTACACAATGCACGGTAACAAGTGAAGGGCTGATAGGTTTACCGTTAAAACGTAATGTAAACGCCGTAATTAAATCAAGTTGGCAGTAAAATTGAGTGAAACGAATCAGCTGGTAGTTTCCGGTACTTAAAATATTTTATAATAATCATTTAGTGGGAATGTAGTAATCAGCTTGCCAAACAAAATTACTTTTAAAATATCGAAGATACCACCCTTATCGATTAATAATCGATTTTTTCCTACCCCTCGCTACTTTCTCAAATGTAAATTTTATTAGTAACGAAATTGTTAAAAAAAATCAGCTGGCAGCTGTCTCGCTGATGTGAAGCAAGTGAGTTTCAAGAAGTAACTACGTAACTTCAAGTAACAGTAGTTATTCCTTCATACATTTTTTAAAAAAACTAATTTACACAGTCGGGTTCATTATCAATGTTTAAAAAGTGTTTCAATCAAAGTTAAGCAAATTTTAAAGTTCATTATAATGGTGAATTCATATTTGTTAAACAAATTAGGCCTTAGATAAAACGTTATTTTTTTCAAAATTTGAAAGGACCGCCATTACAAAAAAGATATTGCTGAATACGGAACTAGTTCAAACTGTTACTAAATTCGATTTTTAAGCCAAGTTTGAATTAAATTTGACAAAAATTACAAGTACTAGTATGTTTAACCAACAGTGATCTACAGGTCGTCGCCCATTCATAGTCACGGGTTAGTGGGTCCAGGTTATTGTCTTACCATTATGGCATCTCAAATTACTCATTTTTCAATAGAAATGAGTTTGTAAATTCTAAATCTTTAGTGATGCGTATTAAATTTTGAAGCGTCGCAAATTGCAATAAAAATAATACACTAGATATCCTTGCAGACATTACCTGTTGGCGGGCAGTCCTCATAAACGCAGACCACATAAAACAGTCATCATAAAGGAGTAATAAAACACTACTAAACTTACGTAAGTAGGATCGACGATGTTTGTGTCTTTAAAACATCACGCTTTCTGTAAAATCAAGCAAAATCTTCATTTCCGTATATTTCTCCTTAAGATTTTATGTTTTTAGTTTTATATTATGCAACGATATTCACCTGTTTAATTTATTACTTCTTCTGTTGAATCATTTATGTTTAGTTTCATTAAATATTGAGAAAAACTGTCTCTATCCTAACTTTAAAAAATTGTTGCTGATATACTGGAAGCAAGTTTTCAAAAATTAAGGATATTTAATAACATCACCTTAAAAAATATTTGATAAAAAATGGTATGCGAAAATTTTCTGAATTTTTCCTTTAAAAATATTACTTTTAATATATTTTATTTTTTAACATCTCATTTCACCAACGAAATCATTGTTTATATTCACAAATAATTTATTTTTATTTTCAAATTTCATTAAAAAAAAGTTGAATGTTGTGGGAATATGTTTTGTACCCCAACCAGTTAGCCCTGCTTCCATCCCGTAAACACGTAGTCAGGTGCTTGATACGTGGTATTTTTCAGCTATTGTGTTATATTTTTACGTCTTTGTAAATAGATAGTCTTTTACGTCCTTGACTATATATAGATATATTAGATGGCATCCTATTTGGGTATTGCTGCGAAAGAGACGCAGACATAATATAAAGTTGCAACTAATATCTTCCATGCATTCTGCCAAAGGCATTTGAAGTGAGCAACTCATGTGTTTAGCTATTCCACTGTACCTCTAGCTCATACTACTCTCACTCATCTATTTAAGACACACACACACACACACACACACTAATGTACATAGCTTGGCTAACTCTACATTAAAGTGTAAAGCGACCCGTGCTGATAGAGTGAATGACACCGGCCTGATGGCGTCATCTCAGTGTACCTGAGCCTTACCCAAGCATACAGGGCTCTGTATGAACGGATCTCATGTGGGTGTACCCATAAGTCAAAATGTAAAACAGAATAAGCGGTATCTCAACAACGGTTGGATAGAGCAGATCCTCTGTAATAAAGATCAAGAAAAGGAAAAATTGAAATGGAATTAGCAGAGGAAGCACCTGCAAGCACCTCAATGAAAACTGTAAAATCACCAATCAGAAATTAGTGAGTTATCCACCTTGAATCCCCTCCAAATCCTACATGTTACGAAGTGACTCGGACTGAAAGATGCGCTTTGACTGAGAACTGCAGGAATTTAGAAAAGAGACACAATAGATCTACAAAGGTCGCAGTACAATGCATTCATGCATTCATTCATTCATCTTCTTCCTTACATGAGCAAGATTTCTCCGAGCAGGTCACCGTTAAACAAATCTTACTATAGTGTTTTTTCTTGAAAACGAAGTTTTATCTTCATGTTTTGATAGCTTGTTTAAAGTATTAGTGTTTAGCAAACCTGTATTTATTTTGCTAACATAGTTCTAAGCGTTTATTCTTATATTCTAGTTCCTATGTTTCTTCATTCTAGGAACGTTTTTTACAAATAATACTTGAAACAAATATAGTTCTCCAAGTAATGTACACAAGTAATACCAAATTTCTGAATAAAAAGTTATAATAATGAATATTCTCGAATCAGTTTCAAAATTTTTAATATTAAAGTTGAAGATTAAAAAACGTTGATGTTGAGGCAATATATTATATATAAAATTTATTGAGTTTAACTTCATCAACATAAAAACGATTTCAACGAGTCATAAATAAGCCTAAAGTTTAATTAAGTCTTCCAAGTATGTTATTATAATCTCCTTGTACCGAGACTACAGCGCACGTATTGTATTTTGCCGAAGTCGTGACTGCTTCTTAGCGAGTACAATGGCTGTTGATACTGTGGCAGGAACTGTCTGCTGTGACCGAACCTCCTAGTCATCGGTAAACAATCGCGCAACATCAACAGGTTATCGGAGAAATCACGTGCCTGCATCCAACAAGAAAGAGGTGCAGCTTGTTATTATAGGTAGCGTTTAACTTCGATTTGATCAAACGTTATTTTTACTTTCTCACAATTCGAAGTACAGCGATGGTACAAAAACATCAATGTTTAGTCTTCAATTTCAATTTCAAAAATGGTTCAAATTTAGGTCTTAGAGTAGGGCAAGTTCGAACTACTCCCAGCCAAAATACGAGTCTGAATTATGTTTTTGATACTAGAAGGAGATCTGATTGCCCCTTTGGTCAGTGAGGTAGGTTGCCTTAATTGTTAATAATATTTAACCTTTATTTTATTTGAATTTTATTCCTACAACTAACAAATAAAAAAATCGTAATTAAATACCATTTAAAATTAATTGTGTTGTTTAAATCATTACAATCCAATTTAATATTCACTATAATAATTGAGGACTCTACACAACCTAACCTAATCTAACAAGTAACACCCCAACTCTTGCATAAAGACTTGAAATACGAAGTTTGGTGTATGGGCACAAAACTAAATTTAAACCTATTTTAACTGTGTATCCAACTGATTGGGGGGGTAACAGCTTCATAAGAGTAATTCGACCCCTACGAGCTGATCTTTGGAGCAGTTCAACCATAATCTTTTATAGTCATTCCTAAATTTCATTTGCAGTGGAGGTGATTCAACATTACCGTAACAGTAATTTTTGCCCCGGAAACGCATTTTTCAATAGAAATTCGTTAACAATTAATTATAAAGAAATATATTGGATTGACTATAAGTTGTTAAATAGTACGAGGATTGATCAAATATAAACGAGACTGATTTTTTAAAAAAATTATTGCTTACTTACAAATTATTCTTGATACAACTTATTTTTCTACATAGTCTCCCGCACGAGTAACACATTTTTCCCACCGGATTGGAAGTTTTTTAATTCCATCTTCGTAAAAAGTTCTCGGGCGTTCATTGAGCCATTGGAGCACGAAGGTCTCCACCGCAGAATCGTCTTCGAAACGCTGGCCTCCAAGCGCCTCTTTGAGTGGCCCAAACAGGTGATAGTCGCAGGGTGATAAGTCTGGACTGTATGGGGGATGTTCCATTGGTTCCCAGCCAATTTGATCGAGTTTAAGCCTCGTAGCGTTCGCCGAATGTGGTCGGGCATTATCGTGAAGAATGACGTTTCTCGCCGGTTTAGATTTCCTTTTCCTACGAAAAGACTGTTTTGCGGCCTCTAAAACATCGCAATAATATTGTGCATTTATTGTGCGTCTTTGATGGAGGAAATCGACGTGAAAGGCGCCTTGATTGTCGAAAAATACAGTGGCCATTACCTTCCCGGCCGACGAACGTGATTTGGCCTTCAGGTTTTCTACTGCTTCCCGTCCTTCGGCGAATTCCTTGTGCCAAGCAAAAACGCGAGCTCTTGACAGGGTCCTGTCCCCGTATTGAGCCGTCAATCTCCTTGAGGATTGACCCCCTCCTTGGCCAAAAACTTAATAATAATTCTCTGCTCCACGGAAACGTGCACTTCACTCTCACTCATTGTATAGTTTTATACTGAAGGGTCCGAACGGAAATGTTGCCAGTCTACGCCCGTCCCAAACCTCCCAGGCTACCTGAAGCCCCACCCTTTACAGTTCAATGTCCAACGGAAAAGTTTTTAGAAAGTCAGTCTCGTTTATATTTGATCAACCCTCGTATTTTAACTGTGTATCCAACTGATTGGGAGGGTAACAGCTTCATAAGAGCAATTCGACCCCTACGAGCTGATCTTTGGAGCAGTTCAACCATAATCTTTTATAGTCATTCCTAAATTTCATTTGCAGTGGAGGTGATTCAACATTACCTTAACAGTAATTTTTGCCCCGGAAACGCATTTTTCAATAGAAATTCGTTAACAATTAATTATAAAGAAATATATTGGATTGACTGTAAGTTGTTAAATAGTAGTTTAAACACCAACAGACGATGCATTAAAATATAGAACGTGTACGGTATAAGTACACTCTTGGTATGTGGTATTAACTTACTCATGAATGATTTATTTTCTAATAAATAATAACCACGTTGCAAGGTATCCAGTACTGCCCATTATGTTAGAGACGGTGCTCGTTATAACCAAGTGATTCACTGGATTTACGTCCTCATTATAACCTCAGTTCTATAGGCCTGTGTAACTAACGAGTTCTACATTAAATTAATGCACCGTACAAAACGAAAACTGTATTGTGTTGCGGCAGGGAAATGTGTGTGAGTAATTGTAGGAAGTTTTATACGGTATTAATGAAGAACAGCGACCTTCAACCTGTAGCTTGACCATCAACACTTTCACCAGAACACTTCCGCGGCGTCTTCTCAGCACAAGGGTTACGTAAACCTGGTGAATGCCAATTTTAATAGCAAACAACTCTTCAGCATAAACTGCCATGCAATTTGTATTTTCCTTTAATTTGTAAACTTTGGCGATCTTAGTGTTTTTAAAAAATAACACGGCGCGTAGCTGTCAGGCTAACGAAGTAAACATTACTTTCGAACAAGAAATTTATCTGGACACATTTTTAAAAAGATTTCACAATTATAATCAACGTCAAGTTCTACATAAGCTAGCATTTTATAATTTAAAATTATTTTAAAAATGAAACCTGACAGCCGTAACATTAATTTTCTTATTTATTTTACAAGGTAATTTTACAATTTTAAAATGCATATTTACACAGAATGTAATCCTGTTTACAACGGTGACACGAATTTTCAAATTAAATTTGGTATAAAATGTATTAATTTTTAAAAATTTAAACGGCCACCAGATTAAAAATTTTAAGTGCTGACCAGATTTTGTCTGAGTAATGAACCTGTATTATGAAATTTTATTTTTGTACAAAATAGGAACAAAAACGAATCAAAATTGCAAAGCTAGACTAATAAAACGTACACGCGCGCGCACACACACAACACACACACACACGCGCGCGCACACACACAGCACACACACGTACACACACGCGCGCGCGCACACAAACACACACACACACAAACACACGCGCGCGCACGCACACAGCACACACACGTACACACACACACACACGTGCGCACACACACACCCAACGCGCACACGCACGCACACAAATAAACACACACACACACGCACACACACACACACACACACACACACACACACACACACACACACACACACACACACACACACACACACACACACACACACACACACGGGCAGACTTCCGAGTAAATCACAGTTAAAATCACACAAATCACAAAAACGTAGTAGCCTAATTCAGAAGCTTGTAAAAGAAGAGTTAACTGATTTTTAGTATTCTAAAACCCATAATAGGTCAGTGATAGAACTATAGACAGTGAGTATTGAAAATATACAATTGGTAAAAATAAATGCAAAGTTGCCAAAATTATTGCGAGTCGTACGAATTATGTACGGGCAGTTTTATATTCAAATTACAGCTTCGATTCAAACTTGTTCTCAGGACAATGAGATCTACAAAATGAAACCAACAGCTTCAAAATCCTCCACAGGAACGAAAATTTAGGAGAATGTCAATTTATAAAAGAAATATTGATAAAACCTTACTGAGAACCAAAAAAGCGGAATTCTCTGCTTGGCGTCATGGTTGAAGTCGACTGCACGTAATGTTTTCGCAGCCTTCTGAATTACGTATGCATCTTATGTATTTATTAGGAAAAAAATAATAAAATAAAATTTTAGTAGAAAGTTCTCGCTTGATATTGTAAGAGCATCATCAGCCAGCAACACTGACTTGCATTGAAACGTATCAAGTAATTTTGCAGACGCTAGCCGCCTCTCTTCAACGACAATTTGGTAGACAATCACATAAGCTTATGCAATGGGGTATCAGCATTCGTAACACATATCAGTAGATGGCAGATGTGTACTGTAAATTTTCCTTTTATTTCAAACGTAAAGTGTGCAAAATTTCATCAAACTCTGTGAAGTAAAAACATACAAATACAAGTTGAGTTTTTTATGGATTGATTATGTAGATAATAGGTAATAATTATAGCTAAAATAATGTAAGTAATAAATAAAATATAACAAATTGCAATAAAAATGACTACTTGTATCACTTACAAATTATTTACAGTATTGAACTTAAAGGGGTCAACCGTGTCGTGGCAATTACAATGCCTTTAACTAGTGTAATAGGACAAGACATGTCTCTCGTGATACATACAATCGGCCTTTACATATCATTGTTTTCACAGTAAATCGGAGTATGTTTTAATAATTGCATTATTTTGCGATGCCAGACATAATAAATTAAATATTCGTCATGTTTCAATTTCATTTATAAAATTTTGAAAAAAAAACGTTTAGAACTATTAATGATTATTTTCAATAATAAAGCTTAAAAGAAATAAATAGATTCTGAAATAAACTATTGATTAATTTTAATTAATTTTACATTAATTAATTAATGTACAATTAATTTTACATTTTTGAAATAGATAATTATACACAGTTATAACTCATAGTATTATTCAAGAATTATGCGGAAAAAAAGAAACCCTGACCACCGTTAGGTTTTTACTTTTTTTTACTATTTACTATTTTACTTTTCTTTTACTATTTACTTCAAAACCATGTTTTATTTTTATTACATATATGCTATATAGATTAGATTCATAAATACAGTTTCTAGACTGAGTTATATATAGCCAACATTTGAGCAAAATTCGATATAACGGTTTTTGGAAATTGGATTACATTTTTTGTTTTTTCCTGCAACTTCCGAAACAGAACTTGAAACTATTTTTGGTAAATAAAATAAAATTATTTTTAATCAACTTTAAATCATGCATAAATCAGTTTCGATTTATTCTGGTAAATAGAATATTTACCCTGACCGCCGTCATATTGATTTTGTTTTCCCAGAGTATATCAATGTTTTAAAATGTTAATTTATTCAGATTTAAAATCATACAGGATATATATATATATATATATATATATATATACATACATATATTATTTTGAATACTTACATATTGAAATTTGTTTCTAGCATGTCAGCAAGACAGTTGTATGTTGCGGTTATTTTTACAACAGTTACAATATTTCAAAACGATTTCGGTGCAATCTTCGAGGTAATGCTCTCTAAATAGCATTGCATTTTATATAAGCAAATCGTTAACTTTTGTATATTAAACGCAAATATTTCGGCGTTTTTCGCAATCGATGAAGCGTTACAATATTGCTCAAACACTGTCTACAACGGAACACGGGTTAAAGGTATAACAGAACCCACAATAATATCAGTACTTTTGGGAAAGCTGCCGAATCTAATGACATTCAATGAAAGGCTAAGTCGCCCGTAAAGTTTATAAGCTGATTTAAATTCGTCTGCATTATGTAAAAAATAACACCCAAATAACAGATTGGAATAGCATTAGAGTATGGATGTTCCAAAACAATTGACAATACTGTGTTTGAGGAAGTCAAAAACCACTCTGTCATCGTCCAGCCTGAACACAACTTTGATTTAGTTCCTTGTCGATTTTAAATTTAAAACTGTAATAGCTACAAGCAGCAGTTACGGTAATGTAATGAAGCAAATATCCAAAAAAATGTAAAAGAACAAAGTAATTTTTCATATACTTTTTTGAAGATTGTATTTCACCATTAGCGTTACGATTTGCATAAATTAGCATTACAAATTTCTCAAATTACATTGAAAATAAAATTAACCTATAATTTTAACCTATAATTAATTAATTATTAATTATATTAATTAATTAATATTAATTATATTATTTAATTAAATTAATTAATTCAATTTAATTTATTTAATTAATTATATTAATTAATTAACCTATAAGCGCTCTCAAGTACAATGTCATGTTTATAATTTAATTTTGATAATTTAAAATGTTAATTTTTACATATTTCTTCACTGCTTACGATAGTTAATTAAAAGGTTTTTGGATTTCAAATGGCCACAAATTTGAAAAAGTTGAACGGATTTTGATAAGTAACGAACTTGTCAAAAATACGAGAACGAAAATCGATTTTTCCGTCAATTTTGGATAAAATCGGACGAAAGTTTTACAAATGTTAAACTCAGCTTTAAACACATACATACACACACACACACACACACACACACACACACACACATATATATATATATATATATATATATATATATATATATATATAATATATATATATTATATATATATTTTATATATATTTTTATATATATATAAAACCTATGAACCAAGTGTATCAAACCGTTAAAAGTGCACAAGTGGTCAGAATCAGTACTAATTAGTTTTCAAGCTCTCTTATCTGGGTTATTACCATAATGGCCGCTCTAAAAGCTAATTTTGCAATTTGAAACAGTTAATTGTCATTGCTAGCAACTTCTTTGCTGATCAAAACAAATTTTCATTTTACTTTCCTTAGATTGTCCTTTTTAAATGTGGGAGTAAGTGCAAAAACATGAAACGCCAAGTGAAAGTTTGTCGCACAGCGGATGCAACGTTTTATCGCGAGTCAAAAAGTAGAAATATGTTGCAGCCAGCGTGGGAAAACGAGACATTTTAATTTGTTTCAATGTTTCCTAAAGTTTTGTTTCATTCACTGTTCCCGAACAGCGGTTAATGATGTATTTCTGGGTTTTTTCAATATACTCCCGATTAAATTGGTACCCTGACTTAGATTATAAAGCATATACAACTAAAATTTAATAAACCCATTTTAAAAATTTAGGTAAATTTCACGGGTTTTTGTCGATAACTTCCAGAATTTCAGGAATATTATGAACCATTCATTTTGTTTGTTTATTTAAAAATTGTATTACAGCAAATTTTGATCAGATCCGTTGAAGCCGATTTAAGAAATTCCGTTTTTCAAACACGGGACCAAGTGAACTGAATTGTGTTGTGGACTTGATAAGA
Organism: Callitettix versicolor; assembly: GCA_022606455.1. Classification (NCBI taxonomy): domain Eukaryota; kingdom Metazoa; phylum Arthropoda; class Insecta; order Hemiptera; family Cercopidae; genus Callitettix; species Callitettix versicolor. The sequence goes on from CM040189.1 coordinate 66,692,141, forward strand.
AAGATAGAGCAACATCAATATTGCATCGATAAAAAAAGCAGATTCTCAGTCGGCCCACTAAGAAAAATGACAGCTACAAATGAGAAGAAAATGTTAACTGCAGAAAATTGCTGCGAGACAGTATGACCTGAAGATTTGAAACCATAATCTCCCAATCACCGAAAAATTTATTAATCCGGAAATAGAAAACTAAGTCATAGGGGAATAAGCAATGAAGGATTCAGTATTTACTTAAAAACACCTACTTACTGGGCAAAATAATAATCACTTCTAAGTAGTAGTGAATAGTTTTACTTTTATCGATCAGTTAATACTGAATTCAGTAAGTTATTTTAATAAGTAAAAAATTATAATGCTGAGTAAACATTGATCAAAACTTTTTTTAAAAATCAGCTGTTTTGCAGCATAAATTTGACAGTCATAAAACACAGTTGAAAACTTAAACAAATATAGTAAAATTGGTTCCAGCTCTTAATACTGTAACAATTTTGAAGGCACTAAGCATGTAGTAGGCTACAATTGCGTTCATTAAAAATTGAAATAATTTACTATTTTAACTCGACCGTGAGGCCATGGTTTGTGTGTTTGTTTGATTAATACACAGTTTTGACCAAATTCACTCACCGATTGTTCTCAAACTTGGTACAGAGGTACCTTGTAGAAAGCCGGAACGATATAACTGCAAGATGTTTTCCCTCATTCGCTTTCGAATTCAGCACATTTTACGAGTTGATAAAACCCAAATCCGGATTTTCAGGCATAGACCCGTCCGTTTTCTTTGAGTATTTAATAACTATATTCGGTCCAATAATTTTGGTCCAGAACTCTCTGAATACAAAAATAAAATCCTGATTCACTTGCCAACTTCTAACAAGTAAAAAAGGCATTAATAACCCTAACTGTATATTGTTAACTAGTTAAACAGATGGTTAATATATGTTACCAGCTGTTTATAGCCAAGTAAAATGTAAATTTCACGCGCAACACCGTATGGGAACAGTTAGTATTACGTAACATAAATTAAATTCAAATTATACTATCGCATATTATTTTTAACGACCTTGCCAAACGTGACATACCTAATACATAATCATCCGTTTGTGATAGCAAGTGTAGTCTTCCCATAATGCAACGTTGCGACGGAAATTCCTAACAAAAACAAAGAATGAACAGTTGGTTTTAAATTATTGTTATTTCCGTTGCTTCGAAATGCTTTCCAATAAAACCAGAAATACAAATCGCTTATATTGTTTGTTTGCAAGCGTGAATGAATAAAAAACAACATTGCACTGCGCACAGTTCTGTTTCCTTATTGCTTTCAGTTTAATTAACGCGCTTGCTATAAAAACGTTTTAATTATTCTACACCAGCACTGGATCCTGTAACAGGTAGCGTTTTACAGTCACGTCTCTTCTGACATCCAGTTTCTCCAAGGTCACAATAGTAGCCTTAACACGTAACAAACCTGGCGCACGCGTGGTGCGGTGATCTGATAACTTTCTTCTGAAAGTATCCTTTCAATAGGACGTAAAGATTCTTTAATATTACATTACGTGGTAGTATGTACTTTCATTGAAGAATAAGACACATTGTGTTGGGTGTATACCTGCATGTAGGTTATACCTTATATTTTTTATGTATGGTATATCAAAGTACAGTTTCACAATTGTAAATTTTAACAAACTTCCATTGGAAAATAAGCTGTTTAATAATTCATCTTAGTACAACCCACACTTAGGCCTTCTTAATCTAAATAACACATATAATTATGAAAGCTGTCATTTGTGTATTATTATCACTTAATGTAAGCGTATTAAAATAAGAGCTTATGAGATCTTTGAGTGCTCGCCGCTGGTACATCTAGTAGCAAAGTGATCAACTTCAGTTCAATAGATAATAGTACTCTTATTTTACTCAAACGTCTCCACCCTTGTAGCGTTCATAGCGGGAGTTAGTCCAATTACTTAGCCTCTGTTATCAAGCACGCTTTTAGTAATGGTGGCTGTATTTTTAATCCGTTTTCAATGTTATTATGTAGAATGGTAACTTAAGTTAATGGTAAATCTTTAGAGGTAAAGGTTAATCGCGTTTACAAAACACAGAATAAATAAAGAAACCTATTCTGATGTTTTTAGTAGGTCTAATTAATTGTAAAGTCACAAGAAGATCAGACACTCACTTTGAATATGTTTTATATTCTTTAATATCGTGAGAAAAAATAATCTTCAAATTCTAAAGGTCATTTTCAGGTTGACTGAATTCAAAACATTTTATTTTTATGTCTGTGTTTATGCACATTATTAGAAGTAAACTCATCGAGAGCTTTTTGTAAAATTTGTTTTCAATTCCTTCATTAAAAATCCAAACAATTTAAAAATTTGATTTTTCTTAATATTGTTTTCAACGATTTTGCGCTCAAATATAGTCTAAAATATAGATCACTACATCCCAAAAGTTTGGTTTCGGAACCATTTTAAGAACTGTACATTCACTCTAATTTCTCAATTCGGTTCATTACGTTTTGCTTATACACGAGGATATGTAGTCAATTTTAGAAAAAAGAAATTTATAATCCTTGAGTAAATCTAAAAAAACCGGAAATGATTCATCCACTTCTTAGAGTATAATTTTAAAAAACATTTGTTTATGAAACGTAAATTTAATTTATTTCAAATTAGGTAGATTAGCTCGAACTATTATTCTTTAAACATTAACAAAATATAAAAAAACCACTTTTTAAAAAAACTGGCAGGTTTATTTGGTAGCTACGGAAATGGTTTTTGAGAAAAATTAAATGTACACCATTTACGTTATTTATTTTTTACAGATCAGTTTTTAAACCGGATTTAAATTTCTGGCAAAGTTAAAGTCCAATAACTCAAACTAAAATAAATAAAGTGGTTTTTGCACTTAGCAGTAAAATTTATATACATTTCGTCTAAAGTATTTTCTAAAAATGTCCACTAACAAACAGACCACTTAGAATGCCACTTACTGGGGCACGCTTGCATAAATGTTCTTATAATTGTATTGCTGGATTTATCTCTAATATTTATATGTTTTGGCCCATGCAATCTCCTACATCAAGGAGAGAAAGTTAGAGTAATGGAATTACACCATATGTTAATGTTTCACACGACGTAATTATCCAATAACCTTTAGCCTTTTGAATTTTACAGTTATAAAAGAAATTCCAAAATAATTGTTTCATTTTAAACTTTCTGCGAATATCACCATCATAATCGCATAGGTGCATAACGTTTTAAATTTTCAAGTCAAACTGAAAACACTAAAATGAAATCTTACTGTTTTCAGAACCATTTTTGATTTATAAATGTATTGTGAACATTTATACACATTTTAATGCTGATTACTACAACAAAATTTGATTTACAAAATAATAAGAAATGGAAATTTTAATTTTTAAAGTTTGAACCGATTGAAACGAATTTAGCTAATTTTTTAATAAAAATTATTTTAGCTTCAGGTGTGTATTATAACGGAAGTAAACGTCACACGCTATAAAAAAAAGCACAATTATATAAGTATATAAGTATATTTAAATTTTAAACTGTTAGTTTAACTATATTTCTCTTTATTTTTATCATGTTATACGTAATTTTATTTAACCATTTATTTGTACACTATATGACGTACACAAAAATCGGGAGATAGTGGGAAAATTAATTTCAGGTTATTATTGATTGATTCGTTTTCAGGTTCGTTGAGTCAATAAGTGGTTTTCACTTTGATTTAAAAGTGTGTGTGTGTGTGTGTGTGTGTGTACTGGACTAAACTATTTGGTTTTGTTGGACCAATGTTTTATCAAGTCGTTTCAAGTAAAAATACCCTTATTAGTTAACAAAAATCCTACCTTCTCAAGACATGCATTAAGAGTCCGGTCAATTTTTATTTTAATGTAATATTTAAATACCAAATAAAACCGTCAAGTCGTTCCAATAAAAAACCCATTACTAATCCGGTATCCGGAATATGTTTTCTAGAATTTGTTTGTTCAAGAATATGTTCTAGAACGTTTCTAGGTTTAGGCATATTTATATTTATAAACATTTGTAACTCCAGCCAATATAACAAACAAAAGAAATACATGTTTAAAAGTAAGTAAGAAATAAATTCGGACGACTGTTGAAGTTGTTTTCTTCTCTGAAATTGTCATAAGTTATAAGTTTGCTTGAATATAAACTATATTTGAGAATATTATATAAAAAAGGTTTTAGAAACTTTAGCAAAATGTACCCTTTATCAATAGGTTTCGGTTCATCACTCAAAACAGCAGCAGGTAAGAGAGTTTGTGCACCATTTTGTACATTTTTTAAGCACCGATCTGTACCTTTTCAATGGCCTTTCATGTCATCTAATGAGTTTCGTTGAACACTGCACTAAATTATTGTTTCCAACTTTTTGCATCCTAACGTAATATTTTTTGCTACTCTGACGTCACAAATTTCATAATATAAGCGGCGTTAAGTCAGCTTGTTATGGTAAATAATTTTCTGAAAGGCATCGTCAACATTTATAAGTAAGGCTTTACTAAATAAACGCATTCAGAATGCAGTGAGTCGCTTGGACAAGTGAAAGGCGTCCTTACAAGCATGTCCACTTAGTCTGTCATAAATTTATGTAACAAATGCAACGTACCAAAGGTTAGACGCTGGTGGACAGGCACCGGGAAGGTTTAATAATAGCGTCGTGACATTTCACTAATTTTGGACTGTTAGTTAATTGTCCTCAGTCCACTGAAATACTATATTTTTCCTCTAGGCACTTTTCGTACATAATCTAGATGAATAAACAATTAAGGAATGCAGATGTTATACACACAAGGAAAATATAACGGAATGTTTTCTCTCCCTCACGCAAGAGCGCGCGCGCGCGCACACACACACACACACACACACACACACACACACACACACACACACACACACAACGGGGTAGAAATGAATAGAACTATAAAAAAATCATTTTTTTCAAGATCTCCAAAATTTCTAAGCTACTGTACTTTGTACAGTGAAAAAGAAAAAATTCCGTTACTAGTTGCAGAACTGTAAACTGTTTCCTATTAAAAAAAAATATTGTTGGAGAAACCTGTGTGGTCACGTGACCTTTCACAAACGCACGAATACTGCTCTAACCTTGTACTGTTCACACATTTCACGCTACTTAATTCCAGCAGGTCTTCACGCCTTTCAAGTTGTTTAATTGTTTTGTTAATCACTTATACACTAGAATTGTATTTTTATTAAGTTATCAGTGCATGTCGTTATGTTTTCGAGTATTTCAACTTGTTCTAAACTTGTAAATTTGGTCATAATTTATACGCGTTAAACTTTCTTTTTTTTTCTTAAATAGAGATAATTTATAATGTATGTAAGGTTATTTGTCTGCAGGACTTCACGAACGAATAAAATAAGATAAGCTTAATACTTGAAATTATTTCCTAAAATCCATTAGTGAAAATTCTGCAATAACTTTTTAAAAGAAATTCATCAGATTTTCTCAAATTTTCGTCTCATATACATATTTATAAAACAAATTAGTGTGTTTTACAGTGAATTTTTAAATAATATTTTTTTTGTAAAACAAATCACTGTATATTTAACGCCTATATAAATATTCGATTTAATTTTCCAGTGATCGCATATCCCAAAGTACAAGTGATCTCTTATACAACATCCCTGCCCGCGCTATCTGCATTTCGAAAACCCATTACCTTGTGCAATCCCAATGTCGTCGCGTTGTTTTACCAGGTGGTCTCGTCGCCGCACATCCCGACCCATCACTTCCCACTTTCTCTCGAAACATTTTCGAGACATGTACAGCTTATGCGGATATAATGGCCTTCGATTTATTGCAACTTTGCTCCACTGAAAACGTGACTCATTAAAAGTTGATGTGGACCGTCCCATCCTTTACTTCATTACACTATAAGTGTTTATATATAATGTATTTAAAATAACAAACATTCTGTTCTATACCCACGTTTAAATCACTCGCTTTACACCTTTACGCCATGACTTTATTGCACTAAGTAGTAAAACAGTGTTAGTAATTTGTAGATACTGTATTTAAAATGATAGAAACTTCTGTTCTGACTAAACGTTTAAATCATTAGGAATTAGGTGCAGCATTACTGGCAAAAGCTGTATATTTTTGGGGAACGCCGTAGCTAAGTCGATAAGGAAGCAGACAGTTTATTAGAGCTCTGAGCTGTTCACAAGTTTGAGCTAAGTTATTACCGTTAACTTTGTGTTACGCCGATTTTTGTCTTTATTAGTCTAGTAGTAACAAGCAAAGACGTTAAAACAAAGCAACACAAAATTAAATGGTGCTCAATGGTTACGCGTCTATGAAATGAATACTTGTTAACGACCGTGTTTACACTGACATCCCGGCTAGCCTTTAAATGACGTTTACGGCTTGTCCACACTTTTGTAAATTTTTCATTACGTTACTCTCAATTTTATTCACTGCAGTACACAATTTTAACAGTATCATTTCACTTGAGATTATTTATTGTTTTTGTTTATATGAATACAATAACAGGCAATTAATAATAACAATGAACTACATGTTATTTTTTTATTCATATAAACAAAAACAAATGTACTTTCGCTGTTTAGTACATTGCCTATCTCCGCACGTCGCAATATTTTACCATAAATTTTTTCCCATTCTATATTAATCGTTGGGATACTACATTTTATATAGTTTTGTATAAAATATTTCACTTATTTTATTGCTTTTAGGATTTTAAACTTCTAATTCTACCATTGTTTTATTTAATATTTATCCCGCCCTGCATTATTCCAAGTAAGCAGTCTACCTGCGGTCAAGTCGATTGATTTTGTAATATATGTTATTGTTACTCACTAACTGGCTTCTATGTGATAACCAGCTGCTTCATTCATCAGCTGTTTCATGAATTCTTCACTTCCTTCCGTTACTATCAATTCGATTTCACTGCACCACAAAATTTCCCGTACCGTACGTAAAGAAATATTCACTAATCATCGTAGTCGTTTGACTTAAAGAAAAACGTAAAATTTAATAATAATGTGTTTGCTATAAGTCAAGCATATTGTGAATCCATATTTTCTGGACTCATGGCAATGATAAACTCAAAAACGTGGTGTTTTTTTTTAGTGGCCTGATTTTACTTTTACTACGTTGGCACCAAATCCTTAAAAATGGAAAACGTATTCTTAAAGTTTTAGTTAAGCGTTATAGTTCCTTCTATATGACAGCGGTTAATTGGCAATAACTTGGACCTATTGCGTGTATTACTGCTACTTTGTTACTCTAACTGGCATTGAATAAAATTAATAAACTATGAAATTTTCTTAGTGTTTTATTCACCTTAGGTTTAACCCTTAATTGGGTGCGCTAGTGGCAAATTGGCTGCAATCTTTTATTTTCGCATCTTACGGTAGGTATCGATGGAGAAATGTTTTCAGGGATTTGAGTATTTGTCAAGACCACCTTGAGGGACACGAACTGTATAAAAATAATACCACCTTATCTTCAGTCCGTCTGGAAATAAGGCATAATGCGAGATAGTTACGTCTGCGGCCAAGTTGTCGCGGCGCGTCCAATCGTGTAACTGCTTTCGTAGTGTTATTCTCACTATATTTGTGCATACATAGTCACTTTTACCCTTTTTTTTGTTTTGTTGTTGTTTAGTGTTTTAGTTTAGTATTTTTTACTGTGTTTCAATTCTACTGACTAAGATTCCAAAACGTCTATTGTAAATTTGGATTATAACGCTACAAAATGTGGCGTTGATACTGTCGATCAAATGTGTGACAGTTACTCGACATCCCGAAGCACAAGACGTTTAACAATGGATTTTTTATCGGCTTTTAGACATTGCCGGAATAAATGCAAATATAATTTACAAATTCAACTATCTGCATTACAGTGAACGAAGACGAAACTTTTTGAAAAAATTGGCACTCAGTTTCATGAGAGGACACTTGAAAGCTAGAGCGACAATCTTAACTTTTCCAAAAGATCTTGAAGTTTTTTTTGGGGGGGTGGCAAATACAACTTATTGGAAAATCAACAGGCTCAAGTACCAACACGTAGACCTATTTATCATATTTGCGGAATACACAAAAATAACAGAACCAAAATTTTCTGCAAAGAATATAATAAGAATGTCAATAATAATAATAATAATAATAATAATAAATAATAAAGAATAGTAATAAGAATCACAGTCAGATGACCGCTGTTTGCCCAAACTGTTTGCACGAAGCTGAAACAATGGACGTTGATTCACATTAAATTTGTAAATATTAATTTTTAAATTTTTGTTTATAAATTTATTTTTTTGATAAGTGTGACCACTAGGAATTCCGTAATATTTGTCATGTTTCTTGTATAAAATGAAATCCTTTTTCAGACAAGTGTTTGTATTCCTTAACTATTGTCTATGTTTCAAATATTAAATCTTTTTAAAATAGGCCTAAATATAACTATTCAAAAACTGAAAATTAAAATAAATCAATTAGAAACAAAGTACAATACAAAAAAATAATGCAATGTGTCCACTTAAAATTAGTTTACATGGGTACAAAAGCGGAATTAGGCATTGCGGCCAAATTTCCTCGGCGGCCCGGTTGTGTGGTACAACTAGGCGAGCCCAGTGAAGGATTAAGGAAACTTGCATAGTTCTATAAATTTCCCGTTGGGTGCTATAGCTGCACTTCTGACATACAGGCAGTACTCATGCAAAAACACTGTACTGCCAAGTGTCCTCAGATTTAGGTTAGATGGGATAAAAGATGGAGATCATTGTAATATTATTGTACAATGATCTTTACAACTATTCAAATTTTTTCTCATAAATTATATTTTGCAAACAATGAACACATCCAACGGATCGAATTTGCAATGGATTAGTTCTGGTGAAAGCCGCCATTGAGTTTCCAGTTCCAATTTTGATGTTGGTTTATCTCAACAACACCGATCACAGATTCGTTTCATTAAAACCAGTTGCTTGACGCTGCAGAGAGATTCAGAATCAATTAATTGTAGACAGTGGCGTGTTCACATATTATGTTGGTACACTGCCTTATAAATCAGTTGGGTATTTATGTTTCCAGAAGATATTTATTGCTTTCTTGACCGCCATAGTTGAATGTTTTTAACAAAACGTGTTTGAATAGAAAATGAAGTAACGTTATAAAATACACTGACGGTATTGTTTAAATCAAGTTCTTAATTTTCGAAAACGTTTTAAAATACTGCTTACGTTTTAAAGGTTATTATAGTTTTACAGAATTAAACAGTTAATATTAATATTTCACGCACTGACTACTAGTAAAAAGAAGCAAATTTACAAACATTATTACCTACTCTACTAGAACTAAAAAAAAAAATAGTTTAAAAATTTTTTTAGTAGTGTGCTTGTCTTTGTCAATTGTTGTTTTACAAAGACAATTGATTTTGTCTACTTTTGAATTTGAATATTTAAAATATTTAAGATTATTTCAACGCTGATTATATTATGTAGACTTTTTTTTTAAATAAAAATGATTTTTTAAGATTTGGCATATTCATAATTTTGAAATTATTAACATTTTTTTTAAAAAGTTCATATTGACTCTTTTTTGCGAAATTATAATCCAATCGGTTTAAATTACAACATTGAAAATTTAAAAATATACCGTGATCACCTATAATTAATTTTTGTAATTTCAATGTAATTTGAAAATTTAAAATTTAATTTTTACCATACTTTAATGCCGTTTATGTTTGTGAAATCTCATTTTTTTAAAAAAAGGTAAGTTAAAAAAAATTAATATTTTAAAAGTTGGAATGACCGCCGTTTTGAAATTGTTGAACAGATTTTACGTTATAACGAACTTGCCAAAGCAATTAGCCTATCGGAATCGATTTTCGAGCCTAGTTTAAATTCAATTTGTTAGTGATCGTCAGAGGGCTGAACAAAACGCGCGCGCGCACGCACACACACACACACACACACACACACACACACACATATATACACACATATATATATATATATATATATATATATATATATATATATATATATATATATATATATATATATATATATATATATATATATATATATACTAAGAATTGGTTAAGATCTATATTTCACTATATTTCAGGATTAAAAGAAACGATCGAATAAACAAAATTACTTTAAAATATAAAAGATGTCAAACTTGAAGACGATCTCACAATGCTTTAATAAGTCTGAGACTGTGAGATTTAAATCTAAGAACTCGTCTTGCTTGTTTGTATATTTAACAATGATTTATCTGTTCCAGGTTTTCTTCTAACATTCACTCTTTCTCTATCATCAAGAAGTGCATCTTTCACGCACAACTTTCAACTTGTTTATATAAAAGTTGACAGAGCGTGTCTCCATACACAGACTCTATGATGTTAACCATTACAATACCAAGGCCTCTATAAAAAGAGAAAACTCAATTATAATATTAATGAAAATATTTTTGTTTCGTTTTAATGACTAATGGTTTATTTATTAATTTCTCACGAAACCAAGAATAGCCTATAAATGTAAGATTTGGGATTCTAATGGATCATTATGTTTTCAGGTTTTAAGAGTCAAAAAAAGTACATGTGTGGAACTCGTGGACATATTAACAGAAGCGTAGCTTTTTTTTACGATATCTTTGCTGGTTATTTAATTGTTTTGAAGATATGTTTACAAATATTTTTGTTTCTTTCTAAATAATGAAATATATGTATCTTAGATTAGATATTATTTGTTGTAGTTATAGTAAACAATAAGTTGGTTTATGTTAATTCATTACGATCAGCTGATTTCATTAAACAGCTGATAGGCAATATCAAAAACAATTATTATAAAAGTTTAAATTTTTATATTAATTCCGAATTTATTATAAACGGTTACATCGTATATTGTTTTTCAACTAAGGAAAAATACAGTAACAAAAGCAACAACCCTTTTTCATATAGTACGCGTGTACTGTAATCAGAAAGGAAGAAGAAAAACAAAGAGACAGTAACAAGAGACGAAATTTGTTTGCTCATTTCAGTTACATTTGAAAATTATAAAATGAGACTTTTTGATTTCATTAGCAAAATTGAGATTTTCAAAAACGTTTTGTGAATTGTTAATTGTTAAAGTATAATAATAAGTATAATAAAAGCATTTCAAATTAATGGACTGATTTTGGTAAAAAAAGAACTTGTTCAAGCTGTTACATAGTCGAAGTTTGTGTCAAAATTTGAATTATGTCGGATTAAAATTGCGTATTAGAGTGACAACACAAATATTAATTATAACCTAGCCAATATAGTTTTATTTATACCTTTTTCACAGAAAAATCAACTCGCGGTCTAAGTACATACTACGTAATTTACTCCATAAATTGTACTCATTTGTTGTGCTCATTTGACGGTCTCGTATTTTACTATTATTGCATATTGATTATTTTAAATAGATTTTTTTATAACTTTATGCCAATTAGACTCAGTGTTAACGGTAAGGGAAGTGTTGGTATAAGATTGGATCTCCTCCTCCTGATGGGTCGAAGAATGATGTATTAATGTTTCGATCTGTTAATAATATTGTAATTGCTCCTGCTAGTACGGGTAATGAAAGCTCGTAAATAACCTAAACAAGTCTGAAATGATTGTTGGTCACGTGGTTGTAGATTTTTATTGCATTACTGAACAGTTAATTGTTAAGTTCTAATGTGATTAACCAACAATGTATCTGATGTCAGTCAACGAGACTAAAGTTTTCCGCTGTATAATTTCATTGCATTGTACAGTAGTAGTTACATTAAAATACAGGATGTAATAATGCTTTCACCTGTATAGAGTCAACTTCACGGGGCAAAGGTGTTAAAACAACTACAGGTTAAATAGGTGAGACGTTGTACAACTATACTTTAACTCGTAAAAATATGAACACTAAATGTGATTGCATTTATATGATTAAATTTAAATGATTACGATGATTAAATTTAATGATTAATTTAAAATTTAATCAATGACTTGCTAATTTAAATGCTAAAAACTACTGTGGAGAAAGTTTGAACAATTGTAAGTCTGTTAAGAAGGTAAGACATTTTAAAGAGTTTGGACATTTGAATCGATTCTGTTGGGTGCAACTAAATAACAGGCTATTAACTATATCAATTTTCATGACATCTACTTAAATAAACGCTGGTGGTAGTAATTCATTGAAATTTCACTGATAGATTAAGATTCTTCTAATATATATTATACCACAATATCTTAATATATAAAAGAAGAAGTCCTGACTGACTGACTGATTCATAATCAACGCCGAGCCAAAACTATTGTAGCTAGCGACTTGAAATTTACAGAGTACATTTAAGTTACAATGTAGGCGTGCTATAAGAAAGGATTTTGCAAAAATTTGATTTTGACGCCGTTAAACTACTTAACCAGTCCAAATTTAATAAACAACGTACAGCCAATACTATTACAGCTAAAAACTTGAAATTTTCAAGGTATATTCTTACAACAATGTTAAGGTGCATTAAGAAAGAATTTTGCAAAAATTTGACTTTGACGCTATTGCACTACTTACCCAGTCCAAATTTGTTAATCAACGTACAGCCGAGACTATTATAGCTAGAGACTTGAAATTTTCAGGGTACCTTCTTACAACAATATCAAGGTACACTAAGAAAGTATTTTGCAAAAATTTATTCCGACGCCATTAAACTACTTACTCAGTCCAAATTTAATAAACAACTTACAGTCAATACTGTTATAGCTAGAGACTTGAAATTTTCAGGGTACCTCCTTACAACAATTTCAAGGTGCATTAATAACGGATTTTGCAAAAATTTGATTTTGAGCCATTAAACTACTTACCCAGTACAAAGTTAATAAATAACGTACATGCAATACTATTATAGTTAGAGATTTTCAATTTTCAGGGTACCTTCTTACAACGTCAAGGTACACTAAGAAAGGATTTTGCAAATATTTAACTTTGACGCCATTAAACAACCCTGTCCAAATTTAATAAACAACGTTCAGCCAATACTATTATAGCTGGAGACTTGAAATTTTCGAGATACCTTCTTACAATAATGTCAAGGTCCACTAAGAAAGTATTTTGCAAAAATTTGATTTTGACGTCATTAAACTACTTACACAGTCCAAATTTAATAATCAACGTATTATAGAGACTATAATACCTAAATTTGAAATTTTCAGGGTTACCATCACATGTAGGGGTGCACTGGAAAACGATTTTTCAGTATTCAACTCCTAAAGAGGTAAAAATGAGGTACAACAATTTTTATTGGAAAAATATATTTTTCGTCTTACCTTCTTAAAACACAACATAGTCACTCTTAAATATAAGTAATGAAATATATTTTTCACTGTTTTCCAAAACTCATTCCTTAAAGAGATTGAAAGGGGGTAGACAATGTAAAAAAGTGGTATATAATTTTGCATTAAACAAATATTTGTTTGGATGGAATATTCTAGAAGTATGCTATGAAACACATATTTCAACATTTTTCCAAATTCATTCCCTAAAAGAATAAAAATGTAAAAAAGAGGTATAATTGGAGAAAAAGAGTGTTTTCATTGGAGAAAAATATTTTTCAATGAATATATTTTAAAATTTTTTTTATATATTCTTCTAATCTAATAATATATAAAAAAAGAAGTCCTGACTGACTGACTGACGGATTCATAATCAACGCAGAGCCAAAACTATTTTAGGTAGCGACTTGAAATGTTCAGGGTACATTTATGTTTCCATATAGGCGTTCAATAAGAAATGATTTTGCAAACGTTTGGTTTTAACGCCATTAAACTGCTTACCCAGTCCAAATTTAATAAACAAAGTACAACCAATACTATTATAGCTAGAAACGTGAAATTTTAGGTTACCTTCTTACAACAATATCAAGGTGCACTAATAAAGGATTTTACAAAAAATTGGTTTTAATGCCATTATTAAACTACTTACCCAGTCCAATTTTATTAATCAACGTACAGCCTATACTACTGTAGCTAGATACTTGCCATTTTCAGGGTACCTTCTTACAACAATGTCGAGGTGCACTAAGAAAGGATTTTGCAAACATTTGATTTTAATGCCATTAAATTACTTACCCAGTCCAAATTTAATAATCAACGTATTATAGAGACTATAATACCTAAATTTGAAATTTTCAGGGTTACCACCACATGTAGGAGTGCACTGAAAAACGATTTTTCAGTATTCACCCCCTAAAAAGAGGTAAGAATGACGTACAGCAGTTTTTATTGGAAAAATATATTTTTCGTCTGACCTTCTTAAATCGTAACATAGTCACTCTTAAATATAAGTAATGAAATATACTTTTCACCATTTCCCAAAACTCATCTCCTAAAGAGATTGAAAGAGGGTAGAATATGTAGAAAGGGGTATACAATTTTGCATTGAAAAAAATATTTTGTTTTGGATCGTATATTCTAGAAATATACTATGAAACACAAATAACGAAACACATATTTCAACATTTTTCCAAATTCATTCCCTAAAATGTAAAAAGAGGTATAGTTGGAGAAAAATATTTTTTATCGCCTTTTCTTAAAAGTAAACGAAATATTCTAAAACACAAATTATGATACACTAAATTCAGCACCCCCCCCCGAATCCATCCCCTAAAAGGACAAAAATATAAATGAGGTATAAATAAAGAAAAATAGTTTTTATCAGATTTTCTTAAATTCGAATGGAACACGTTTGAAGACAATAAAACAACATATTCAGGTTATAATATTTTTTCATATTCACTGTAAAATAATCATGAGTTTAGATGATCACGCTTTTATTAATGTATTTTTTTATGTTTCTAAATTATTATATTACTGAAAAAGTTTAAGTTTCGTGGGCGAAGCCGTGACGGGTAATGTGACGGGTATAATATAAAACGTTTTGCTAAAAAACAGTGCATAAACATTGCACAAATTTTCTTAAAACAATTAATTATTCTTTTTGTAAACATTTCCGTTTCAGAACCCAAATCTCAGTCTAATCTCTCGAAATCATTTATATCATAATCTCCTCATATTTTAATACATTTTGTTTTGGTACAGCAGGGCTAAATTTTATTTCAATTTCATCAAATTCATCGTCGATGATTTTACAAAAATCTACTGTGAATTTTACGAGAGTATTGACCAAAAAAAACTTGAAAGCTTTTTTTAAAATTTCAAAAAAATAGTTTTGATGTATGGACAAACAACACCTGTAATATTAGGTGAATGCTAAATTTAAAGAAATTAAAAAAAAATGAATTGGTTTAGTTTCCACAGATGTGAATTTATATAAAAACGAAGAGCCATTACTGTTAGTATTTTTTTTAATTAGGGGATCCAAAACGGATAGCCGTTACAATTTCAAGATTGACTTTTCATCATTATAATACTTTCTCTATACATGCACATTCAGTGACAAACTAAACACTTTAAAAAAAAGTAATTTTTGGGAACATAGTAACCCTTCTGAAGTATATACGAGTATTATACTTGTAAAACCATTATTAGTTAAAAAAAGTATTACTTAAGTTCAAGTACATGGTAATATTCTGTATAGCCGACGGGTTAAAAATTTAAATAATTTCTGCAGACGGTGTACAGGCCTACAGAGTGGACACGAAATTCATGTCATATCACATTATAGGCCCATTCAGATTACAAGTGAGGAAACTCCCCTTGAAGAGATAAGGATGTTTATCAGAGAACGTCTGGCGTGGTTATTACGGTAGGGAGTTGTCATTACTATCAACGTGTTGATAAAATATAGTCCATTTTGTTAAGTTTTAACTTTCATTATATTATTATTGCGAGGAAATGCCAAAGTATTCAAATATATAATTAGCGTTTGAAGAAAATTCAATTATTCCAGACAAATGCGATCATAATTATTTGCAATATGTTTTGTTGTGTTTAAAAATAATTAAATTATATAAAAAATACACTATAATGAACATAAAAGTTTACTAATTTTTTTCTAGAAATAGTTTAAAATGCCCAATTTGTCCGATAATACTCTGAAATTAACCCTTTTTAAAAGTCGATTTTCAATATTGTTCCCATATTTTCCTAAAGCATGTAAATTTATAGCCTAATTCAAACCAGTGTACCAAATTTTAAACAATAAAATTTTATGTTTTGGGGAATAAATCGGCAAAAATATAATGAGACTAACCATATGGTTATCACCGTTTCCATTGAAAACTGAGCTTTTGGAGCAGTCGAGACCCGGATCCACAACTTGAAGTTAGCACAGATAATTATCTGTAGATCATTGTTTACGATTTTTAAAATATTTATGTATATGTAGGCTATATATGTCTATAAGCGTGAGTTCGAAATTTTAATGCAAGTCGGTTCAAACTTGGAACAGAAATCGGTTTTGTTAATCGTTCAGACAAGTGTGTGCAGAAGATTGTGGACAATTTCATTTTTATAATTTTTAATGTAATTTGGAAATTTAAGAGATCTTGTACGCTAATTACCATTATGGAATGAGATTTTTAAAAAGTGTAACACCAAAATTATTGTTACTTTTGAAAATTCGCTTCCATCAAGTCAGCGAAACAACTACTTACAGCGATAATTTTTTAGGCATTACAACCTTTTAATTCGAACCGTATTTTTGAAAAAAAAATATTAACGTGAGAAAGTTTTTGTGTAATGTTGTTTATGATTTTTTTATAATTTAGTACATATTTGTTTACTATAAGGAAGTGTTATGATTATATGTCATAACTTTTTTGATTATGTATATCATGTTTAAACTTTAAAAAATAACTGTATTGTTTTTATTCTAAAACGTAATTTTATACATAACTGATGCATGTTATTACTAATGAATTTATTTATATAAAAATATGGGAAAACTATCGTTACCTTGTTCTTAAAATCCAAAGCAAACCCAGAAGCAGCCAAGCTGATCACTAACAGCACGATCAGTTTACTCATTGTCGATACACTTTTGTACTGGTCTGTACCACGAACACAGTGGGTATGGCTATTAACAGAGAGCGAACAGTGAAGACGCACAAATAAGGGGGGGGAGTAACACTTTCACCCTGAGAGCTCTTCAGACGCGTTATGGGTAGTCGGTAACGTTTAGTTTATTACTGTTCTGGTAACAAGATCACTTAAATGTTTTATTTTTAAATGTAACTTTGTTAATAAAAACAATTTAAAATATAGGCTATTTATTATATATTTTTTTAAAATTTTGGTGAAAGTTTTAGTACTTAACGAACTTCCTTTGAAAAATTGCTGTTACTTCAGCCATTGTAATAAGACTTATTTACTCTGGTTAGCATTCACAAATATTTTCCGATTTAATTTTAAACTTGCACGGAAATAGATTTTGGATTAAAGTTTTAAAAAGTTCGTTACAAAAAAAAAAAAAATGCGTCAACAGTTTCAAAATTCTGGTCACTTCAAATCTTATAAAAATTATATTTTTTTTATATAACATTTTTTAGAAAACAAAACTTTAGACGTTATGTCACGTAATTAGAAATTTACATTTTTAAAGTTCTAATTTATGAAAGTTTTTATGACAATTACTAAGATGAAATCAGATTGTCAAAAAAGGGCAAAATATTGTCGGAAATTCGCTTCGATCACGTAACATGATAACTTCATGTTAATGATTTCGTTTTAATTTGTAAGTTATTTGGTTCCAGTTGCGTTTGTTGTACTTCCTAAGTGTACGAGATAGTTAATACAAAATTATGTTAATCATACAAAATAAATATAGAAAAACTTCATACAAACACTGTAAAGTTAATTTTGTTTCAGACATAACCGTAAAATCGGATCATTCAAAATTCAAAGCAATATACGAGTACTATATTCGAATGAAAAGAAAAAAAACTGTATATATATATATAAAACAACTACAGCTAAAAATGAACATATGTAGCAGTAGGCCTATTAATTTCAATACAGTAACATTACAAAAAAATTATTCCACTTGAGTAATATTTAGTCATTTTACTAAGTCCAACGGTTTCTTTCTTCTAAGCCTCCTCACAACGTCACTGCTATCAAGTTCCAGCATCTCTGTGTTAACATGGTTCCATCCATAGTCCCATAGTTCCATCCATGTCGACCTTATTATCTCTTCGACAGTTTCTGCACGAAGATCTCTATGGGTTAATTTTCGTTCCTGACGTACCACGTGGGCTGATAACTGCTCATAATACCTTGTTCTCAAACGTTTGTCTAATTTGAATGTTGACTTTTTTGTGCAGTCCCGTAACTGTAAACCGTATGTTCACACAGGTCTTAGGACTTGTTTGTACAAAAGTAGCTTATTATAAGTATCTAAAGTGCTCCCGAGAAGCCAATACAGTTCCCCATATTCAGTGTTTAGATGTGTGCCTTCCGGTTTAACCTAGCAACCAAAGTTGTACCAAGGTACTTCACTTTATTTCTACAAGGAATTCTACTGAGAAGCTACCAGATACTATTGACAAGGTTAGTGATTAGACAAAGAAGTGGCGTATAGAGTCAAGCGAGCCTAATCAACTCATGTTAAGTTTACAAATACAAAAATTGATGTAGTAATACAGCACGAGGGTTGTCCGTAAATTAAGGTTCCCAATAATTTTTCACAATGAAAAACATGTTTATTTGCATTAAAAAATACATTTTTGGAGAGCTTACACTTTTTCTACTTGTCGACGTAATCGCCGTTGAGATCGATGCATTTTTGCGTACGGTGAACCATCTTTTGTATGTCTGAGTCAAAAAACTCTCCCGCCGCGCCGCGAAGGTAGCTTAAAACTTTTTTCAGCTCCTCTCCGGTACAGAAATGAGTTCCACCTAAGTGTTTCTTCTAATTAGGGAAGACATGGTAGTCACTTGGGGCTAAATCCGGGCAGTAGGGCGGATGGTACCCCATCCAAATTTGTTGATGAGATCTGTTATTACACAGGCGGTATTCGGACGAGCGTTGCCTTGATGGAAAGAAAATCCCTTCGTGAGCATGCCTCTCCTCTTGTTTTGAATCGCGCGGAGAAGGTTCTTTAACATCTCACAGTAGCGATCAGCATTGATTGTTGATCCAGTATCCATGAATTCGCACAACAATAACTTCTTCTTGTCCCAAAACAAGCTCGCCATGACTTTGCTAGCAGACAGTGTTTGAACTTCCTCGGCTTTGGCGATTCTGGATGTTTCCACTGACGTGATTGTTCTTTCGTTTCCGGTGTCGTATAGTGTACCCAGGTCTCGCCCCCAGTGACAATGGCGTCCAAGAATTTCTCGCAATCGGTTTCGTAGGCCTGAAGAAATTCGCGGGACGCATTAATCCGTTGCCGTTTGTGGTCTGCTGTAAGCTATCTTGGGACCCACTTTGCACAAACCTTGCTATACTCTAAATGGACTGTCAAAATTTTGTCAATGCAGGTCTTGATAACATTAGGAATCATCTCGGAGAGCTCCCAAACAGTCACCCTTCGATCGTTCAGCATTACTTCTTCCACTTTCGCAATCGTTTCGTCTGAAAACAGATTACCGTGTGGAACGCTGTTCATCATAATCGTCTGTACGTCCGTCTTTGAATTCTCTGCACCATTTGCACACGTGTATGCTCATACAATTTTCTTTCTAGACTTCACGCAATTGGATATGAATGTCCACCGGAGCAGTGTTTTTTGCGCACAAAAAATGAATTACAGAGCGTAATTCGCAACTGGCGGGAGACAGAAAAACAACTCCATTATTAACAGCTACCAAGCCAAGACTGAGCGTCGCAGACCGCTCGCAGAATGGGGATTGGGAGTGGAGGAACCAAGCTGCAAGCTGAGGTCACCGGGTCCCGCGTAGCAACGTTCGCAGAGACTTATAGCGCCTTGGGAACCTTACTTTACGGACAATCCTCGTATTTATATATCTTGTTCAAATTTTCAATCTTAATAAAATACTTTCTCCATTAAGTTCAAATAATTTTTGTTAAACTTGTAGTGGATGACACTTGATGTTAATACAGTTTTTTTTTGGTCATTTGTTTTCTCAAGCAATGTGCACAGACATTTAGTATTCAGGGACCCTAAAAAAATAAATATAATTTCAATGTCTATAATATTATTGTATTTTTACATTAGTTTACACTAATCAGTTTAAAATCTATAAATTAGTATTTTAAATTTCAAAAGTACGACGATGAATCTAACTGCGATAAGAGATTATTTTTTGTATTTTCAGTGTAATTTTAAAAGTGAAAATTCTAATCAATATATGCAAAATTAAGTCTTATTTTATTGATAGAAACATGTTATCGAAAAAGTGTAATGTGCTATGTTATTGTATTGAAAATCAATTCCATTAAATGAGCAAAACAAATTGGTGCGGTGATTAATATAATTTTATTTAACCTCAAAATGTATGAAATGACAAAAAAGTATGATTGATTTTTGAGAAAATATTTTCTAAATGATTTCGGAAAAATTTTTTTTTTAATTTATTATTACTGCTGTCCCATCCCCCATTAACTATTGAAACTATACACTTAGGGCTTTATAAACCGCTACTTGATTATACATTTACGAGAAAGTTATTGCCAACTGGTGAAACACTTCTATGAAAATCGTTGTTGTCACTTCATGAATTGATATTCACGAATCAATCATAATGGTCATTCAACCTTTCTGCCGAGTGACCTAAATTTACGTAAAATCCTGGCTGCAAAAATATCTATAGATTATACAGCCCGGATACTATATTTATATACAGTTATGTACCCGTGGCTAATGCAATGTTATGTTTGTTGGTTTGTTTAAGCAGGCTGTGAAAGTTAGGCTAAACTTCTACTTCTTTGTTATGCACACAGCTTAGCCTAAACAATTCTGTTACTCAACTCACTTGGCTACGATTTTTTTCTTCCTGAAGAAAGTTTTGCATTTCTTTTACTGGTTTAAGAAACGTTACCTTTGAAAAAAAATCTTATTAAAGTAGTGGTATTGCTAAAAACAGCTTAACTGAAAAAAGCAAATTCGACAATCCTTAAGAGCTACAATCCTTAGATTCAAAATGCCGTTTTATAACTCTTTTCGTTTTAACAAACGAAGTATAAGCATTCAGTACGTCCAGTATTAGTGTGTATATTCTGTGGCCCTGGCTGTTCAGTGACTTCTTGTACCAATTATGTAGCAAAGTGGATTATGTGTTTTTTATTCTCTTCAAAGCTAGCTTTAATTTAATTTCGTTTTAATAATTTTATTCAGACAATTTCTACTAAAAATGAGCTACTAGAGCGGCCATCATGGTAAGACCCAGACTCGGCACTTCGAAACGATTAAAATCGAAATTAAATTGAAAATTTTAAAGATGAAAAATATAATTATTAGAACTTTGCTTTAATCACGTCAGCTAGACAGATCCACGCCCGATTATTTCCATTATTCAAACATTTGATTTTGTAAAAGTTACACATGTAAATGCAGTTAAAATTTTTTTGTATCAATTAAAATCTAACCTAATTTTTAGTTACGATGCAACCTAAAATAAAGTAAAGTAAAATAAAATAAAATCTTCTAAATAGCCCGCCGAACGCTGCACTCACGCCATCTGGCGCCGCGATAGGAAATGTAAGTAAAGTAGGAAGGAAGCCCGGTGCACAAATCGGCAAAACGATCTCTCTCTCTCTCTCTCTCTCTCTCTCTCTCTCTCTCTCTCTCTCTCTCTCTCTCTCTTTTGCGGCCGGAGTCCAAGGAAAAAATCATGTATTAGTGGTACAAAAAAGTAAATACTGAAGTCTGGTAATATTGAACAAAAAAAGGGTGTAGTAGCTATAGCAAATTTTAGGCCCCCAGCCTCCCAGAGGCTCTTTCAAAATTAGATCAATTAATAAAGAAATAATCTGAATATATAAGTATCAATGGTACAGAAGTAGATGTAAAACCACTTGGCTGAAGGTCCATTCCTTTCTTTTAATAATAAAATAATAAACATTGTATTTAAATCTAAATTTTACCTTAAAATTGTAAGCATTGTATAAACGTAATTTTAACTTTAAAATTATAAATTTGAAAAGAATAATTTATTAAATCTATTTTGGCAACATACAATTGTAAATTTAAAAACGACCGCGGCACATCGGGTGGTTGTGAGACAATCAATGTAAGTTCCGATAAAGAAATAAAGAAAAAAAATAATAATTCTGCTTTGCCGTCAGTGCATGCATGACGGTTTCGCAGTTATAATCGTAGAGTATTTTCAATCACAAATATTTTTCAAAAAATCGTTTTTTTTTTAAATAAAAATATTTTGTTTTAAATACACTTTTTCACAGTTTGAAGACGTTTGGATTACGGTTTTTACTCAATATTTTCCTTGGTGCCATTTTGACCTATACGCCACTATTACGCAACTGATTTTCACCGCAGTGCTTGTTGGCCGACGTGGCTAAGACACCGGCCAGTCTGTCGCGTCTCTGACGTTCACCGAAGAAAGCGAATATTAGAAACTTGAATAGAAAAATTAAAGGAGAATTTCATATTTTGTATCGTTGATTGGGAAATCAAATTTTTGGAAAATTTCGAATGTCTCAAAATTAATTTAATATTTTGCTAACTAAAATATTTCGTATGACTTAAGTCTTATATCATTCATGTCATACTTATTAATTAATTAAAAATACTTATAAAATTCCTAAATAGCTCAAAAAGAACGAACGAATTAAATCCAACTCATCATAGCGGTTGTCTTTCTTTACGGTATTTGACCGAGCAAAGCGTGGTCTCACCTTGTCCGTTCAGAGATTGATTTGTGTATTTGTTTGTTACGCAGTTTTGGCCAAACGCATTCAGCGAATGTTTTAAAATTTAGTTCGGAGGTACCATGTAAAAAGCCCGAACGACGTGTGTGTAAGATGTTTTCCTATACACTTCCGTTTAAAGATGGCGGCCTCTGATTTACAATAACGATTGTACACAGTTTTAGCAAAACGATTGTTTTTGATTGTTTTGTAATTTGATACGAAGATACTTTGTATAAAGAAGAAATATTGTATGCGTAAGGTTTTCCCCACTTACTTCCGTTTCAAGATGGCTGGCTCTGATTTAACGTTGAAAGTGTAGTAACTGGATATTCCTTGTAAAACTGGCTGAACGGCAAGACGTATCATAATTTTGACATCTTCCTGAAAAAAACAAAACAAAATTTCTAATAAACTTATACTACAAGCACTTTTCTTTAATACAAGCCTGTTACTGTTACTGATTAAATTGACGAAAAAGTTACGAGCGCTGTCGTGGAGAGCTTTGTATATTAATTAAGAATGTACTGCGAGGTCTGCTGTTCATTGAACCACTAGTAAAATAATTTATAATTTATTAAATCTATTGTAAACAGTCTTATAAGAACAGAACTAGTTTCAGCAATGATGCAATTAGAGAACGGTAAACATTCTAAGAAGTATGTGGGTTGTCACATCAATAATACATTTTCTTCGGCAGTGCATCAACTTGAAAAGGTCATGTTTGTAGTTCGTGGCAACTATCACCACACATTTTCCAGACTGTATAAAGTATCAAAATATCAAAAATCATGCCAAGTGCTCACAGAAATGAGCTATTGGGAGCGGCCGTTTGATAAGATTCGTTATTTGATATGATGGCAATTCTGTGATATATATTTCTCTCTCTCTCTCTCTCTCTCTCTCTCTGTGTGTGTGTGTGTGTGTGTGTGTGTGTGTGTGTGTGTGTGTGTGTGTGTGTGTGTGTGTGTGTGTGTGTGTGTGTGTGTGTGAAGTTTCAAAATAAGTTAAGCTGCACAACCTGTTTGGCTTCTAGAGGAAACGCACTGTTTTAAAAATAACTAGACCAATCATTTTTAATGGCAGCCATTTTGTTTCAATTAGGTGTTGAAAGCTTCTTTGAAGTTAACTTTATCACCGTTTGAAGTAAAAACGAGAAACATTTTTATGGAATTCCTTGCAATAAACTAAAAAAGTGTAAAAACAAAGATGTTCATTTTCTATTAAAAAGCCCTTTTAAACCATTTAAGATTGTTTAAAGCTCTGCCTTATGCATCTAAGCATACATCATAAGTACTGCTATTTGGTATCCCTCTGACGATGGAAGCTATTTAACCTAAGTGTACATCAAAGTAAAGTAATTTTATTAGTATGATATTTATTCTATTTATTACAAATTAGTATCTTTTTTTTGGCAATGGAATTTCCTCTTTGTATTTTGTACTCACAAGATCAAATGAATACTACCTAACAAAATTTCATGATCGTGTTTCACTCACGATTACCATAGTTTCACACTTTGTATACTGAGAAAATAAAAATGACATATCGTTAATTTTAGAGAAATATAACCCACATTAACGGGGAGATGTAACGAATTGTATGAGGATATTTCTCCAACGTCTTATCTGATGTTCTAATTTAACCTACATTTCCAAACTGTTGTCGCGTACAAACCATCTTTGACAAGTGGTCGTGTTTATATCTTCGTGCGATTTGTCCAGTCCCATTGTTTGGTGAAATACTTCTTCAAAATAGTGTAGGCCTGAGTTGAGAAATATTCCGGTCGTTTCCACGTGTTTTGTGCTATAACCTAGTTCGCGAGACAACCAGCTGAAATCATTAAACGAGGCAAACTCTTAAAGAGGATACCATTGAATTTTCATTGGAAAATTATTTCTTTTTTCTTTGGAAAGTTATTTCAGGGGCCATCATGGTACGATATTTAATCATGTCGCCGTTCAGTAGAACATGTTTTATTCACAATGTGTACAAACCCAGCAAAATCAGTTCAACCGTTTCAACATTGCTATATTCATATTTTTTTATAGTATAGTTTTTTAATTTCATAGAATTTTGAAAATTAGATATACCATTGAAATAAATTTTAAGATTTGCATAAAATAACATTTTTTTTAAATATAAATTTTCATTGAAAATACAAAAATAAATTTGATGGTGGTCAGGGTTCATTTCCATTCAAAACCTAATTATCACAGATTTTAACTTATGATAGTGAAATTGCAATTTTAGAAAACGTTTTTAGAAAATTCAATCATTGAAAAAGTTTTTACTAAAACTACCGTGAAGGTAAACAGAAGAACTATCTTGTGGCTTTTATTAAATTTAAGGGATTAAAAATACTTCCATTTCGACACCTCTGTGTTTACAGACTAGCTGTTACCCCGTACGTGGTAGCCGCCTCGGTGGTCTAGTGGATAGCGTACTAGGCTTTCGCCCCGAGAATCCGGGTTCGATTCCTGGCGAGGGCTTGGCATTTTCATACGCTATAAATCATCCCACCGTCTGCATTAGCTCAATAGTGCACAATAGTGTGCACAATTGTCGGACGTTAAAAAAAAAAAATGTTACCCCGTGCGGCTTTGGCTGTAATTATAATGTACGTTATAAAATTTATAGTCGATTTTCAAAATCAGAATAGCTTCATTTCAATTTAAGATATTCCTATATATATATATATATATATATATATATATATATATATATATATATATATATATTATGATTTCTATAAATCATAAATATATGATTTATGTTTTTATTATGTTTTTATGTGTTATGGTTTTCGGCCAAGACATAGATTTTTGCTAATCGATACTCTAGAACAGGGTTCTGTTATATTTTAATAAAATACAGTATTATTAAAACGTCACTATTAAACAATTAACACTTGTCACAAAAATAAATACTAAATTATTATGTTGGGCTGGGTAAGTAGTATAATGGCGTTTAAAATAATTTAAAAATATTTATTATTTACATTTACAAATATAGGTCTATAATTAAATGTATAAAATGCCAATGTAAGTTAACACATGCCATAAAACTATATGCTAAATAATTACGTTGGGCTGGGTAAGTAGTATAATGGCGTTTAAAACGATTCAAAAAAATGTATTATTCACATTTACCAATATAGGCCTATAATTAAACGTATAAAACGTCACTGTTGTACAGTTAACACTTGTCACAAAACTAAATACTAAATAATTATGTTGGCATGGGTAAGTAGTATAATGCGTTTTTCAAAACGGGAATAGACCTATGTTTATCTCAGGTACATAAACCATTTCCATACCAAATTTCATTTCAATTGGTCCAATAGTTAAAGCGTGATTGAATAACAAACAAACAAACAAACACACAAACTTTCAGAAATATAATATGACTAGCTGTTACCCGTTGCGGCTTTGCCTGCAATTATAATGTAGGCAATAAAATTTATAGTCGATTTTCAAAATCAGAATAGGTCATTTCATTTTAATTTATTTCTATTTACAATATTATACGATTTATGGTTTTCGACCAAGAAATATACATTTTTGCTACTCGATACTCTAAAACAGGGTCCTGTCATATTTTAATAAACTACAGTCTTATTAAAAAGTCACTATTATTCAATTAAACTGGAATAGTATTGTGTTTATCTCAGGTACCTAAACCGTGTTCATACCAAATTTAATCTTAATTGGTCCAGTAGTTAAAGTGTCATTGAATAACAAACAAATAAACAAAAACAAACTTTCAGAAATATAATATGATTACCTGTTACCCGTCACGGCTTTGCCCGCAATTGTAATATACATTAAAGATCACGCATCACCGTGTTAGGACCAACAACCGTGTCAGTTAGGTTATGGTGAATTTCTTTTTTAAAATAATGGTTTTTTTTAATGCACCACCGTGTTAGTTAAGTTATGGAGTACTCTTTAAAAAAAATTAAGGCTTTTTTCCTGCATCACCGTATTAGGCCAAACAACCGTGTCAGTTAGGTTTTGGAGTACACTTTTTTAAAAAATAAATAAAGGTTTTTTTAATGCATCACCGCGTTAGGCCTAACAACCATGTTAGTTTAGTTAACTTATGCAGTATTCTTTAAAAAAATATAAAGATTTTTCACGCATCACCATAGCCTAACAAACGTGTCAGTTAAGGTTTGGAGTACTCTTTAAAAAAAACGGGTTTTTTCACTCATCACCATGTTAAACTTAACAACCGTGTCAGTTAAGGTTAGTAGTACTCTTTAAAAAAAAATAACGGTTTTTTCACACATCGCCGTGATAGGCCCAACAAACATGTCAGTTAGGATATGTGGTATTCTTTAAAAAAATTAAAGTTTTTTTACACACCACCGTGTCAGTTAGGATATGTAGCCTAGTATTCTTTAAAAAAATATAAAGGTTTTTTCACGCATCACCGTGTTAGGCCTAACAACCGTGTCAGTTAGGATATGTAGAATTCTTTAAAAAAATATAAAGGTTTTTTCACACATCATCGTGATAGGCCCAACAACCGTGTCAGGATATGTAGTATTCTTTAAAAAAATATAAATGTTTTTTCACGCATCAATGTGTTAGACCTAACAACCGTGTTAGTTAAGTCACTCTTTAAAAAAAATATAACGGTTTTTTTCATGCGTCACCTTATTAGGCCCAACAACCGTGTCATTTAGGTTATAAGTACTATTTAAAAAAAATTAATAAAGGTTTTTTTAATGGATCACCGTGTTAGGCATAACAACCATGTTAGTTAGCTTATGGAGTATACTTTTAAAAAAATATAAAATATTTTTCACGCATTACCATGGTAGACCTAA
Source organism: Callitettix versicolor (assembly GCA_022606455.1). Lineage (NCBI taxonomy): Eukaryota > Metazoa > Arthropoda > Insecta > Hemiptera > Cercopidae > Callitettix > Callitettix versicolor. The sequence goes on from CM040189.1 coordinate 66,719,809, forward strand.
CAACCGTGTCAGTTAAGGTTTTCAGTACTATTTAAAAAAAATAAAGGTATTTTTCATACATTACCGTGATAGGCCCAACAACCGTGTCAGTTAGGTATGTAGTATTCTTTAAAAAAAATCTAAAGGTTTTTCACGCATCACCGTGTTAGGCCTAACAGCCGTGTCAATTAGATTGTATAGTATTCTTTAAAAAGTAAAGGTTTTTTACAAATAGTAACAATTGTATTTTTTGTACATCACCGTGATAGGTTTTCAATCAATTGTTATGTCCAACAACCAAGTCAGTTAGGATTTGTAGTATTCTTTAAAAAAATATAAAGGTTTTTCACACATCACCGTGTTAGGCCTAACAACCGTGTCAATTAGGTTATGCAGTATTCTTTAAAAAAATAAAGGTTTTTTTTACACATCACCGTGATAGGCTCAACATCCGTATCAGTTATGTTATGTAGTATTCTTTAAAACAATATACAGGTTTTTTCACGCATGACCGTGTTAGGCCTAACAACCATGTAAGTTAGGATATGTAGTATTCTTTAAAAAAATATAAAGGTTTTTCACGCATCACCGTGTTAGGCCTAACAACCGTGTCAATTAGGTTATGTAGTATTCTAAAAAAAAAATAAGGTTTTTTTCACACATCACCATGATAGGCACAACAACCGTGTCAGTTGGGATATGTAGTAGTTTTTAAAAAAATATAAAGGTTTTTTCACGCATCACCGTGTTAGGCCAAACAACAATGTCAGTTAGGATATGTAGTATTCTTTAAAAAAATATAAAGGTTTTTCACGCATCACCGTGTTATGCCTAACAACCGTGTCAATTAGGTCATGTTTTATTCTACAAAAAATAAAGGTTTTTTCACACATCACCATGATAGGCCCAACAACTGTGTCAGTTGGGATATGTAGTAGTCTTTAATGAAATAAAAAGTTTTTTTCACGCATCACCGTGTTAGGCCTAACAACCGTGTCAGTTAGGATATGTAGTATTCTTTAAAAAAATATAAAGGTTTTTTTCACGTATCATCGTGATAGGCCCAACAACCGTGTCAGGATATATAGTAGGCTATATATTAAAAAAATATGAAGGTTTTTTCACGCATTACCTTGTTAGGCCTAACAACCGTGTCAGTTTGGTTATGCAGTATTCTTTTAAAAAATTGATTTCTTATCACCCAAAACCCGTGTTAGACGTATTTTTATTGTTTTACCGATTTACAACACGTTACTGATTTTCGCCGGGTAGCAATTTTGAGGTTATGTTGGTCACTTTTATTTTCGATTTTATCGTACTTCTCGTGCTTTCATATTTTGGATTCTTGCTTTTGGGCACATAATAAAGCATTTTAGTAACAAAAATATCGAAAAATAAGGATATGCTACACTGCATATTTACCATTTTTCATATAAAGTAATTACACAAATATATTTACTACCTTACAATTGGCACTCTGCGTAGGGATTTTTTTACATTTAATATTGAAAATTCAACACAAAGTAACAAATTAAAGTCAGTTTTGAAAAAATTTCAACTAAAATATTGAAAATGTTACATTAAAGCAATAATTTTGCATAAATAAAACACAGATTAAGATTCTTAAAATAGGATTCAATCTATGTTCATCTCAGGTACCTAAATCACAGGTCCAGTAAATAACTACAATTAACACATGCCACAAAACTAAAAACTGATAATTATTTTGGGCTGGGTAAGTAGTATAATGACGTTTTGTAAAACGGAAATAGGCCTATATGTATCTCTGATACTTAAACCATATTCGTACCAAATTTCATCTCAATTGGTCCAGTGGTTAAAGCGTGATTGAATAACAAACAAACACACAAACTTTCAGAAATATAATATGAATTAGATTAAGATAAGATTAAGATTAAGATAAGATAACATAAGATAAGATGATATTAATCCATCAGAAAGTTTAGACAAATTGTTATATCTTTAGAAACGAATTGTCAGTCAAGGTTTCTCCTGCAAACTTCCCACGCAAGTTTAATAAAATTTGTAGTATTCGTAAATTGTAATTTTACAAATTACAGAAGCTTTCACACTTCTTTAAAATTGATTTTGTTTTCCCAAGAAAATTTAGGAAAATTTATTGAAGATTTTGAAATTTCGTTTTGTTAATTAGAATTTATTTCTTGTATATAAATATATGCATTGTATGTCGCTTTTATGATGTAAATAAGTACAACATATATATGTGCGTGTGTTATGTATACGTATAAATGAGTATGTGTGCATACTGTACGTATACACATGTATGCATGAAAATTTATAGGAATACGTTTTGAGCTTAAAGGCGGTGTTTTATCATGTTTGTGTTAGTGTATGTGTTTATTATTTATCCTACCTTTATTTCAGAGACAGAATTGCTTTATTTATGAAATAATCTTCTATTAAGTAATTTATATTTTGATTTCTTTAAGTTTATATATATTTATATTCTTTAGAATTTTAAACATCATTTCAATGTAAAAATTGTTTTTTGTTTTTTTCAGTACTAAACACGGGCTTAACTGGCATATGCTTAACTAGGTAACTCTATTTTTATTCACAAATGTTTTTAAATTACAAAGAACAAGAAGAACTATTTGTTTTGTGCTCAGGAAACCTGAAAGCCGACAGCTGCATCAAAATATCTAGATTTATGTTTTCTTGACCACCGAAATTTATTTTTGTGAGAAAATAATACCAAATTTTAACAGCCTGAAGTTTTGTTGTTTTTTCACATCTCCAGCAGAGGCAGTTCAAGTAAACAACTAATGGCCTTATCAGTTCCTCCGTACCTCTAGCTCATACTACTCTCTCACTCATCTACTCAAGACCTACGTATACATTCACTATACATAGCTTACCTAATTGTAAAGTGGAAAGCGACCCGTGCTGTTAAAGAGAATTGCATTTGTCTAATGGTGAATCGAACGAAGCCCTGCGAGACCTGTGGTGACCTCCCAGTGAACTTTTGCCTTAACCCATGCATTCAAGTCTCTGTATGGCTAGACCACATTTCCCTAGCTACTTGTGGGTGTTCCCATGAGTAACAATGTAAAGTATAATGAGCGGAATCTCATCGCACAATAAAAACCTGACCAAATTTGCGATGAGAGGAAAGTGATTGAAAAGGAATTAGCATATGCAAGCACCTCAATAATGAACTAGGAAATAACCAGTTAGAAGCGGTTGTTGAAATTACATACAAGTACAAGTATGCACAATATGCAAAATACTAGACTTCATAAAGAGACTAGGGCTTGAGAAAGCGCGTAACTGAGCATCTCAGGAATATAGAAGGGCGGGAGGGGGTAGCACGATAAATCGAAAAAGGTTGAACGCAATGGTAACCCTAGAAATTCACTCATTTATTCCCGTACTTAAAAACAGAGCCAATATTTTGCATTTTAGCGAGAGGATTTCTTTTTACTATTCAACATTACACTTCAACTTAATTTGATCAAAATCGTTAGTGACGGGTAACTAAACACGATTAAATTTTCTCACTATACGAAGTGTAAAGAAAATATTGTTGACGTGAAAAAATTATTCGTGAGATTTTAATTGAATTAGAAAAAATAAAAAAAAACACAAAATAAGTCGTGACTATTTTGTCACTTTTTTCAATTTACTCTGTCAGAACCGAAATTTCTTTGTTTTCAAATTCAAAAAACTGATTTTGCTTTATGAATCTACTTCATATATTACCACTTTTTAAGCGAAGTCTGGTGAATAGATTTTGGCCGATTTTGGGTTTTTTATCTATAAAGTGACTATTTTTTTTTTTTTGAAAAATTGAATTTGTGGAAGTTTGCAATTGTCCAGTTTTTGCACAATTTATTCGTTACTTCTTTGGCAAAAAAGTTTAACATTTTTTAAAAAGTTCTCTTAGAAAACCCAGATACATGCACAATATATTTAATCAAAGATATTTACGCAAAATAAATGGTGCAAACACATTACATAAACTTTCTCTTCATATAACCTTAATGCTGTACAACATTGCTAGGGCCAAAACACATAAATATAAGAGAGAAATACACTAATACAAAATTAGTTACGTAACCGATACCTCAGTGAGTGGCACTTTAAGTAAAATCAGTTTTATATCGGACATTCCTTATCTGGCATTTCTATTAGGTAGAATACTTTAGACGAAATTTAAATAAATATATTAAGTAATTCCTACAAATCCTAAGCCATGTTCATACGTGTTAGTTATAAATATATTTTTTCAGAAGATATTAGAAATATATATATATATATATATATATGTGTGTGTGTGTGTGTGTGTGTGTGTGTGTGTGTGTGTGTGTGTGTGTGTGTGTGTGTGTGTGTGTGTGTGTGTGTGTGTGTGTGTGTGTGTGTGTGTGTGTGTGTGTGTGTGTAGTTCTAATAACTTCTGAACAATCAATATATATATATATATATATATATATATATATATATATATATATATATATATACATATGTACAATTACGTTTGGAAGCTGATGATAAAAGTAAGATTTTTCGTAAGTTATGATTAAAATTAAGTTTTATTTTTATTTTTATTTTTATTTTCTGTATTCATCAACCGTAAGTTTTGTTTTCACTTCAAAATTAATACAATAAATTTAGTCATGTAATTTAATGGTCGTAAATTAACAGAAAGAAAACTATCTAAACACCCGAACTTTCTCACGGAGTGTTAACTAAATCAGAATATGTAGGCCTTAAATTTTATTTTATATTTTTAAGGTGATAATTTAGTTTTAAAATAACTTTTTAAATTTATATAGCCTTATAAACGTACGTTCTTAAGTCCTTAAACATTCTCTGTAAATATCTTTTCTTGGATATGTGATATAACTGTGCCATTGTGTATGATTCAGTAGCCTGTAAGTCCACCTGTTTATTTCTTTTTTGTAATAGTCAATAAAGTAAATAAAAAAGTGAAAATTTCCTAGTGTAATGCTTTCATTTAGTGTTGTCAGTGTAATGGACATTTAATTTTTTTAAATATTCCACTAAACTTTTAATTGTATTTAATTGATAAGTAGGCAGTAAAACGAATACAATTTTTTTAAATAATGAAAATACATTACTGGTAGTTTACGTTGAAAAACTAAAACATAAAAAATCGAAGTGTCGTCTATATTTTTGTTTTATACGGATTTACGGAAAAAATTAAAATTTATTTTAACACTACTCATACCTTAAATTACCTTTTTAAACATATTTTAGATAGTTTTCTAAATACATTATAATTTAATATAATCTTATATTATAATAATAAAACTACTTCAGTTTTACAGATATTTGAAGGTATGTATTTTACTATACAAATTTTACACATTAAATTTAACCTAAATTTCGTCTTTTGCCTGTGGACAAAATATTTAAACTTTTTAAATCTTAGTGGGTATGTAAAGACACTAAAACGTTAAACCAATAATATTTTAGTTATTCCGAAAAAAGAGTTATCTTAAAGTAGATTTTATGTAATTTGTTCTGAAAGTTGATTATAACACGCAGATAGTTTAGCAATAATTCAAACGTAATTAAAGGTAACGTTTTCATCTCCTGAATTGCAGACACAATGATGTACTGACAATGCTACCTAGCAGAGTAATAAAGAACTACTCAGTGCAGTGTATAGAAGCTATACTCGAGAAAATATAAATATGAATATTACAATAATTTCTCTACTTTAATGCTTTTAGATGACACTTTTATTATAAACTATTTAAAGCTTACATATAAAAAAAATAAACAATAAATAATGAAATGAAAACAGTAAAAATGAAATAGGGATTACTACACCGAATAGACGGTGCATAGAAACTGTTCTTCAAATGAGGAATTTTTACTAAATCAACCCCAATCGTCACATATTTTATAATAAGTCTTTGTTTTTTCAAGTCTATTTAATTGTCAAATGTTAGTTCTTGCAATAAAAAAAATTAGTTATTTAGTGCTTTACAGTTTCACCCTTATTTCACCCCTTCAAAAGGAGACGTCTATATTTTTTCAATATTTTGGTAGTTACCAATATATATTTCAGTATATACCAAATATATACTTACAAATACCCCGCAAGTATATAAATAAACTACATTTTAAATTTCTGCAAGTACGAGTAATTAATTTGAACATTCCAATTTTATAGATTTGCAGTCCTCTTTCCAATTCTTGTTAGAGCTGTTAAATGTTTTTAAAAAGCTTTAAAACCATTAAAAATATGATAGACATATTTTTTTCTCAATTTGTTAAAAATATATGGCTAGTTGAAAAAAATGTAAGGAATAATATGAAATAAAAGAGACTTTACAATGTTAGTTCTTGGGTGTTGCAAAATGTGTTTAAATGTATTCTTGCTTCATCTCTGTAGAATCTAAAAACTGATTGTAACCATTTTCAGTTTCTTATTTTATTAAATATAAATTTTTGAATTTAAGGGAATTTGTGTTTCAATTTGATTTTTTTATCGTTTCTTAAAGAACACTTTAAGAGTAAAACGGTCCTACTAACAGTTTGGAAAATTTCATGTGTTTATAACTGTGATGCATGGGTGAGTGAATGAAGAAGGTGTCTGAATTTTTTTATTATGTAAATATTGAACAATTCAAACTGAAAGGTAACTTATAAAACGAATCTTTTAGGCAAACGGAACACATATATTTTTAATAAAATACTAAAATGTTTGCATATTACAATGTTCTCATTATTATGACGTTATTAAAGTTAGTTTCGTTTTAAAAATTTGCTTCGTTCACTCTTGCAGTACAGTTGCATGCTGCAATTAAGATACATTTCAATATGTTACACATATTACTCACAGTTTTAAGCATAGAAAACAATTAAATGTTCGTTTGTTACCGTTGAATAAAATTAGTAACTGTCTATGTTAAATCTGATGGTAACAGTGTATATACAGTATTAGTAAATTTAGAATGTTGGTACTACGCCTGCATTTGTTTGACAGGTAACTACGCGTATGAGACAGCTCGGCGAATTGTAGCATTAACAGGAGTAAACCAATATCTGTCTTTGTGGAGTTATAGAAGTGAGTGTGAGTCAGTTTTTGTGTTGCGATTGCTTTAATAGTTTCATAAATAATAAAGAATACAAATGTAATATTTAAAACATTTTACATGGAACTATTAAAACAAACTTGTAAGCTATCGGCAAGAAAATTATTACATTTTTATGCTTTCAAAGACTGACTAGGTTTTGGCCCAAATTGTAATTATAAAAGGAGTGTCCAAAGGTAAGATACACACTCTTTTAATTTTCTATAATAGGATTATTCTTCAACCTATTTTTTTGTTAAAACTTTACATATTTTACTGACGTTACCAAGTATTTACTTTTAAAATTTCAATATACTGGTATTTATAAAAAAATAGCTCCAACGAAAAAAACACTTCTATATCTTTATACCTTCTATGGGTTTAAATTATTATTTGAGTAAATTAATTTAAAATGTCATTTTCCTTGGTTTTTAAAACGAATAATTACTCTAGTTATTTTTGAAGGAAAATGTTTATTAAATTACGTTTGTAACAATAAAAATTTTCCAAACGTAACAAAAGCTGTACTTTCTTTAACGGTTTTTTAGTTTTTGTCGTCATTTTGTTTATACGTACAAGTGTGTTGAGATTTTCACACAAGTCTGGTAACTTCTTTTAAAATGTATATAAAGTTTTTAAGATTTAGTTGAGAAATAAAAAAAAAAATAGAAAACCAAAAGTTTCTACTTCTTTGTTGGATAATCCGTAATCATAACTACTGAGTTGATGTTGACCCAGATTTTAAACAAAAGAAATAATACACACAAAGAGGAAAACCTGAAGGCAATATGGTTTGTTTTCGTCTGAATCCAAAACACTTATCAAAGACCAATTTTACGAAATTTAGGCCAATTACTGGTTATTTAACTGTAATCATCAAATCAGATACTTTGCGGAGATAACGACCTAAACGTTTTATTTTGGAATTTAACAGTTAATTTATTTTAACTCTGGTGCTTCACAGAACACAATTTGATCAAAACCGCTAGGACAAAGTTTGAGTGTAATTTTAATTATTTGAAACGATTATTAAGAAAAGCGTATTTTAAAATATTGAAATAAACTCCAGAACTAACCAAAACTCTAAATATGCCAATTAGTTTAGGCTGCAGAGATGTAGACAAACACAGACAGACAGACAGACATCCAAGTAAAAACAAATTTAGAGGACTCATTTTAGCTTAAAATATTTGTCATCACTGTTTATAGTTGAAAAGAAAAAATATTTGTGTTATACAGTAAAATAATTGTATAAAATTGCTTACTGATTTTTTAAAATAAATTTTAGAATATTTAACTTAATATTTTGTAACGATTCAATCAATCTCTGGGGCATGTAAGGTTGCCTATCACAGTATTGAAGGCGAATTACTAACACTGAATTATTGTATACAATAAGATTATACTTTAATACATGCTTTTTTAAGGTACAGTTATAAATTTTAAACTTAAAAAAACAAAATGTTTTTAGTAAGTCGGAAAGTATTAAGATAAATTTCATTACATTTATCATTACTAATTAATTACATTAGAAGATAAATCTTTAAATGATTGTGTTTATGTAATTGTTATGTGTTTCAAAAACGCATCAACACTCATTTTAAAAATTAACTCAAGAATACCATCTTTCTTTTTAAAATCAATTTTTAATAAACAAAAATGTTTGTGTTTATTTGATTTTAAATTTGCCACACTGATTGTGAGAACTTTAAACGAAACTGTGCAGGCCTAATAAAAGTGTAAGCATTTAAAGCAAAAATTGCTCACTTACACTTTTAAAAACCCGATTTAAAAGTAAAAACAAAATAAAATCATATACATTACTAAAGGAATTTTGCATCAGAATTTACGTAAACTATAAATACAGATTGTTAACTAACTCGGTGTACCAAATGTAAAATAAAATAAGTTAAGTTAGAGAGTTAGAGAGGTTATTGAATAATTCTAAGAAAGAAATTTCCAAACGGAATGAATTTATTTATTTTAATTTCAGTTTACAGTCTTAAATAAATAAAATATCTTCGTTTATAAGTACAATTAGAGAACGATATATTAAAAAAGCAGATTTTCTTAGATCTAATGAATAATTCTGGTTCTATTTTTGTATATTTTCACGCAAAATCATTAGAACTGATTTTTAAAAGAGTTTGCAATAATCAAAAGAGCTTGATATTTTTTGTGGCTGCTAAAATTAAAGAATACTTTAGAATGCTAGAATTGCAACAAAACAAATTTCATCAAAATCTGTCAATTCTTTCCAGTCTTCAGCCATGTGCACAGATCGAACAAAAAGTCTATTTTTGATATTCAAAGTATCTGAAAACGGGTGGATCCATTAGAATCTCAAGTTTGATTTTTTTATTATCGAATTTGTACTTAATTAGTAAGAAATGTAAAATTGAACTTCAGCACAAATGAAATTAAGAATTAAACCGAACTCTAGACATCCTTTTAATTAATATTATAGGTAAATCATTCGAAATGTTAAAAGAAATATTATTTCATGAATGACCTTAGGCCGGGTGTTCACCAAATGCGAAGCAGAGTACCTTACCAATTTTTCTTAATGTAAGTGCGGTCACTGTAAGTGCGTGGCCACCCGGGCCTTAGTTTTGACCAAACCACGCATTATCAGAGTAGGTCATTACTAAGCCCAATTCCAGTTTTAATAACTACAGAGCGGTTTAATGTACAGGTTACAAAATGGCGGCCTTCTGTCATTGTAACCGTATTGTGGGTTGTGGTCAAGATCGTTACACTTTTCTAGAATGATCATTGCTTTAAAGAACGATTGTACCTAACACCGTTGCTCAATACTTTCAAGTCGGGATTGCTTTGATAAATTATAACTTGTCTGTTTTGTAGACTAACAACGTTGTGTTATATACATACTTAATTCTCTGTTAAACCTAAATTTACGTCGTTATTTAACTTTAGAACAGTAGTAATAAAAAAAACATTAAATTAACGTAAGACACGAAAGTTAAAACACATTACGCAAATCATGACAGTTTAGTTATTTCCCTAAAATTCTGTTCTGAAGTCATTAACAAACTAAAAGTTTCCAAAATTAGTTTAATAGTTAAGTTTTTATATAAAGATTAATAACTGAAATGAGTGTATCAAATTTGTAATAAAAGAACTTTACGACGAGGATAAATAAAAAAAAAACGATTGAAGGATTGGGCTTATATTTGTTTTCTACTTACTGAATTGTAAATTTCTTTTACTAACCGAGCGAAATGATTCCTCTGTTTCAACACGACCTTGAGCATTGGTTTGTGTGTTTATTTATTTGTTACACAGTTCTGTCCAAATACCGATTGTATCGAACTTTGGTACGAAGGTACGGTGAATGAATACGTTTATAGGATTACTACATCACTGCGAACTGTTTAGATCTATCGCGCCCCTTTCTGTATTTCAGTGTGTTCAGTTACAGCACCTCCTCCAGTCATAGTATCTTCACAACGTCTAAAATTAGTGATGACTTCTCAGTTGCTTATTGAGGTGATTTCAGATGCTTGCTCTGCTATTCCCTTTCAAGTTTTCTTTTCATTAACCCTTATTAAGGACGTTTTTATCCACTTGGCCAACGTTTTCGTTGTGCTGTGAGATCCCGCTCATTCTGTTTTACATTCTTAATTATGGGAGCATCTACAAGTAGCTAAGATAATTATGTCCCCAATACAGGCCTGCACGCATAGGAAAGTCCAAGATCTCCCAGGGCTCCGTTTGATACACAATTAGGCCGGTGTGACTCACTCCATCAGCACGAGTCGTTATACACTTTAGAGTTAGCCAGGTTATATGGATTAGTGGATATGTGTGTGTGTGTGTGTGTGTGTGTGTGTGTGTGTGTGTGTGTGTGTGTGTGTGTGTGTGTGTGTGTGTGTGTGTGTGTGTGTGTGTGTGTGTGTGTGTGTGTGTGTGTGTGTGTGTGTGTGTGTGTGTGTGTGTGTGTGTGTGTGTGTGTGTGTGTGTGTGTGTGTGTGTGTGTGTGTGTGTGTGTGTGTGTGTGTGTGTGTGTGTGTGTGTGTGTGTGTGTGTGTGTGTGTGTGTGTGTGTCTTGAGTATATTAGTGAGACTAGTATGAGCTAGAACTAAGTGGGACTGCTAAACTCATTAGCTGCTCACTTCAGTTATGTAAGATTTTTTCACATTCACTTCTGTTTAAAGATGGCGGCTTCTGATTTACAATGAAGATTGTACACAGTTTTGACTAAACGCAATGAGTGATTGCTTTGAAATTTCATACAATATTAACTTGTACAAAACCCAATAATCTATGTACAAATATATTTTCTCCGTACATTTCCGTTTCAAAATGGCGGCCTCTTATTTACGATGACCGTATGCAAGTTTGACCAAATGCATTGACCTATTGTTTTAAGATTTGGTACAAAGAGACTATTTGTAAAGCTCAAACGACCTATGTGCAAAAATTTTTTAAATGAATTTTGTTTAAGACGGCGATAACTGCTTTACGTTGACGTGTACATGCAATACTAAAAGTAGTAAGTTTAAAAAGATTTTGGAGAAGCTGGGAGAAGTTGAGTAAACAAAAATATAGATTTAGTTGACCCTCGACATATTCTACTTTCATAAGTTGTTAAAAAAATTATTCCTTTTGCTGAAACTAAATTTTCTTAATGTAAACATATTTTCTAAAGATAGATACAATATCCTTTTATATAAGTAGGTTTATTGTAAATTTACATTTTTTATGAGGTTTCGTCATTACTTATTCCCAATTGGACTGAGATGAACACATGGAAAAAACCAACGGTTTAAATAAATTTGAACCTGCGTACTAACCTAGCAATGTCTTACCAACTGATCTACAGATTCTGTCCTTATAAATTAGTTACAAAGTGATGTAAAATACTATCCTATATTTTAAAAAATATAACAAAATCAAAGCTTCTGTTAATGATATCTTTATTGAAGATATGATTAGTTTGAAGATATGTTTACAAATATCTTGTTTTGTTTAAATAAATAAATACGCGAAACTAGCTTAGATATTATTTAATGTAGTTATACGTAGTAAAAGATCAGTTGAGAACCAAAATTGACTAAATGTGCTCCATTGAGGGCTTAAAAATAAAAAAAAAAGATCAGTTGTTTTTTAATAATTTGTAACTATTAGCTGATTTCATCGAATAGCTGATAGGATATAATAAGTTTAAGGTTTATTTGTTAAAAATTAGCAATATTAACGACAATTATTACAAACGTTTGTATTAATTTCGAATGTATTATAAACGGTTACAACGTTACGTGTTCTTCAACTAAGGAAAAATACTGAAACTAAAGCAACACAACGTTTTCATATAATACGCGTTTATTGTTATCGAAATGGAGGAAGAAAAAGAGAAAGAAATAGTGAGTCGAAATTCATTCGTTCATTCATTACATGTTTCCGTTTCATTAGAAAGTTTCGGGACACTTTTTTCTATTCACTGCTCTTGCCGAAGCTAATATTAAAAGCTTCGCTTCAACAAGCAGTCCGTCCGTCGTAAAATACCCTCAAGTGTTCGATAACCCTTGGTATTAGTAACAATTGGTGATGAAATTCGTCACCTTATACAATCTGAATAAAGAGATTCTGTAATTAAAAACAAATTATGTGCAACCTTTATTAGTAAACAACGTGACGGATTCTTGCTCAACTGATTTAACGATTTGAATGACGCAAGAAAAGTAGTTTTTCAGCTAAGTAGTGAAGAAAGGATTATAAGGACATAAGGTCAAACCTGTTTGATCATCGCAACAATGAAACGCTGCTACGGTAATTTCAACAATGAGCAATTAACTGTAATTTGTTTTAATTTATTCGTAGCTGTTACTAAATTAATTATTTGTATTTTGTACCGTTAGTATTGGAATATTTGAATAACGAACAAATTCGATTGACCTTTGAATATAGTTTCATTCATTTGTTTGCTTTTTGAATGATTATAAAATAATAAAAATTACAAAATATTCTGAACACTAGTAGTGGTATTATCTGGTAGGCGATAGTGATATAAATATAATCTCTAAGGTATTGACAAGGGGCAGATAGGGTATTGGTGCATTTGGCGATTGTATCTTACCTACTAGGACATACCACTCTCACTCATCAATATAATGACATAAAAGAAGATAATATTAGGCAGATATAATATTTTTAAGAAAATTCCAGGAATGACTGTAATCTCCCCTTGAAAATTGAAGGGGAATACTTTCTCAGAGGGTTTCACTCTTGCTCCAGCATTGTCGATGCATTCCTATGGTAGCACTTTTACTTCTATCTCCAACGTGAAAGAGAAGGCGAATTTATGAATTGAACAGCTGTTGCAAATAAGGCTGACAGGGTGATACCGGTGACTCCCATAACTAAGATGAGGGTGAATTAATAAACATTGTGGGACCCGTGGTTAGGTTAGTCAGATGACTGCAGGTTAAATCTCATTGAACTAGTTACGATCAGGGACCACAAAATTGAGAATGACCTGCTTTACGAATGCAAAACATGCGATGTTATGACCGCTTGTAACCCTAAATAACGTCCAGTTCATCTGACGCCTTTTTTTTGCTACAACAAACTCTATTAACAAAAATATTTTTCCGTTAAACCGTTACTAAAAATCAGACAACACTATTTTATCTGCCTCGTTGAGTTTGATTTACAGTGTTAAAAAATCTGTAAAATGTTTAACAAGATTTGTTGGAATATTTTCAAATATTTAAAATGTAATAAGTAAATCATAAATCAATTTGTTTCATACATTTATTCCTTTTTAAATAATTAATTGGTAACAATCATTTATAAAAACAGTATACATTCTCTTTATGTTTTACAGTTTTAAGTAACTCGTGACACTAAGCAACAATATCTTAGGAAGTATAAACTGTCCCTTTAAAAAATTAAAGGAGGATGTATCGTGAAATTCAGTTCGTTATTAATATATCATTACATTAAATTTTATAATACTGCAGTAAAGAAAAATCAATCTTGAGAGACATACATTCGTTAAACTTTTTAAAATATATTAGTTGTTAAGCCCTTCTTGTCAAAATCTCTTAAATATTAAAAATTTTTTATTTTAAATTCGGCACTTAAATGTAGTCCTCAAGCATTCAAATAAAACGTATGAGTCCATTTCTCCTCAAAACATGCGGTTTAAGAGGCAATACAAAATTACTTTCTATACAAGTGAATCAAAGGAACGAAAAAAAAAATATTACTGGACTTTGTGTTCTTTAAATTTCTCTCACAAGTAAATTTCATTTAGTTCAAATTTGGTACACGGACTGCGTTATGCTATAAGTAGGTCTATTTGTATATTACCAGGATCTGAACAAAACCTATTCAACCAATTTATGATATATTAGACCGATTTCCAGTTTTGTTCTGTCAATACCTTCCAGGCCAGATTTATGAAAATAACGTTAGAACGATAGAATGACTATGTAGTCTTTTCCTATAATTGTTTTAAATGAAAATAATTTAAATAATATTTTTTAATATTTTTAAAAAATATATTAAAATATTGTGAAGTTCTTTCAAAACATTAAAAAAGTATCCCTTAGAGCATACAATATTAAATAGTATAACAATCTTAAGGCCGTAAAATATTCTTTAAAATTTGTCATTTTTTACTTTTCTTCTATTTTTTTAAACCATGCCACCAGCTATTTTGAACTGAATTGTCGCAATTATTTGAAATTTTCATTATTTATTTTGTCATTCTATTAGCACCAAAACCTTTTTCACTTCTTCATATCTTTATATTTAACTTATATCATTAATTGTGTTATAAATTTATATTTAAAACAATTACACTACCCCTTTAAAAATCTCACCTCCAATTCCTATTTTTTCATGGAGGCAGATATCTTGAATCATTAAGAAATAACTCTATGTTCTGTGATAATTCCATTTTCTCTTTGAATACGTATTCCAACCAGTAACACTTTTAATGGCAAACCGTACAAACGTAAAAGTTACAAAGAATATAATTTACTTAAATTACAACGTATATCCCCTTAAATTTTATGTAACAGTTTTTTTATTGAAAAAATGGTGTTTATAGAGGATGCGCATTTAAATGTACATATTGAAAAAAAATCTAATAGTTTACTTTTTATTAAAAGAACTTTAGCCTAAAACCTTTTTACTACGTCCTGTAATACAAAACTATTCAGGTGACTGAGTGGGAGAAGAGTGGATTTACACAACTATACAAGCAGTGACTTTAACGCCAGAATTAGTAGAAACGAAGTACATTTACAACGTATAATGACTTAACACATTAAGGATTTTGCATAGTCATAAACCAAACACTAGAAGAGAAAGCTAACGGTTCCGACCTTTCTTTTTTAAAGAAAAAACTGTCCTCATTCCTTAAACATATTTTATTATAAATTACTTACCATAAGAACATATTCATTATACTTTAAGAAAAACTAACGAAATACTGGTATTTCAGTGAATAAATATTAATTTTTAAATTATTACTACGTGAAATTATTTGTTTGTAAACTTTTAAAAGTATTTTCATAATTCTATGTTTTAAATAAATTATAAATTTGATTATTCCAAAACCAATTTTATTATAACAACACTTATTTCCCCATTTTGGTACCAAAAAAATTGATTTTGTAATGAGCACAGTTCCAGAACTCTATATCATTTTTAGAGTGTTTTAGAAATTTGTACTCAAATAATATGCGCGCACGTGTTTAGCACTATAGCATTAGATATATTCATTTAAATATGTTACGAAAATAAAGTTTTATGATAGATTAGACAATTTCGTTAACCAGAAAAATTTATTTAAAAGTTTTAAAATTGCAACTATCCCTAATTTTTAAAAATTGTAATTGGTTTATTTTAAATTTTAGAAAATCTGATGTCACTATTGTAACCAGAGTTAAAACACGCATTACCTAGAAGGTAATTTTGAATTATGAATGGAATAAAATGTAAGGAAAGTGTTTGATATTTTCATGGTTTAGTTTCTTATTTCAACCACAACTTAAAATGCTAATTTATGCAGATATTAACGGTTACCAATATCGTGAAAATTTGATTTTTGAAAAATACATCATTAAAACGATTTTTAAAATGTTTAAAAAATTACAAGGTTTTTTTTTTAAATTTGCTTTCATCACGTCAATTGAGACTATTGCGTGTCGCGATTATTTATTTTTTTTTTTAATAATTATATATTTTAAATAATATTCTTAATGTCAGAAAACTAATTCCAGGTTCATTTTCCACTATTGTTAAGGACAATCAACACATTTCGGAAATTTAATTCCGGGAAATGATTAACAGAAAACTGATATTAAGATTTAATGCAAGCAATTTGAAGATTTAAAAATATTTAATTTTGAGCAACGGAAAATGATATCTTTAATTAATATTTGTTGAGGTAACTACGATGGTTGTATTCCGGTGTATAAAAGTTGTTGCAATAACAAATACTGTAAACCACTGCAGATTTTATTAAACAGTCGGAGCACTTGCTGACTTGATGGATGTATATATATATATATATATATATATATATTATGGTTGATGAAAAGTATGTGTAACGGCCACTCACAAAGTTTAGTATCGATATTTATTTCAAGAACGTACAACAATAACTACTACGACTACACATTTCAGTACTTAATAAAATTTTCTTAAATAATTAATTACCGTTTTAGTAACAATTTTCCAATGGAAATTTGCTGAATATGAAAGTTAATGTGTAACATATTTTATAGGACAATAATTTTAACTGTTGTGAAAGTTTCTCATAAAAATTATAAGATCTAAGGTCACACTCTACTTACCTGTAACTTGTATTTACAGTAATAAACTATTGCAAACTTGTTTGTACTGGCAGCATAACTAGTTTTTGATATGTTTAGAAAATTACAAAAATTGATACTGTCTTGTATAAGTGCCGTCTGTCCTTTTCGAAGGATGTAAATCAACTATTTATACTTTTCTAATAACTACATCTCCGTAGTACTACAATTAAACCACTCTTGGAAGTTTCTTTCATGAGTGTCGCCTTCTTCTCTTTCCTTGAAGTTTTCTTTTTCTTCTCTCTTTTCGTAGCCTAGATATTATAATTTCCGTTTTTAATAGGGAGATTAATGACCTATACATCTAATTTGAGAAATGTTGTGTATTTTCTTTAGCTTAAAAATTACTTATATTATGTAAAATGTACTTTTGTAAAATAATAATCAGTTTGATATTTTCTAAAAAATCTAAAAAAACTCTTTTTCGTCAATGGGATCAAAAAATTATAATTTTTTAAAATTATTTAATATCAACTAAAAGATGTGCAGTACAGACGCTTTCAAATAAGAAATGTTTTTGTTCAAAGTTTATACTTTTTTCATGATCACATCAGCAATGTAAACGATTGCTGGCCTACCATGCTGGCAGGTGTGTCCTGTAGTAAGTGTAACTAAATTACGTAGCGCATTATGTAACGCTGTGTAAAACGCAAAGCTTTCGGTTCCTATTTACTTATATTGCATTTCAAAACCTTTTCTACATCTCGTTTTTCGTTTATGTTTTTATAGCGCTGCTTTTAAGTGTTTCTTTTACTTGCTTCATCCTTGGCAGATATTTTTATACGTGAAGACTCTCTCTTATAAACAGAAAAATATCTATCAATCTTCAACAATATTTGTCCAATATTTTTGAAATTGTTAAGAAAAATCCAATTTTCAGTCTATTCAAATAAGTTTAAAAAATTTAATATCAAATTTTCCTTTTTTACATTTACATTTACATTTACATTTAACTTGAAGTTAAATTAAATTTCAAACACTTTAATTCACAGAACTTTAGCTGAATTTGTTGTGTTTTGTAAATTTTAGTATTACTTAAGAACAACTAGAAGACTTTGACATGTCATGGGGGGGATCAGAATTACTGTATTCTGCAGCTTATTATATAGAAGAAAATTGAAGAACTCTGACTACTAGGATAAAGACGGACACCATGACTCAAGATCCTGAGGAGTGGTGTGACAAGATGGCGTAATGACTCGAGATTCTGAAGAGTGGTATGGCAAGACGGCATCATGGCTCAAGAATTTGATGAATGATATGGCAAGACGGATATCATGCCTCAAGAACCTGAAGAGTTTTATGGCAAGACGGATATTATGGCTCAAGAACCTGAAGAGTGGTATGGCAACGAGGACATCATGGCTCAGAACCTGAAGAGTGGTTTGGCAAGAAGGATATCTTGGCCCAAGAACCTGAAAAGTGGTATGATAAGATTGAAATCATTATAGCTTAAGACCCTGAGGAAGTGGTATGAAAAAGTAACAAATCCTTCTTCTTCATAGCATCAGTCTCTAAAATACAAATAGTCAAAATAATAGCCAACCTTCAGTAGAAAGCTGACACCACAAGAAGAAGAAGAAGAAGAAGAAGAAAAGGAAGAAATGTTGAAGTACAAAAACATTGATTATGTAATATAATATACAAATTATTTTGTTATGAGACAATATAAATATGTATGTTGACACTGAACGTAAAATGTTGCAGATTACGTGAGTATTAATTTTTGGTTTGTTCTGACTTTCGGAAAATTCCGCAATTACTCTATAATACGGTCATACCTTTCAGCAGATTCTTCTTATATTTAAGCTTGGCTACTTGAACGAATTCCCAAAAGCTACTTTTTTTCACTTTACCGACAAATTTTGCGCGAACGTAGCCATTATGCTAAAACAGAGCACTAAGCGTCTGTAAAAAGAATTACAAATTTTAGAATTATTTCTAGAAAACGCTGTTACTAGAATTTCACACTAACTTTATGACGCTTGATCCGAATAAAACTGTAACACGTTATGCTTTCGTCTTCTTGAATCAATAAAATGTAACTAATTCAAAGTAAACACCGTTTATTTGCGCGTCAACTGTGGCTCTCACTTGACCCAATATCGATAAATACAAACTGTGTCCGATTCACCGCAATTTAACCGAGTCTATTCTTTACAAAGTTTAACGCAATAAAGTGTTCTGTTCTACATTTTATTTCAAATAATATAAACTTTAAAGTTTCAAAAATACTTGTGTTTTAACAAAGACGAAGTTACTCGTATAACGAAATAAAGTAGACGTGTTTTTGTGAGCCAAGTTCTGTTTTCTGGTCAGTACAACGGCAACTAAATGTTCTTGTTGGTTAACGTATCTGTTCGGACTCAAATAGCCATTTTCGAATGAAAACTTGTAAATTATTTAAAAATTAAATATACGCGATAATGATGCCAGTGTGTCTGTCGAATCTTAACGCGTTTTATTGACAGCGTTGAATGTTAACACTGAACAGTTTCTTTAGCAACGTACAAAGTGTGTCGTACGAATTTCGCTAACAAAGTCAAGATGCAGTGTCACACCTTTCTTTGGTTTAGTTGTTATGAAAACATACCGTGCTCCTCTTTTACAATACGTTTCTCTTTTGATTTCACTTTACATCTTGGTTTTTGTTGATTAGCAAACTCTGCGTGATGGAGAGTTACCGTCTATTTATTCTTCATTTGTTTTAAACGAATAAAGGGCTTTGCCTCAATTTTATTTTTATTTTATCTATGGACTGTTTTATATTTATATAAAGGTATATATATATATATATCTTTATTTAATTCCATGGAGAGAATAAAATAAGAATTCCATGGAGTCAGCTTTTGTGTAAGAATATATATACAAAAGTATATATAATTGTTTAATAAACTGATTAAAACAATATATATATATATATATATATATATATATATATATATATATATATATATTAATTAAGCTGTTGGTGTCCGAACAGGTTCGTTATACAACAAAAATCCTTTCAACCTTTTAAGGTAAAAAAAAGGTTCAATTTTTTCTGCGGTTAGGGTTTATTCTTGTATTGTATTGTAAAATTAAAAATATATTTGCATATTTAAATGAACTATTGTTAGTAAATTTGCTTTCATCCCGTCATCGAGAACCTTGGAACAAGTAGAGTTAACCAAAACAACATTACAGTTACTTCTAGATAATACTATTCCTACTGAAATAACAATAAAAAACATACTATAATTTTAATTTTTAATACTAAAATATATGTGTTTGACTGAGAAGGAATGCAAAAACCGAAAGTGATTAATTGTAAATAACTGCATTTTACTACTAAATCCAGTTAATTACTAAATGTCAAACTTTTTAAGCTTAAATGAGTTTAAAAATTAATTCAGACATACAGCCACAGATATGGGTTAATTATTTTGCGTGAAAATAAGTTATTTCACAATTTTACTATAATTAAATGACGAATGCCTCATTCGGGATAGGACAACTGGAAGCATTATTGGGTAACAAAGCGCCGTAGATGGACAGAATTTCGTACAAGTTTTATAAACATTCGTCTGTGAAATTCTTGTTCTATTAGAAAAATATTTAATTACCATTCTTAACTGTGGTGAAAAACTACAGAAATTTAATACGTTTTTGTGTTCTTTTAAGAACTACAGAAGTCTTTATGTTTCCAAAATGTAATAAGAGTGTTACTGGTGTTTTAGGAAACTAAAGGGGTATCCCGTTATTTAAAGTAGCTTTGTTAAACCGCTTAGATAAATGGATAAATAATTACAACACTGCAAATAATAATGAAGCTGTCTTTCGGTAAAGTTGTTTTACCATCGGTCAAAGTTTTTATTAATATTGTAATATTAAATTTAAAACTTTAACAAAGTTTATTTATTATTATTATTATTGTTATTGTTATTATTATTATTATTATTTATTATTATTATTATTATTATTATTATTATTATTATTATTATTATTATTATTATTATTATTATTATTATTATTAAGCAGTAACAAAGTTTATTTATTTAACAATTTTTATTTAAAACGTTTAATTTGACACTTCAGTTCGAGTTCCCTTTTCTGTAAATTGAACAATATTTATTTACCATTTAAATTTTTAAAATTGTTAATATCAACCATTTTATAATAAAACTTTCAAAATCTGATGTAAATTCGGTGGGTTTACAACACGAATTGGAAACTTTTGAAGGTGTAAAACAGGGTTTTCTTCTTTCACAGTAAAATCTTTGTACATGAATTAACACTTGATTAAATCTTTTGCATTAACATTTGAGGGGGGGAATAAAATATAAGGGTGCTTTTCTAAGTAGATGATATTTATAAAATACAAAGACTAGTGTTTTTAGACGAGGAGATAGGACGGACAATAAGAAAAGATAACACTGGGCTGAAAGCTAATGAAGTTCTCAATAATTTCAATAACTTAGATATTATTTTCACTCTATCATTTTCGTTTAATTCCCATGCCAAGGAAAAGGTTTGGACAGCTAATTTTGTTTTAAATAATGTATGGGGGAAATTCTCTCTTTCCTGTTTTTGCCAAGTGGAGCTTTTAATTCAGTGTGCATTGCGATAACGGGGCATTGGGCACAAATATAGAATATTTAAACATTTTATAGGATTTAGATTGAATTCACAGATTCCCTATTTTTAATAGTATTTTTCTTTACCGAATACTGCGCCTAATTATGCTTTTATTGTATTTATTTATACCGGCAAGTTAGATTTAATTAATTATGTATTGACGATGCTTAACTTGGCTCAGAAAAGGCTGTCCTACAGATTGGCGGTATTATTATTAAATGAAAATAAGGTTGGTTCAGGGTTGGACGGTAATTGGGGAATAAATGTACGTCGTAAAGATAGGATGAAAGATGGTAGGCTTGAGAGGGTAGATCATATTGTTATTTTATCTGTATGATTAACTTGGCTCTGATACATTGTATTATTCTTATTATGTTCAGTTCCTCTACTTTTTTAATGATTTCCTTAATTAATTGTTTATGACAATAGGTCATAAATGACCTACCATTTATGACGAGGTGTTGAAAATTCAGTAATTTAGCATTCGTGCACTCGGGTACACGATTTTCAGTTATATTTTGGTGCACTCAGAGAAAAAAACAATTTAAAAATTGAATTAATTTTTGGTTTAAGGACATAATTTCCACTTAGAGAAATTTGTCTCTTATTTTTTATAACAATAATCTTTAAAAAATATTTACATCTACAATCAGTCTGCCAAAGCTTTTATTAAATTAGTGCAAATAACTAGATAAGTAGTTAAGTTAATGACTTGATAGAGTCGGAAGACCACTGTCCTACGCACCCCAAGGAGAGTGTAATATTATTAAAAGTAATTAATCATCATCATCGACATCATTACGTAAGTATTATTAAAGTGAGGATTTTTTCAGCGAAAAACCGCAGAGGTCACCACCGCCGACTAAAATGAGGAAAGTGAGGAATAAAATGAGTAGATAAACGCTCGCTGAACCGATTAAAACAATACACTTCGCCAACAATTACTGTACAAATTGTTTTATTGCTTTAATAAACTAAGACTAAGATAATAAACATTCCTGAGATGTTTACTCTAACATTAATTGTCTTTACAATTTCTACATATAAATTATTTATTATAAAATAAAATATACAATAATTACTATACATAACTATACACAAAGATACAACAGATAAAAATGGTGTGTATACCATTTCATGGTCTGTAGGATGTGTTTATCTTTTTCTTACTCATTTTAAGTAATAAATTATACAAGGTGTATCACGAAGAACACCTTTTCAAAACGTGTTCTACTAGTGAAAAAAAAAGAAAAACATTTACATAAACATAAGTCCGAAAAACTGTGTTAGCGAGCTACGGCTGGCGAAATATTTTGCTCTGATTTCTGCTCCTTTAAAATTAAGCCGAACTTAAAGCCTCAAACATAATTTAAGGCAACAAATATTAAGGTTTTATGTGGCTTTTGATACGAAAAAGTGAATAATCTAGAACTCAAAACTGAAGCTCTAATAGGTTTTAAGATATACATTATAAAACACACAAACAATGCACTTCAAAAATATAACTTTTTTCTTTTGGAGTAAAATAACTTTGTTAAATGACTAATAAATGCTTTATATTTTCAAATATAACTTATAAAGAATTTAATTCTTAATTAAATGGTATGAAAAAAGTCTATAAAAATACAAATGTAAGAATTTAAAATGTTATTAAAACAAAATATGCCAAAAATGTGGAAGGTTTTAACTAGGTACCAAGAAACTAAACAAAATTATCAATAGTACCAAAAAAATACTTTTTTAATAATAACCAATTGAAATTTTTAAAAAGCCAAATACATAAAAATAGAAATTAAATTTAGAAAATATTGTTTCGCCATACTGAAAACTTTGTTTCGTTTTGAACCGTTTGGCATATTTTATTTTTTAATAAAGTTTGAAATTCTTATGTTTGTTTTTTTACAGACTTTAATCATACCATTTTATTGAGAAATAAATTACCTATATGTTTTATTAGAACGTTTTGTGCATTTATGAGTAATTTAATACATTTATTTTACTCCAAACGTAACGCATTTTATTTTTGAAGTTTATTTTTTTGTGTTTTACGTAGATGTGTTTAAAAACTACTAGAGGAGCGGTTCTGAATCTAGTTTATTCAATTTGTCAAGACAAAAATCAATTAAAACCCCCAACTTTCCCCCATATATTTTTGTTGTGGGGCATTCAGTGTGACTTAATTTAAACGAAGATCAGAAACCAAAGCAAATATTTCGCCAGCCGTAACTCATTAACAAGACTTTTTAAGACCCATGTTTATAAAATAAATATTTTTCATTGTTTTCAGTAGTAAAACATGTCCTGAAAGTTTGGAACATTCTTTTTGATACATCCTGTATAATTACGTTTAATGAAATGTTCCGTGTAAGTAAAATAAAATTTTATTTTTAGCTCAGATTGTTAATTTTTGAAATGAAGAACCGTAAAAATTTACGTTAGTCGTATCTAGTGGGAATAGAATTCAAATTCGTAACAATTTTTTTTTCAACAATTAATAACTTTTCAGGAAACATTAATATTTTTCATAAGTTATCTTCAATTATAGGGAAAACGTAACAATTATGTAATTAACATAACCTCAAAATTAACATAACGAAAAACATTTGTTTAATGTCAGCTTAGTTAGATATTTCGAACTATCTTCGTCAGTGAAGACCAACGAATTTGTAATGTTGAACTTTTTTCTAGTTGATATTGTATTGTTTTATTATATTGAACAAAAAGGCTCATTTACTGTTTCTTTTTTTATAAAAATAAAAATGTTCAGATTCAATGTTAAAAAAATATCAGTTTATCACGAATAAAGACTACTTTGTATGTAAATGTACTAAAATAAAGATAATGATAAAGATAATATTAACCTATCGTATCTACAAAATTTGTAAAAAAATAGTTATAAATAAGTTACACCATTTATATGGCTTAAATGGTTGTATATATATTCATGCAATCATATATTCATCGTGTATAAATAACAATTATATATATTTAAATTGAAAATTAGTCTTGTTTTTTTAAAATTACTTTCTATGTTTAAATTATTTTTTTTTACTTTTGTTATGTTATTTGTTTCCTTGTTGTGAAGGACATACTTTTTAGTATGTATTATAAATTAAATACGATACTTTCAAAAATATCAAACATGTCACGTTTGAAAACATAATTAACACCTTTGATTGTTATATGTTAATACTTATGATGATGTTTCATTAAATAAATATGATTTTATATTTTAATTTGTTTATAAGTCTCTAAATTAATCCAGTTCTCACAAACATTATTTTTCACGCAAATAAGAAAATCACTTTAATTATCACTAAAAACTGACCGTAGGTATATTTCAATATAAACATTTCCACTGCTTTACATAATATCGATTACGTGTATCTAGTCGTTCAAGATCGATATTTTAACGATTTTGAGCAAGTTTAACAGTTTCATCACAATCAGCAGTTTTTCACGTGGCATTTGAAGACTGATTTCTGTAAGCAGAGAAAAACGCTAGCGCTTTCATCAGCTGATAACTTTTGGATATCGGAATGTTGCTGTCGTACAGCTTCTTGGAGGACTTGCAGTCGACGTAAAACCACCAGTTGCACTTGAGGATGGTCTGGTCGAAGAGTGTGGACTCTGGACAGAGGAAACTCTTCACTACTAGACCATCGTCGGTGAAAGCACACACGTGGAAAACCTGCGGAAAAACAAATTATAAAACAAATTTTGTCAGAACACAAGTAATTTTATCTGTATAAATAAAAAAATTAGAGCAAAATCTGGTATAAAGTTTTTTGAATTTTTCTTTATAGTTCCCTGACCGTATAATTCCACGTAATAATTTTTCTATTGTCTTTGCAACAGAAATACATTTACGTATTTTCTTTTATGTTACATGATTTATATTTAAACTAATTGCTGGAAAACATTTCACAAACTTTCTCACAGTAAATTAATTTTTTCCAAGAAAAATCTATAGTTCGGAAGCTTAAGGAAAAAATCGAAAATCTACATAATATCTCAAAATCGTTATATCAGATTATCCTAAAATTTTGGTAAACTTTATAAGAAAAATCACCATTTTAATGAGTGTAACAATTATTTTGAAGTACAATATTTTACAGTTCTTAAGTAAATTAAAAACAAAATGCCACTACGGCCAGGGTTTATTTTTATTTTTTCGATTTACTCCTGAACCATTTTTTTAAAATTATTTGAAATTAGATACACCGACTTAAATTTAAAATTTTCTTATAAGAATAAAATTTTATTAAAATCCTATGTACCGATTTTTAAAAATTAGGCCGTTTTTTTACTTCTTTGGGAGATGTAGTGATCATATATTTGGTAATTATGAACTACATTTGAGCAAAATGTAACAAAAAGCTTTAAAACTTACACGGATAAATTTTAATTTGTTTATAGTTTTGAGGTCAAAAAGGGGCTTCAAAAACAATTGTTTTTAGTTAGAAAATTGCCCCGAAATATGGGTAAACCAGACTTACAGGCAAAATTTCATCAAAAAACCCACATACATGCACTTACAAAACACACACTCACACACTTGCTCGCGTGCTTTGAAAAATAATAATATAGACGAATATAAACTCATGTTAATTGAGAATATTGTGCATATAGTTCATCTATTTTACGTAATAATAATTACTGATAAATGGTTTTGATAAAACTGGTTCTACATTTACAAAACACGTTTTACATCACCCTGCAGCCACACTTGCTGTAAAGTACCTGAAGCTGCAAAGTACAAGAAGTCGACCTACTTCGTTAGTACTGATAACTGTTATTGAACTATTACTTAACATAGAACCTGCTTTAACACTTTGAGTTATCTACAGTGTTACTTTCAGCGAAAAGACACAATTTTTGCTGATATAGGTTGCAGGAATTTGACAAAATGTAAGGATTACAAGTTAGTTGATCATTTAATTAAGTTATTTTTAATGACCAGTACAACTGTTCATATTTTAGACTATAAAGAAGACAGTGAACAGGGTCAATTATAGATTTTTTTAGATCTACTCTAAAATGTGTCAGATTTGGTTTCAATTCAATTGAACAAAGATTAACCATTTTTTTTAAATTAAGCAGATTTTTCTCTCGATAATTGTCGAACAGGATTTGTCAGGATATATTATTTGTGGTCTTATTTACTACAAGTAGCAAAAGTTGGTCAACATTTTAATTGCCGATTTTGAGAAACAAAGACACTCTATTTTAAGAGTTTTTGACAAAAATAGTTCTTTGCAAAATTTAAAAAAATGGTTCCGAGATAAGAGGAAGCTAAACCTACATGCCTATTTTTAAGAAGATCGATCAATATGTCATCAGCGAGTGCAGACAAACCATATTTTTAAAATGGTTTCGTTAAATTATTCTTGCACCATACTTTCTACAAGTACGTAGCTTACCATACATCCTAGGTCCTCATCAGCATACAACCCTGGAAAGTGTTTTTGATCCCCGCAGCTGAACGACGTTTCAGGCAACTCCACCTTGGAAGTGAAGTTATCATCGTAGTTCTTGTCATAACTGACCGGATAGTACTCTTTGGGAGCGTTCATAACTTTGTGCTTTCCCGTGAGAGCGTACTTCGGCCTGACAGTAGGCGGCTTTGTTGGTGTAGGACTTGTAGTCGTGGTGGTTGAAGTTGATGTAGTGGTAGTCGCAGGAAGCTGGGTCGATGTCTTCAGCTGATCCTGGCGTAGTTTGATGGCGGCGGCCAATGTCGCGACACTGATATTGGAAGCTTGAGATAGGCTGTAGACAGAGTGGCCCATCAGCAGCGGCGAAGGCGCATAAATGTCAATCCCGGATACGAATGTGGAGGACGCCTTAGATGGGTCCTGGCTAGTCCTTGTTGATAAAGTGTTGGGCGATATAGCGTTTCCGGCTGCAGGGTTGCCAACTACCTGTAAAATATACTTAGGTAAAATCAGAAAAAAAATAAGGTCAGTGGACAGCACTGCACTCCAATTCTGCTAGAACAGGTTGCTACAGGGTTAGGCAAAACCAGTCCATACTAAGCTACTTAACTACTTCTACCACCAACCTCTTGGGAGGAATCAGAACCTCCCTATCCCTTCCCACATCCCAAGTGAAGGTGGCTTATCTCTCAGTATGAAAACTCTTTCTACCAAGAGGCCATCACATTTAATCTAGCCTTCTCTCTGTATATGTGGACATTTTATAATTTGATGACTCAAAACAAACCCATAAACCCAACAAAATCTTGAGAAATTAATAAAAGTGGACCTGGAGAGTTAAAATGGTACGTAAGTGGTCAACACAGAGGCTTAGATGCCATACTGTCAATACGCTAGGTGGACCTACCTTCCTGAAATGAAAGAAGTGAGAGATATGTTTGACGATGTCAAATCTGTATAAGACAGCGATCTATTTCAAATGTAGTCGATTGTAGGTTTACAAACGTCTATCAGGCGAGCAAAAGCACAAATTGAAAAGAGAGGAGGTAGCAAAGGTACTTCTAATTAAACCTAGAAGATGAAAACCTCCCAAGGGTGAGAAACAGACTTTTTAAAGGAGAACCTTACTCCAAAACTGGTGTGTATTGAAAGATGTTCTTCTAGGTGGACTTTTTCGGGGCAGTAGAGAAACCGTGTAGAGGAAATTCAGGAGAACTACGGTACTTAAAGGGGCATTGTGGTTTGAGGTTACATCCGAATCGAGTAGAAATTTAAATCACAGATGAACCGTGCGTAGGTTATGCGTGACTAAACTGGGATCACAGATTCATTATATTTGGTTTCAGTTTCATTCACGGTGATTTACAACTCAAATCAATGCAGATAGTTTTAAATAAAGAATGTTTATTCTTCGAAACTAAATCGAGAAATAAAACAAATTTAAAATTTTTTAACGTTTTTTTTTATTTACTCACAAACCGTACACATTTTTTTTTTAAAT